>CM038677.1:190990792-191137734 GCA_021605205.1 Aegilops longissima | reverse complement strand
AGAAATTGTATACTCCCTTTGGTCGGAAGGCGGCGGGGGAAGGAAGGGGACACTGGGCGGGATCTTTCAGCAGCGAATTCCCCGGCGTTCCGCAGCAGTTTCTATTGGCCCACCGCGCTCAATGACGCTATCGAACTCGTGAAGGCTTGCGAGGCTTGTCAATTCCATGCCAAGCAGATCCACCAGCCAGCAGGAGGTTCAGAAACCATCCCCTCACTTGGCCATTCGCTCGGGGCTGGACAATCTGGGCCCTTTTCCTCGGGCGCCAGGGGCTATCGCCACTTACGCCGCTTTGGACAAATTCACCAAGTGGGTCAAGTCGAGGCCGTCGCGCTATCCCCGCTGGTTCTGCGGTCAAGTTCATCAAGGGCCTCGGAGCCGGTTGAGTGCCGAACCGCATCATCACCGACAACGGTTCGCAGCTCACCAAGAACCTTTTAAAACGCATCGCGCTAACCTTGGGACGCAGATATGCTACGCCACTGGCGCACTTCGCAGCAATGGACAGGCCGAGCGGGCTAACGCAGAGGTCCCGAGAGGCCTCAAGACCAGGACGCTCAAGAAGAAACTGGAGGCCTGCGGAAGAGGCTGGTATGACGAGCTTCCGTCCGTGTTGTGGTCCATCCACACGACCGCAACCAAGCCAACCGGGAGACCCCTTCTTCCCGGTCACGGAGCCAAGCGGTCCTCCTCACGAGGTCAAGCTGCCGATCCGCTGGTCTGGCGCTCGATGAAACGCTGCAGGACGCCATGCGGGGACGCACTTTGTCTTTGGGGAGGAGCGCCGTCGAGAAGCTGCGCCAAGGGCGGCAAGGTACCAGCAGCACTCCGTGATACCACCGCCGCAACATCCGCCCTGTAACTCTCGAGGTAGGGGACCTCATGTTCGACGGGTCCTCTCTGTGGAGGGACTGCATAAGCTCTCTCCCATGTGGGAGGGCCCGCTCAAGGTTGTTCATGTTTCAGGCCTGGCTCCGTGCGCTTGGAGACTCAAGAGGGAGTACCTATACAGAACGCGTGGAACATCCAGCACCTCCGGAGGTTTTACCCCTAAAAGGCCCAGAGCCTGTGAAGAAGGCGAATGCCTGTGAAGCTCATCTTTTTGGAAAAGGCCCGAGCCCGTGAAGCTCATCTTTTGGAAAAGGCCTAGAGCTCGTGAAGAAGGCGAATGCCTGTGAAGCTCATCTTTTTGGAAAAGGCCCAGAGCCTGTGAAGAAGGCGAATGCCTGTGAAGCTCATCTTTTTGGAAAAGGCCCAGAGCCTGTGAAGAAGGCGAATGCCTGTGAAGCTCATCTTTTGGAAAAGGCCCAGAGCTCGTGAAGAAGGCGAACACTGTGAAGCTGTCTCTGCTCGAAAGGGCCCGAGCCCGTGAAGAGGGCAACGCCCGTGAAGCTCGCTCCTGCAAGAAAGGCCCGAGCTCGTGAAGAGGGCCAACGCCTGTGAAGCTCGCCGCCCGTGACACTCTCACGTAATAATGAGTTGGGGCTGTACACGCCCGGAGTCTCGTGGAGTGCCGGCCTCAGCCCCGGGCTCCCTCCCACGCCCAGTGGCATCACTTAGCTCTGCTACTGGTGAGAAGACGTCAAGACTAGACTAGGTGCCGGACGCGGCTTTTTCATTTGCTTTCTGCAGCTTGACTAGTTATTCCCATTTGGAGTTTTTATCGAAACTATCGCCTTCTTTTTGGTCCGTGGTTCTTCGATCTTTTCGCTCCTGCCTCGATTTTCTTGCGTGGGGACTCGCGAGGCAGAGGCCTCGGGAGCCCTCATGAGCTGCTCCTGCCCCTATCTCTCAAGTTTTCACGGCCCAGTCCACAGCCGAGCACCCCTCCCGACCATGCCTCACGGGCAGACAACGCGAACACGGGCTGGATCGGTCGCCTCATGCCACGGCTGGAGTTCACTTGCGAATGGGCGACAAATGTAAAGGAACGAGATCAGGATAACAAAAGCAAGACAATAATTAACGGCGTTGACCTAAACACGCCCCATGGGGCCACACATTGTTGCCTTTTTGCGCAGGAGAAAAGAAAGAAATGGACAAAGCGGTGATGCACGCCCGTGCCCCCTCTTGGAAGGCTCGAGCCGTCTCCGGCTCAGCGGACTCCTCTCGCTTCATCGGGCGCGGCAAGCGGACCGCTGCCACCCCCCAAGCAGCGCGCGGCGTGGGGGCTGGCCGCGGCCGCTGCTGGAAGAATCACCACCCGAAGAAGAGCTGGTGAAGCGTGAGGAGTCACGAGCATCGCCAGCCGCCCGCCGCTGCCCTCCCCATCCACGCCGGGCTGAGTCCTCGGCCATGATCGCCGCCTTCGTGGCAGCACCCCATGCGGCGACCGTCTTCCCCGAACACCCTCACGTAGAGGGTGGCATCGCCGTCGTACTTGAAGTGCAGGGAACACCGGCGGAGAAGACCACACACGCGAGAGAACGTCTGCCAGCCGCGGGTCAGGAACATGTTCCTTGTAGTAGAGACCTCCAGAGAAGCCCACGAAGCCCGGCTGCAGCAGCCATCCGCCTGGAGCCAGAGGCCGCCCAGGGCGCCATCTGGGAGCTCACCTAGGAGGAAGCGCAGGAGCGAAGCCGGACGCGGACGGCTCCTCCGCCTCACCATGAACTCGGCAGCTTCAAGAAGATGGAGGCGCGGCCTCGGGGACGCGCGTCGGGCACGCCCATCGACTGCGGGCCAGCTGCTCGTCGCCACGCTGAGAGCCTCCCTCACGGCCGTGGGGGACCGCCGTGGAGGCCACGGGATGCTTGCGAGGGCGACCTCGACCAAGCTTAGGCGGAGGAGAGGAAGACTCGACCTGACGGCCCTTCCCCTTCTCTGCGGCCGAGAACTTCCTTGGTGGAGCCATGGCAACCAGACGAAACAAGGAGGAGGAGAAGCAGAAGGATAGACTGGAAGGGCGCGCGCCGTTCCGTACTTATAGCCGGCGAAGGCCAACCGTCGGCCTCCACGATCACCGGTAATCATGACCAACTCGCATGCAGGACTTGTCGAATCCGGTGGTCACCGAGGCATCATGGGGAAGCAAGGCGACGTTCAATCAACCGCCACGCTGGCGCCCAAGGCCGAGGCTGTTAGGGGCTCATGACGCTCAAGACTTGCCCTTCGCCGCCTCGCTCGGCCAAGTTCGAGCGCCGTGGGCTGGGGGCTACTACCGGCGTTCGGGAACGGGGTCCCCATACTTGCTCGCTGCTGCCTGCGGCGTGGTTTCGGAGGAGGCCCAAGACGCCCATCTTCATCAACACAAGCTCAAGACCTCGCGAGGGGCCAAGATTGCAGGCGGACGACAAGGAGCTTCTCGTGCACGGCCTCGTCAGTTGGCTCATGAGGAGGCAGAGAGTTCAAGGCAGGGTACTCGCGAGGTGCCCATGACGCAAGCCATGACAACCAAGGGCGCCTGGCCGGGCGCCCACCGCGCAGCGCCCTCCTTTCCTCTTTGGTGCAAAGGGAGCAAGCGCGGCGAGAGCATCAAGCAAAGGCATCCGTTTCAAGGCAACAAGATTCAAGACCAGCCCAACGGTGGAAGGGAGTCATCGTGGAGCCCAAGCAAAGGCCATCACCAGAGCCTTTGGCAGGCGAGGACCAACTTAGGTAGGATAAGTGTACCCGCTGTTCCCCTTCAAAATGGCCGATTGTTGGCGCCCATCCTGCTCAAATATTTGGGAAGAGGCCCAGGGCCTTCGCCTATAAATAGGAGTAGCCACCCACAGGGTAGAGGGATCTGGCATCTTGGAGAGACAGAGAGAGACCGGATCCTCATCAAGAAACCAGTAGCTAGGGTAACTGTACACCACCTAGCAGTTCATCACACCCGCCAAGAACAGACCCTCGTGAGGCTGTTCTTCCTTGTATTGTTACTCATCAGCCCAAGAGGAAATCCACCACACCACATACTGGAGTAGGGTATTGCACCGCAATGGTGGCCTGAACCAGTATAAATCTTGTGTCTCTTGTGCTGTTCCGTTAGTAGTTTAGGTCCCTGCGATTCGACGAGGTGCGAGACGGTGGAAGGTTGGATCTCCGCGCGCACCCCAGTGTTCGAACCTTAAGGGTCCGCCGGAACCCGAAATCCGACAAAGGTGTCAAGCCGGTGACGATGGAAATCATGCATGACGGTGCTTTGGAGATGGAGATCAAAGGCACAAGATGATGATGGCCATATCATGTCACATATTTTGATTTCATGTGATGTTTATATTTTATGCATCTTATTTTTCTTAGTACGGCGGTAGCATTATAAGATGATCTCTTACTAAAATTTCAAGGTATAAGTGTTCTCCCTGAGTATGCATTGCTATGACAGATTAAATCGTGGCCGAGACACCACGTGATGATCGGGTATGATAAGCTCTTCGTTCACATACAATGGGTGCAAGACAGTTTTGCACATGCGGAATACTCGGGTTAAACTTGACGAGCCTAGCATGTACAGACATGGCCTTGGAACACTGGAGACCGAAAGGTCGAACGTGAATCATATAGTAGATATGATCAACATAGAGATGTTCACCATTGAAGACTACTCCATCTCACGTGATGATCGGACATGGTTTAGTTGATATGGATTACGTGATCATTTAGATGACTCGAGGGATGTCTATCTAAGTGGGAGTTCTTAAGTAATATGATTAATTGAACTTAATTTATCATGAACTTAGGCCTGATAGTATTTGCATATCTATGTTGTAGATCAATAGCTCGCATATAGCTCCCCTGTTTTATTTTTGATATGTTCCTGGAGAAAACTAAGTTGAAAGATGATAGTAGCAATGATGCAGACTGGGTCCGTGATGTGAGGATTATCCTCATTGCTGCACAGAAGAATTATGTCCTTGATGCACCACTAGGTGACAAACCTGTTGCAGGAGCAGATGCAGACGTTATGACGTTTTGCAAGCTCGGTATGATGACTACTTGATAGTTTAGTGCACCATGCTTTATAGCTTAGAACCGGGACTTCAAAAATGTTTTGAACGCCATGGAGCATATGAGATGTTCCAAGAACTGAAATTGGTACTTCAGACTCATGCCCGTGTCGAGAGGTATGAGACCTCTGACAAGTACTTTGCCTACAAGATGGAGGAGAATAGCTCAGCTAGTGAGCATGTGCTCAGAATGTCTGGGTACTACAATCGCTTGAATCAAGTGGGAGTTAATCTTCCATATAAGATTGTGATTGACAGAGTTCTCTAGTCACTATCACCAAGTTACTAGAACTTCGTGATGAACTATAATATGCAAGGGATGACAAAAACGATTCCCAAGCTCTTCGCGATGCTAAAATCAGCGAAGGTAGAAATCAAGAAATAGCATCAAGTGTTGATGGTTAACAAGACCACTAGTTTCAAGAAAAAGGGCAAGGGAAAGAAAGGTAAACTTCAAAGAGAATGGCAAGAAAGTCGCCACTCCCATGAATAAGCCCAAAGATAGACCCAAGCCTGAAACTGAGTGCTTCTACTGCAAGGAAATGGTCACTGGAAGTGGAACTGCCCTAGATACTTGGCGGATAAGAAGGATGGCAAAGTGAACAAAGGTATATTTGATATACATGTTATTGATGTGTACTTTACTAGTGTTTATAGCAACCCCTCGGTATTTGATACTGGTTTACTTGCTAAGAGTAGTAACTCGAAACAGGAGTTGCAAAATAAACAAAGACTAGTTAAGGGCGAGGTGACGATGTGTGTTGGAAGTGATTCCAAGGTTGATAACATCACCACCGCACACTCCCTTTACCTTCGAGATTAGTGTTGAACCTAAAATAAATGTTGTTTGGTGTTTGCATTGAGCATGAATATGATTGGCTCATGTTTATTGCAATACGGTTATTCATTTAAGTCAAAGAATAATTGTTGTTCTATTTACATGAATAAAACCTTCTATGGTCATACACTCAATATAAATGGTTTATATAATGTCGATCGTGGTGATACACATATTCATAATATTGATGCCAAAAGATGCAAAGTTGATAATGATAGTGCATCATATTTGTGGCACTGCCGTTTAGGTCATATTGGTGTAAAGCGCATGAAGAAACTCCATGCGGATGGACTCTTGGAATCACTTGATTATGAATCATTTGATGCTTGCAAACCATGCCTCATGGGCCAGATGACTAAAACTCCGTTCTCCGGAACAATGGAGCGAGCTACTAACTTATTGGAAATAATACATACCGATGTATGCGGTCCGATGAGTGTTGAGGCTCGCGGCGGGTATCGTTATTTTCTGAACTTCACAGATGATTTGAGCAGATATGGGTATATCTAATTAATGAAACACAAGTCTGAAACATTTGAAAAGTTCAAAGAATTTCAGAGTGAAGTGGAGAATCATCATAACAAGAAAATAAAGTTTCTGTGATCTGACCGCGAAGGCGAATATTTGAGTTACGAGTTTGGCCTTCATTTAAAATAATGTAGAATAGTTTCACAACTCACGCCACCTGGAACACCACAGCGTAATAATGTGTCTGAACTTCGTAACCGTACTTTATTAGATATGGTATGATCTATGATGTCTCTTACCGATTTACCACTATCCTTTTGGGGTTATGCATTAGAGACAGCTGCATTCACCTTAAATACGGCACCATCTAAATCTGTGGAGACGACACCGTATGAACTGTGGTTTGGCAAGAAACCTAAGCTGTTGTTTCTTAAAGTTTGGGGTTGCGACACTTATGTCAAAAGGATTCAGCCTGATAAGCTCGAACCCAAATCGGAGAAGTGCATCTTCATAGGATACCCTAAGGAAACAATTGGGTACACCATCTACCACAGATCTGCAGGCAAGATCTTTGTTGCCGAGAATGTAACCCTTCTAAAGAAGGAGTTTCTCTCGAAAGAAGTGAGTGGGAGGAAAGTAGAACTTGATGAGGTGATTGTACCTTCTCTCAATTTGGAAAGTAGCACATCAGAGAAATTCGTTCCCGTGATGCCTATACCGACAAGAGAGGAAGTTAATGATGATGATCATGCAACTTCAGATCAAGTTACTACTAGACCTCATAGGTCGAACAGAGCACGTTCCGCACCAGACTGGTATGGTAATCCTATCCTGGAAGTCATGTTAGTAGACCATGACGAACCTACGAACTATGAAGAAGCAATGATGAGCCCAGATTCCTATAGATGGCTTGAGACCATAAAATCTCACATAGGATCCATGTGTGAGAACAAAGTGTGGACTTTGGTGGACTTGCCCAATGATCAGCAAGCCATTGAGAATAAATGGATCTTCAAGAGGAAGACGGACGCTGATGGTAGTGTTACTGTCTACAAAGCTCGACTTGTCGTAGAAGGTTTTCGACAAGTTCAAGGTGTTGACTACGATGAGATTTTCTCACTCGTAGAGATGCTTAAGTCTGTCCGAATCATGTTAGCAATTGCCACATTTTATGAAGTCTAGCAAATGGATATCAAAACTGCATTCCTTAATGGATTTCTTGAAGAAAAGTTGTATATGATGCAACCAAAAGGTTTTGTCGATCCTAAAGGTGCTAACAAAGTGTGCAAACTCCAGCGATCCATCTATGGACTGGTGCAAGCATCTTGGAGTTGGAATATATGCTTTGATAAGGTGATCAAAGCATATGGTTTTATACAAACTTATGGTGAAGCCTGTATTTACAAGAAAGTGAGTGGGAGCTCTGTAGCATTTCTGATATTATATGCGGATGACATATTATTGATTGGAAATGATATAGAATTTCTGGATAGCATAAAAGGATACTTTAATAAACAATTTTTCAATGAAAGACCTCGGTGAAGCTACTTATATATTGGGCATCGAGATCTATAGGG
Source organism: Aegilops longissima (assembly GCA_021605205.1). Taxonomy (NCBI): domain Eukaryota; kingdom Viridiplantae; phylum Streptophyta; class Magnoliopsida; order Poales; family Poaceae; genus Aegilops; species Aegilops longissima. Next base: position 191,129,920 of record CM038677.1, on the reverse strand, counting down.
ATAGATCGAGACGCTTATAGGACTTCCACAAAGCACATACCTTGAAAAGATTTTGAAGAAGTTCAAAATGTACCAGTCAAAGATGGAGTTATTTCATGTATTGTAAGGTGTGAAGTTGAGTAAGACTCAAAGCCCGACCACGGCATAAGATAGAGAGAGAATGAAAGTCATTCCCTATGCATCAGCCATAGGTTCTATAAAGTATGTCATGCTGTGTACCAGGCCTATTGTGTACCTTGCCATGAGTTTGGCAAGGGGTACAATAGTGATCCATGAGTAGATCGCTGACAGCAGTCTAAATTATCCTTAGAAGACTAAGGAAATATTTCTCGGTTATGGAGGTGATAAAGAGTTCGTCGTAAAGAGTTACGTCGATGCAAGCTTTGACACCGATTTGGACGACTCTAAGTCTCGATACTGATACATATTAAACATGGGAGCACTACAAAGACGTAAAACAGAAGCGCTACGGTCAAAACATCGATGCTTCTGTTTCCTTGATACGGATGACTCCCATTGCAAGAAAGATCAATCTAGTAGGCCAAACCAAACTGATAATTTGAAGAGACTTGCAAAGATAACCAATCAAACATAAAATAATTCCGAGAAGATTCAAATATTGTTCATAGATAATCTTGATCATAAACCCACAATTCATCGGTCTCAACAAACACACCGCAAAAAGAAGATTACATCGAATAGATATCCACGAGAGAGGGGGAGAACGTTGTATTGAGATCCAAAAAGAGAAAAGAAGCCATCTAGCTACTAACTATGGACCCGAAGGTCTGAGGTAAACTACTCACACTTCATCGGAGAGGCTATGGTGTTGATGTAGAAGCCCTCCGTGATGGATGCCCCCCCGTGAGCTCCTAATGTGCCCCAAGATGGGATCTCGTGGGCATGTAAGGCGGCGGTGGAATTAGGTTTTGGCTCAGATTCCATTGTTTGGGGGTACGAGGTATATATAGGAGGAAGGAGTACGTCGATGGAGCAACATGGGGCCCACGAGGGTGGAGGGCGCATACTGGGGTGGGCGCCTCACCTCGTGGCCTCCTCTTTTCTTTTGACATAGGGTCCAAGTCTCCGGATCATAATCTTCCTAAAATCATGTTCCCGAAGGTTTCATTCCGCTTGACTCCGCTTGATATTCTTTTTGTGCGAAACTCAAATAGGCAAAAACAGCAATTCGGGTTGGGCCTTCTGCTAATAGGTTAGTCCCAAAATAATATAAACGTGGATAATAAAGCCCAATAATATCCAAAACAATAGATAATATAGCATGGAGCAATAAAAAATTATAGATACGTTGGAGACATATCAGATACAACCAAAGCGCCAACACAAGAAGCCGCCTAAATCATCTTTGCACTAAAAAGCAGCAACACCGCACAGAGACGATAACACTGGACGGTGTCAAGATGCAGAAGATCCCGATGAACAAACTGCCAAACAGGACGATCGGGAAGATGGGCAAGCTAGCCCTGATGAACAGGCCATACATGAAGACTCGGAGGACAGTAACTATTTTCCGCTCTCCAAGGAGGAGGTGAGCCTCGGCAACGAGGATTTTATCGTGCCTGAGGAACCTCTTGAGCTGGAGCGCTTTAAGCGTCGGCTAATAGCCACTGCAAGGAGCGTGAAAAAGAAACAACAGCAACTTCAAGCTGATCAAGATTTGCTCAATGATAGATGGACTGATGTCTAGGCAGCCGAGGAATGCAGCCTTGAACGCCCAGCCAAAAGTTACTCGAAGCGTAAATTACTACCTCAGTTCTATGATGAGGCGCTGGAGCCCGTCACTACAAAAACAAGACACATCCGTGACATTTTGGGCCCAACGAAATTTTTTCTGTCATACTTATGACACTTCTATGACGATAATTGTGACAAAACCCGGTATCATCATAGATGTGGTGGGCTCCTACTTCTATGACAAAAAATCATGAAAAAAAATGGGCTTTTCCGGCGGCGGTCAAGACGCAGCTGCATGACATTTTTGGGCCGCCCATGATGGAAAAAACCGTGGTAGAAGCGAGGGCGAGGAAAATATCGGGTGTTCCGGTGCTATGGTGGGTGGTCGGGGCCGAGCAATGCGCGCTTTCTCGTGACACGCACGCCGCATGGGTGCGAGGCGTTGGGCTCTAATCGAACTCGAAAGCGACAGAATGCAGGCTACGCTACATCGAACTCCGGAGTGAGGGAGTCCTGGATTAGGGGTGTCCGGATAGTCAATTATCACCGCTGGCGGACTCTGGACTATGAAGATACAAGATTGAAGACTTCGTCCGTGTCCGGATGGGACTTTCCTTGGCGTGGAAGGCAAGCTTGGTGATACGGATATGTAGATCTCCTACCATTGTAACCGACTCGGTAACCCTAACCCTATCCGGTGTCTATATAAACCGGAGGGTTTTAGTCCATAGGACTAACAACAATCATACCATAGGCTAGCTTATAGGGTTTAGCCTCTCGATCTCGTGGTAGATCTACTCTTGTACTACCCATATCATCAATATTAATCAAGCAGGAGTAGGGTATTACCTCCATCGAGAGGGCACGAACCGGGTAAAAACATCGTGTCCCTTGTCTCCTGTTACCATCCGCCTAGACGACAGCTCGGGACCCCTACCCGAGATCCGCCGTTTTGACACCGACATTGGTGCTCTCGCTGAGAGTTCCTCCGTCGCCACCTATAGGCCCGATGGCTCCTTCAATCATCAGCAACGATGCGTCTCGTGGTGAGACTTTTCTCCCCGGCAGATCTTTATTCGGCAGCTTTGCATCTGGGCCAATTCGCTAGGCCATCTGGAGCAGATCGAAGCTACGCCCGCCATCGTGTCGATTTGGAAGCTTGAACTATACGGACGATGTCCGCGGAGACTTGATCTTCGACGGATTCGAGCCACAACCGAGCGTGCCGTGACTGCTCCTCGATGGGTACGATCTAGCTCGCCACCAACATTGCCTCGAGGCTGCACCATGCCGCTCCGACCTTAATCCGAGCGGTTTAGCGATCGAGGACGGTTGGTTGACACCGCTCGGGGCTGAAATCTCTACGTGATTGAGCCAACACCATCCCTGTCCTTTGCAAAGCTCGTGACTCTGTGAGCCGGACTCCTCTCGACTCGAACCTCCAGCGCTCTACGGTCGAATCCGACTGGGCGCCGGTTATGGAGTTCACCGCCACGGACATCTTTCAGCACTCGCCCTTTGGCGACATCCTGAATTCACTAAAGTCTCTCTCTTTATCAGGAGAGCCCTGGCTGGACTACGGTCAGGAAGGTTGGTATGCGGACGACGAAGAAATTCAACGCCCACCCACCACCCACTTTGTAGCCACTGTCGATGATTTAACCGACATGCTCGATTTCGACTCCGAAGACATCGACGGTATGGACGACGATGCCGGAGACGACCAAGAACCAGCGCCTACAGGGCACTCGAAGGCCACCTCGTCATACGACATATACATGGTGGACATCCCAAAAGATGGGAACGGTGATGGAAAAGCAGAGGATGACCCCTCCAAGAAACAGCCCAAGCGTCGGCGTCAGCGGCGCCGCTCTAAATCAGCCACAGCAAAAACGGTGATTCCGCACGGAGACAATAATACCGGGACAAGGTTGAAGATGACCCCTCCAGCAGGACTCAACGCAGGAGGAGGGAGAAGCAAGTCCGCATGACAGTGCGGCAGAAAGAGAGGTAGAGGACGATAATTATGCGCCCCCCTCCGAAGACGAGGCAAGCCTCGACGACAATGAATTTTTCGTGCCAGAGGACCCCGTCGAACAAGAGCGCTTTTAAACACAGGCTCATGGCCACGGCAAGCAGCCTCAAGAAAAGCAACACTTAGAGCTGACCAAGACCGCTAGGTGGATGATGGATCAAGTCCTTGCAGCCAAGAGTATGAACTCGAACGCCTCCAAAAGCTACCCCAAACGCAGGCTGTTGCCTCGATCGGAGGAGGAAGCACCCACGTCACCAACAAGACGACATGGCAGACCGGCCACCCCGTGGTCGGCATGACAGAGAAGCCTCTAGACCCTCCATTCAAGCCGCATCGCAAGGCCGCCGAAAAGTACCAAGGCACGGGAAACGCGCTGCACTGCGAGACATATTGGAGGACAAGGCAAGGCAAACAAGATCAATTCACGGATCGTGGGCGCCTACTTACACGCGTGGCGATAACAATCACGCCCGGATACAACAATTCCGCCGGCCGAACACAAGAGACAAAGCTCATTTGAGCTGCGTGTCGTGATATAGCTCAATACAGAGGCGCCGCACACCCACTATGCTTCACAGATGAAGTAATGGATCATCTAATCCCCAAGGGTTTCAAACCCGTAAACATCGAATCATACGATGGCACAACACATCCTGCGGTTTGGATCGAGGACTACCTCCTTCATATCCACATGGCTCGCGGCGATGATCTACACGCCATCAAATACCTCCCACTCAAGCTTAAAGGACCAGCTCGGCATTGGCTTAACAGCTTGCCACAGAATCAATTGGTTGTTGGGAGGACACGAAGCTGCATTCCTTGATAACTTCCTGTGGCACATACGCAACCACCAGACGCCGATGTCCTCAGCCACATAATTCAGCAGCCGTAAGAATCGCCGACAATTCGACACGGTTCCCTAACCAAGAAAAATCAAATCGTTGATCGTCCGGATGCAGAGGCCCTTGCAGCTTTTAAACATAACATCCGCGATGAGTGGCTTGCTCGGCACCTAGGACAGAAAAGCCAAATCCATGGCAGCCCTCACAACACTCATGACCCGCTTTTGCGGAGAGGACAGCTGGCTAGCTCGAAGCAACAACTTGGCCAAACACCCTAGTAGTTCGGATACCAAGGACAGCAATGGCGGTCGCGTCGCAACAAGCATAAACGCCGCATTAACGGTGATAATGTGAAGATACGACATAAATGCCGGATTCAGAGGCTCTAAACCCGGTCAGTGGAAGAAGCCATTCAAAAGAAATACCAGGGCCGTCCAACTTGGACCGAATACTCGATCACTTGTGCGGATACATGGCACCCCGAAATACTAGCCAACCACACCAACAGGATTGTTGGGTGTTCAAGCAAGCAGCAAGCTAAGTTACCGAAAACAACGACAAGGGGCTGCATAGCGATGACGAGGAAGAGCCCCGCCACGAACAATAGAGGACAGAAGGGCTTTCCCACACAAGTGCGGACGGTGAACATGATATACGCAACCCACATACCCAAAAGGGAGTGGAAGCGTGCACTAAGGGACGTATATGCGATGGAGCCAGTCGCCACGAAGTTCAACCCATGGTCCTCCTGCCCGATCACCTTTGATCGAAGGGACCATCCCACTAGCATCCGCCATAGCGGATTCGCCACATTGGTTCTTGACCCAATCATCGACGGATTTCACCTCACTAGAGTCCCGATGGACGGCGGTAGCAGCCTGAACCTGCTTTATCAAGATACAGTGCGCAAAATGGGCATAGACCCCTCAAGGATTAAACCCACAAAGACGACCTTTAAAGCGCCATACCAGGTGTAGAGGCCAATTGTACAGCTCGATTACACTCAAGTGGTCTTTGATCCCGGATAACTTCCGAGCGAAGAGTTAATCTTCGACATAGTCCCGCTCGCATGGCTATCACGCGATCGCTTGGACGAACCGCATTTGTAAAGTTCAATGCGGTGCCGCTCACGCATACCTCAAGCTCAAGATGCGGGGCCCTCGAGGAGTAATCACGGTCAATGGAAACACCGGCGCTTCTCCGAACGGAGGAGCATACGGCGACCCTCGGCGGAGGTGCAAAGCAGCTCTCACAGCAATTCCCGTCCGCCATTAAACGTCCGCCACCGCAAAGCGCGCCGAGTAACCTACAACAAGACCGCTCGCACAATCCGAGCACGCAGAGTAATCCGCCCCAACCCCAGCCCTCGCAAACAATAAGCCAAGATTACGCGTACATAACTACGCCCGGAGATACCATGAGCCTAAGGGAGGGGCACGACCACGGCACGCCTGCACGCGGCTCAACCGCACTGTGGGCCCCAATTGTGTCATTCTTTTCTTTCTTCTTTTTCTTACTTTCAGGACTCCGTTTTCCAGAAGTCCTGTCCGGCACTAGAATTGCCGAACTCACGATGCAACAGCCAGGGAAACAGAAAGCTACGTCGAGTGTCAAGGTGGTCTCTACTACGAGCATTGTACCTGTTTTACATACCATCCCGCAGCTTACCCCTGGAGGGGGACATGTTAAATAGTCCCATCCCTTGCTTATCGCACTATTTGTATCATTCTGCTTCCATTGCAGTACCTTTTTGAATAAACAATACATAGCTTTTGCCTATTATTGCACTCCTTTCTTTATCTATATATATGTTCATTTCATGACATGTTGCACCTGTACACTTTGGTACGGCTAATACACCAGGGCTTAAGTACCCCAAAAGTATGGTGTGATAAGTCCGAACACTTTCACAAGTGCGGCACCCGAACTTATAGCATTATATGCATCGGCTCAATCATGTCTTGGGTCAATAGTTGGGTTTGCCCGGCCCCATGTTTTGGTACCTTACGTTCCGCTATATCGGCTAAGGTAACGCTGGGAGAACCACCGTGATTGTGCCCGGCTGAGCTGGGTTGAGCACCTCGAGGAGAAAGCTAAAACTGACCGTCATGGTAGGGCGAGAGCTGGTCGCTGTTTGAGAGGTTTTTTCGGGTCCCTAAAGACTTATGCCGCTTAGAGCGAGGAGTCGGCATTGTCCGGCCAAGGCGTGGATAGCGCCCCGAACTCGGTCTTCCGAATACTAGGGGCTTAGCCGAAATTTAAAATTATAGAATTCTATGGCTAAGTGAGAGTGTTCAAGCACTATAAGTCCGGTTGCCTTGTTCGTTGCGTTGAGCGCCTCCCTCGACGGACCCAAGAATGGGAACAAGAGCGCTCAAGTTTATCCCGAACACCCCAGCACTTGTGGCATGGGGGCTGAAGCCAACGACTTGCCATCTCTCAAATTTGATAAACGGCCGCACAGAAGGTAATATTTTAAATTAACAAGCGTTGCTTAGCGCATATGAACAAGTTTTTAGCGTACATGATAACAAATGCGAGTCTATTCAAAAATTACATATTTGGAGCACTCATCCGCTATACGCCGGGCACCCTTCAGCGCGCCTCATAGTACATTACGGCTTGCCATGCTCCTTGCCCTTCGTGGCCCGTCCGTCACAAGCTTCTCCGCATCCAGCTTGCCCCGGTGCACTTTAGCACGGGCAAGGGCCCGACAGGCACCTCCAATGCAGACGGAGCGCTTGATGACTTCAATCCATGGACAAAGGCCCACCGGCCGCTGACTAGCCCAAGTAGCTCCTGTGCATGGCTTCCAATGGCCACGGCCGAACTATGAGGCCCTTCATGGCCTGTTCGGCGACCTTAGGAGCTCGACCAGCCGCTTCACTGGTCGCTCGGGCACCGGACGCTCGGCCTCAAAGATATGAGACGAGAACACCTTCTCCATCGAGCTCCCTCCTTGGTGCGGTAGAACGCGGCAAAGATCATACACCACGGGCAGATCTGCGAATGCTCCTGAGAGCTCGAATCCGGGTAAATAATAGGTAATTCACTTTCACATGCTTGCTTTGCATAAAGAATGCCTTACCCGCCACTATCTTCTTTAATGATTCAATTTCTTGGAGGGCTTTTTGGGCTTCGGCCTTAGCGGCTTTGGCACTCTCAAGAGCCGAGGCGAGCTTGGACTCTCAAGTCTTCGAGTCATGCTCCAAACTCTTGTGTTTTTCCACGAGAGCCTGGAGCTCTTGCCGCACCTCCGCCACCCGCGCCTCCTGCTTCTCTCGCTCGGTGCGCTCCACGGCCGCTTGGCTTTTGGCTGCGGACACCGCTTCCTTCAGGGTCGCCACCTCGTTCGTGGCCCCTACAATACCCACGTTACTCCTGTCATTTTTGCAACCAAATCCTTTCTATAAGGTATTTCTTTAATAAGGTATTACTTACCTTCCTTGTCCTCGAGCTGCTTCTTGGCAAGGCCGAGCTCATTCTCGGACCGCCGAGGCTCGCTTCAATGCATTGACTTCCGTGTCGGTCTTGGCAGAGGTCAGCGGCGCAGCCCTGCATTCCCATATTGACATACTTATGTTAGACTCTCAGATATCTTTTTAGATCCTTAGTCCCGCTTTTCTTTCCGAACATCGAACTAAGCATCAGGGGCTACCGTCTATGCGGTAATATTTTACATATTCTAAACTTACCTCAAAGCCCGTTAGAAGGCTGTTACATAGCTTCACCAGCCCGCTCTTGGCGGATGAACTTTCTCGGATCACCACACTCATAACAAGGCGGTGCTCCTCGTCGATGGAGGCACCTTTAAGCGCCCAAAGAAGCTATCCGTGCCTCCGGATGGACGGAGGTCACCGGCGTCAGAGTCTTACCCTTCTACGAAGGGGTCGCTTCGGACTTCTGAACCATCAAGGTTCCCAGACGGGTTCGAGACAGGCCGGACTTAGAGCCCTCTCGGGGTCTCGCCCCTTCGGCGCCGAGTCCGGGAGGTCACCTTCTGGCGCCTCCAGACCACCTCCTCCAGGCTGGGCCCCTTTGGGACTCCACCGCAAAGTGTCGTCGGCGACACGAGGAGAGGAGGCGATCGAAGTGAAGTAATATTCACATCCGACGAGCCAGGGAGCCGCTCGACGAAGCGGCAAGCCTCGCCCTAGGCGGGCTACATGGTCATATTCGGCGTTAGAAGACACTATGCGACAAATAAAAAGTCATGAACTATTCCAAGTCCGGACACTTACGATCTCGCCAGGGCTTGGCCTTGTTGGCCCTCCTCCTCGTCGTTGTCGGCGTTGGTGGAGAAGTCCGGAGGAAGGGTCCTCCCTCTTGATTCCTCCGGCCTCCCCGCTGGGGCGGCCTTCCTTTTCTCTCCTTCACGGGGAGAAGCTTTTTCCTCCTCCTCTTCCTTAGAGGAGGATTCCATCTCGAGTCGCTTGACGATGAGTCCGACAACACCGGCGCCGGCGCTCCTTCGAGTCCCCGTGGCCTCCTTCTTGGCCTTCTTCTCCGCACCACGTGAGGTGCCGGAGCCAGCAGCCCCGCCAATCGGGCGTCCTGGTCTTCGGCAAGGGGGCAGGACAGTTAATCTGTCCGGACGTCTTCACCAGTCTGTCAAAGGTTAGGGAGTTTTAGATCCCGCATAGAGTCAAACTATGAAAAAGAGTCCCATAAAGGGTAAAATAACTTACTCGCTGGCTTGACGCATGAGCTGAATCGCGATCTTGGTAGCGGATGTGGGAACCTCGGCGCTTTGAACAAGACTCTTCCAGCGCCTTCGCACATAGTGTCAAGAGCCTTTTCAGGGTTGGGTCTTGTGCGGATCGAACTCCCACAATTTGAAGGCCCGTTGTTGGCATGGGAGAATCCGGCGGATGAGCATCACTGGATTACGCTGACAAGCCCGAGATTCTTGTCCACCGTGTTTCGGACATGTGTTTGGAGTCCGGACAGCTCGTCTCAATCCCCCACATCAGGCCCGTATCTTTCCATGATGTGAGCCGTGTGGGAAGCTAGATCGAATTCGGGGCCGCCGCCCATTGAGAGTCATGGCTCGGTGATGTAGAATCACCCGATTGCCACCCCTTTATGGTCTCCACAAAGGAGCCTCGAGCCATAGGACTTTGGCCATCTTGCCAACCATGGCACCTCCAAGACTCCACTTGGCGGCCGCCCACTACCTTGGCTTGACATTGAAGATCTTCAGCCGGGTTTAATTGGGGCTGGACGCAGAGAAGGGCTTCGCATACCACGATAAACGCCGAGATGTTGAGGATGAAGTTCGGGCCGGATCGTGGAAATACAGCCGTAGTAGAACATGAGCCCCGGACAAATGGGTGAAGTGGAAAACCTAGTCCGCGGAGGAAGTGGGTGAGGAACACCACCTCTCATGGGGCCTGGGGTGGAATGAGCTGCCCCTCGTCGGGTAGCCGGTGCGCTGGCGTCGCTGGACAAGTATCCGCCTTCCGCAGCTTTTTTGATGTGCCCTTCGGACGGAGGAGGCCATCCACTTACCTCCCGCTCCGGACATAGTTGGAGAAGGTTGAGGTGGGATGTGCGGACTTGGGCGCTGGAGCTCGAAAAGCGGAAATGGATGAGCAAAGGAGGAAGAAGGCGAGGTGAAAAGGTGGATCCTTATCCCTTATATGGACGGACGGCTATGCGCCCCGCTAGCCTCGGTAAAACTCGCTTATCTCCCAAGCGCCGAATCAATGGCGCTGTTGGGTTACCCACGTCCGTATTGACGAGAATCCCGGAATAAGGGGCACGATCTCCGCTTTGATAAGACGTGCTAAGGAAACCGCCTTGCTAAACGCTACTGAGGTGGAACAAAGAAAACGATTCGTATAAATGCCTGGCCGTGGTGTGATGTCATGCGCTGAATACATCACAGATCCGTGCAAAAGTTATTCTCTCTACGGTAGTATGTGGAACTTGTTTTGCGTGAGCGGACACTATCCTTGTGTTCAAAATCTTCTATGAAGTATTCGGAGGAGGAACCCGCCTTGCAATGCCGAAGACAATATGCGCGCCGGACTCGTCGTCATTGAAGCCTGGTTCAGGGGCTACTGAGGGAGTCCTGGATTAGGGGGTGTCCGGATAGTCGAACTATCACCGTTGGCCGGACTCCTGGACTATGAAGATACAAGATTGAAGACTTCGTCCCGTGTCCGGATGGGACTTTCCTTGGCGTGGAAGGCAAGCTTGGCGATACGGATATGTAGATCTCCTACCATTGTAACCGACTCTGTGTAACCCTAACCCTATCCGGTGTCTATATAAACCGGAGGGTTTTAGTCCAGAGGACTAACAACAATCATACCATAGGCTAGCTTCTAGGGTTTAGCCTCCGATCTCGTGGTAGATCTACTTGTACTACCCATATCATCAATATTAATCAAGCAGAGTAGGGTATTACCTCCATCGAGAGGGCCCGAACCTGGTAAAAACATCGTGTCCCTTGTCTCCGTTACCATCCGCCTAGACGCACAGTTCGGGACCCCTACCCGAGATCCGCCGGTTTTGACACCGACACCGAAAGCGATCGATCGATGGTCGTTAATCGAACCCGATCGAGCGATTCTTCGCATCGCTGCTAATCGAAGCCGATCGATGCTACTCAGATGAACAAGTGAGCATTGATGGGGGGGCTTCAATGAACAGTTCCCGGTGGGGGTGGATGAACAGGACCTCGTGGTGTTGCCTCTGGATGAACAGGACCCCGATCGATCGAGCCGGTTGGGGCTGGATGAACAGGACCCCGTGGAGGGCTGGATGAACAGGACCACCCCATGGAGGGCTGGATGAACAGGACCACCCCGTGGAGGGCTGGATGAACAGTAGCCCGTGGAGGGGTGGTAGAACAGGAGCCCGTGCAGAGGGCTGGTAGAACAGTAGCTGGTGGAGTAGCGCGCGGTGGAGGCTAGATGACAGGAGCCCGTGGATGAACAATTGTAGCTGGAGGCTGGAGGAGGTCAACGGTGGATGAACAGTAGCCCGTGGAGGCTGGAGGGGGTTGACGGTGGAGATGAACAATATCCCGTGGAGTCCCGTTTTGTGGTACGCCACACCCCTCCTGATGGACAGGACCCCCGTTTTGACCGTAGCGCTCCAACACAAGTCTGTTTCCTCCAGTTCATCACAAGAATGATTGTGGTAATGGGAGGTGCTCCAACACAAGTCTGTTTCCTCCTAATGGGATGTGTTTGTTGAGACCGATGAATGTGGGTTTATGATCAAGATTATCTATGAGCAATATTTGAATCTTCTCGGAATTCTTTTATGTTTGATTGGTTATCTTTGCAAGTCTCTTCGAATTATCAGTTTGGTTTGGCCTACTAGATTGATCTTTCTTGCAATGGGAGAAGTGCTTAGCTTTGGGTTCAATCTTGCGGTGTCCTTTCCTAGTGATGAGGGGCAGCAAGGCACGATTATATTGTTGCCATCGAGAATAACAAGATGGGGTTTTTATCATATTGCATGAATTTATCCCTCTACATCATGTCATCTTGCTTAAGGCATTACTCTGTTTTCTTGAACTTAATACTCTAGATGCATGCTAGATAGCGGTCGATGAGTGGAGTAATAGTAGTAGATGCAGGCAGGAGTCGGTCTACTTGTCTCGGATGTGATGCCTATATACATGATCATACCTAGATATTCTCATAACTATGCTTAATTCTCATCAATTCTCAACAAGAATTGCTCACCCACCGTAAAATATTTATGCTCTTGAGAGAAGCCACTAGTGAAACCTATGGCCCTCAGGTATATCTCCATCATATTAGTCTTCCAACACTTGTTTATTATCTTCGGCTTTTACTTTGATTTTATTTTACTTTGCATCTTTATCACAAAAATACCAAAAATTATATCCTATCATATCTATCAGATCTCACTCTCGTAAGTGACCCTGAAGGGATTGACAACCCCTTATCGCGTTGGTTGCAGGAGTTATTTGCTTTGTGCAGTATGCGTGACTCGCGCGATAGCCTCCTATGGATTGATAGCTTGGTTCTCAAAACCGAGGGAAATACTTACGCTACTTTGATGCATCATCCTTTCCTCTTCAAGGAAATCCAACGCATGCTCAAGAGGTAGCAAGAAGAATTTCGGCGCCGCTGTCGGGAGTCTACGCTAAAAGTCAACATACCAAGTACCCATCACAATCCCTTATCTCCCGCACTACATTATTTGCCATTTGCCTCTCGTTTTCCTCTCCCCCACTTCACCCTTGCCGTTTTCGCCCTCTCTTTTCCGTTTGCCTCTTTCTCGCTTGCTTTTTGTTTGCTCGTGTGTTGGATTGCTTGTTTGTCACGAGGCTCAAGATAATACCAAATTGTGTGAATTTACCAATACCAACAATAATGATTTCCTTAGCACTTCGATTGCTCCTCTTACCAATACTGAATCTTGTGAAATCAATACTGCCTTGTTGAATCTTGTCATGAAAGATCAATTCGCCGGCCTTCCTAGTGAATACGCCGCTACTCATCCAAATAGCTCCGTTGATTTGTGTGATATGAAAAAGAAGAAAGATGTTCATAATAATATTGTTAAATTGAAGCTATTTCCTTTTTCTCTTAGAGACCGTGCTAAAGCTTGGTTTTCGTCTTTGCCTAAAAATAGTATTGATTCTTGGAACAAGTGCAAAGATGCTTTTATCTCTAAGTATTTTCCTCCCACTAAGATCATCTCTCTTAGAAACGATATTATGAATTTTAAGCAACTTGATCATGAACATGTTGCACAAGCTTGGGAGAGGATGAAATTAATGATACGTAATTGCCCTACTCATGGTCTGAATTTGTGGATGATTATACAAAAAAAATATGCCAGATTGAATTTTGCTTCTAGATATCTTTTAGATTCGGCCGCGGGAGGCACTTTTATGGAAATCACTTTAGGAGAAGCTACTAAACTCCTAGATAATATTATGGTTAATTATTCTCAATGGCACACTGAAAGATCTACTAATAAAAAAGTACATGCGATAGAAGAAATTAATGTTTTGAGTGGAAAGATGGATGAACTTATGAAATTATTTGCTGGGAGGTGAACCGAGGTAAAACAGAAGCACGAGGCAACCAGAGCAACGCCAAGGCCAAGACCACAAAGAGGCAGAGGGACGAAGCAGGTTCCTCGGCAAGGCCCTTGCCGGGGCAGCCTCAGCGGCCCTGACAAGACCCTTGCCGGGGCGGCTCGTCCTCACGAACAGAGTGAGCCACCCTTGAGCCCATGGCTTCCAAACACCATCAACCACGTTGGGCCAGGGCTCGGGAGGCACCTCCGTGGTAGCATGCAGATCTTTGTGAAGACAAGGAATATTCAAGATCAGGTGAGGATTGAAAGACAACGATCCTCGGCAAGGTCCTTGCCGAGAAGAGCCACAAGACCCTCGACAAGATCCTTTGCGGGACGATAAATACCACCACGGCAAGACCCTTTGTCAGCCACCGCAAGGCCCTCACTGAGGATGCTAACGGGGCCACTACCAGGCCCGCACCAACCAAATCTCCACCGCTGTTTGCATGCAGCTGCCAGCCCAACCAGCTAGGCAGGCACCTGCGTGGCAACATGCAGCTTCCAGGCCAACTCAGCACACGCCTGCGTGGTGGCATGCAGATCTTCGTGAAGGCTCCACCACCGTGCCACCTCAGCTGCCTGCCTGCCTACATGTTGCCGCATGCATCGCTGGCCAGGGCGCGTGTCGAAGCGAGGAGGAGCGGCGACGGACGGGACGAGCCTCGTTCCCGTCCCCAATAAAGCAAGGGGGCACCTAAGCTACGCATTAAATGCGTCTTGTCCTGTAATACGAGCGATAAGCTCATAGCACTGTAGGCCTTTCCACCTCCTGTGTGCCACTATGGCATCCCCTTTCGACTATAAAAGGAGGCCCATGGCGTATTGGAGAGGGATTCGGCTCTTTTGAACCACGGAGCCACCGTAGCTAGTTCGAGAGCTCAAGAATCTCTGAAATACAACCACCAAAGCAAGACTAGGGTATTACGCATACTCGCGGCCTGAACCTGGGTAACTGATCCTTGTGTTGATGACTATTCCTGCTCTTCTCAAAACCCTGCGCCCCGGCAACCGTAGTAGGGATTCTTGTGATAACATAGGTGTCGTTTCCCACCGACATCTTTGGCGCGCCAGGTAGGGGCCGCAATTGTGAGAATCTGGTCCACTAGTTATCCCAACAGCTCTCCATCGCCATGGCTCCCAAGAAGAAGACGGCCACGGCTATCGGCTTGTCGGGAGCCGAACGACTCATGCAGCATGGGCGAAAATGGCCGGTCGCCCATGGACGGGACTCGGGCCATGTCCATGAAAGCACCAAAGCTCGCCTGGCAATCGAGCAAGGGCGGCGGCGCTGTCAGGCGTGATGTCTACTACCCAACCTTCTTATTGTAGACGTTGTCCGCCTCCAAGTGTAGAGGTTTGTAGAACAAGAGCAAATTTCCTCAAGTGGATGACCTAAGGTTTATCAATCCGTAGGAGGCGAGGGATGAAGATGGTCTCTCTCAAGCAACCCCGCAACCAAATGACAAAGAGTCTCTTTGTCCCCAACACACCCAATACAATGGTAAATTGTATAGGTGCACTAGTTCGCCAAGAGATGGTGATACAAGTGCAATATGGATGGTAGATATAGGTTTTTGTAAACTGAAAATATAAAAACAGCAAGGTAACAAGCGGTAAAAGTGAGCGTAAATGGTATTGAAATGATAGGAAACAAGGCCTAGGGTTCATACTTTCACTAGTGCAAGTCCTCTCAACAATAATAACATAATAGGATCATATAACTATCCCTCAACATGCAACAAAGAGTCACTCCAAAGTCACTAATAGCGGAGAACAAACGAAGAGATTATGGTAGGGTATAAACCACCTCAAAGTTATTCTTTCCAATCAATCCATGGGCTATTCCTATAAGTGTCACAAACAGCCCTAGAGTTCGTACTAGAATAACACCTTAAGACACAAATCAACCAAAACCCTAATGTTACCTAGATACTCCAATGTCACCTCAAGTATCCGTGGGTATGATTATACGATATGCATCACACAATCTCAATTCATCTATTCAATCCAACACAAAGAACCTCAAAGAGTGCCCCAAAGTTTCTACGGAGAATCACGACTAAAACGTGTGCCAACCCCTATGCATAGGTTCATGGAGGAACCCGCAAGTTGATCACCAAAACATACATCAAGTGAATCACGTGGATATCCCATTGTCACCACATACACGCATTTGTAAGACATACATCAAGTGTTCTCAAATCTTTAAAGACTCAATCCGATAAGATTACTTCAAGGGAAAACTCAATCCATTACAAGAGAGAAGAGGTGAGAAGAAACATAAGATACAACTATAATAGCAAAGCTCATGATACATCAAGATCGTGCCAAATCAAGAACATGAGAGAGAGAGATCAAACACATAGCACCGGCTCTCAGCCCCGAGGGTGAACTACTCCTCCTCGCCATGGAGAGCGCCGAGATGATGAAGATGGCTACCAAGTGAGGGTCCCCCCCGGCAGGTGCTTGGAACAGGTCCCGATTGGTTTTTGGTGGCTACTGAGGCTTACGGTGGCGGAACTCCGATCTAATATCCGCTTCCGAAGTTTTAGGGCACGAGGTATATATGGGTGCAGGAAGTACGTCGGTGGAGCTGGGGCCCCACGAGGGGCGCGCCTAGGGGTGGCGCGCCCCCCACCCTCGTGAGCACCTCCCTTCTCTCTGACGTGGGGTCCAAGTCCATCCGTAGCTTTCCTTCCAAAAATAACTTCTCCAGCTTGATTTTGTTCCATTTCGATTCGCTTTGATATTCCTTTTCTTTGAAACATCAAATAGGCATAAAACAATAACAGGCTGAGCCTACGGCTAATAGGTTAGTCCCAAAAGTAATATATAAGTGGAAAATAAAGCCCAATATTGCCCAAAACAGTAGAATATATAGCATGGAGCAATCAAAAATTATAGATACGTTGGAGACGTATCAGTGCGCCAGATGGCGGGTCGCACGCCGCCAGATCCAAAGACGGGGCTGGGCCCCGCAGCGTGCACGGGCCCTCCAGAGTGTCGTTGTGCACCCACGGCGGAGCCAGCGGCCTCCAAGACGCCCACGCCGCGCCACAGCGTGTTTCTTCCTGTGGTGCAAGATAACGTGAGCAGCCCACACGTCAAGACCACGGAGACCGCCGTGGGAAGAGTTTCAATGCATCGTCTGCGGACGGCGGAGTCCAACATGCCGCCCGAAGGCGTCGCAAAAACGGCACGCAGTCTGGGCGTGGTAGAGCTCCTTCAACGTAGTTAAAGTCGGCGCGGCCGCGCGGTCCACGCAGCTTTTGCCACCACCCACGCCAGAAGCTTTATGCTGCGGCGCTACTTCTCGACTTCCCTCCCGCTCACGAGAAGCTCACGAATGGAGAGCCACCATCCGAGCCTCGTCATCGCCGCCAACAATGACCCAGCGACCGGTAGAGCTCCTCGGGCCGACGCTCCATCGAGCCACCACATCGCCGATGTGGAAGGACCGGGCGCCGCGAATACGGTGCACTCTCCTCCTCCACGCCAGCCGTCGCGGGTGACAGCCCGTCGTGACGACGCTTGTGATAACATTTCCATAGCGTCGCCCGACCCATGGACTCACCACGACCAACGCCAAGTTCTTCGAGAACGAGCCCATGAAGATGCTCGAACCACTATCGAAGCCACGTAGCGTCTGCGCCACCGGTCGGACAAGCGGACCGGACCTGCGATGGATTACCCAAAGGCCGGGAGTTCTTTTACGGCCTACCTACGAGGTGGGTTGCCCAGCTTTACCGTGAGTATGGCAATTCCGATGGGCTGATCCGCCGCCGCGTTCAAGCCCGACGTTGGCGGGAAGTACAACAACAACACCCATCCGTGAGAGTTCCTCGGCATCTACACCATCGCGATGCAAGCCGCGAGTCTGGCGGCGACAAGGTGCTAATAACTTCATTTCCATTGGTAGCTGAAGCCCAACGTCATGTCTTGGTTGATGCACTTGTTGGTGGATTCCATTTCTTCTTGGTGGGACTGTGTCATGAGTTCGTTGGTGCCTTCACTTTGTAGAGCCACCAAGCTCCACGACGAGGCGAGTGATTTGCATATCATTCCCCGAAGGATGGAGAAACCACAATGCAAAGTACATCCGAGAGGTTGACCCGTGCGATACAACATCACGATGTTCATCCCGCTGCGCCGTGATCAAGCGTGTTCCATCGAAACATGCGCAACCATAAAGATCTTTGTGAAAAATTTAACAATGAACAAGGTTAAGGATGTGAATTAGAACTTTATATTACGGCTAATAGTGTGGTGAAAAGAGGAAGGAAGTGCCCAGCAGAAACCTTGGCCTTGAAGCCGACTCTTGATGAAGACACGCCGCCCAAGCGAAGAAGGACGGCGTCCGCAACGAAGCGCAAGGCAAGACCGTGCCTGCCATCGAGGATCCGGCAACACGGCGCGCCGTAGAATAGCATAGATGACCCATAAAGAAGGCCATATGAGATGACCCGACAAGCCGAGGAAGCTCAAATAGCGATGTGCAAGATCCACCGCACCAAAGCCCACGACCTCGAGAGCTGCCGGCAAGTCCAGGTTGCTTGCTAAAAAAGCAAAAAAATCTGAAACGAGAGGCGGGACAAGGAGAAGAGGCGAGGATGGTGCCGAGGATCCGGCAACCGAAACATAGTGGCCAAAGGAGGTCACAGCAGCAGGATAACTCAACAAGAGGCCCGCTCGGGGCGACAAAACAAGAGGATGATGATCATGGCGAGGCGGCGAGTCGGCGACAAAAGAGTTCGAAGCTCTGAGGCCATGTCGTCGGCGGTGGCGCCTCGCTGCATACTTCTCACCGCCAGGCTCAAGCGATGGGCGTGAGATTGGCAATGAGCCCTCGTTTTGGCCTTCGAGCGGCCCGAAGTGGTCGACATGCCCCTCATCTTTGACACGAGGATCACCCGACCACACAAGCTATGGTCGGTGTTTGCCGTTGTTGGTCTCTCTGTATACATAACCTCAAAGGTGAACAAGATCTTTGGTTGATCGTGAAGCCGCTTGAACTTGATTTGCCGTTGTGATCCAAAGGCTGCAAATTCTGATGGAGACCTTGAGGAAGCAGACGCGTTTCAAGGGTCAACCGGGAGGAGCAGTAGAAGGGAAGGTCACCTTGCTGTGGCGTTTGAGTGAGTTGAATTACATGGGAAGATTGTCTTGATGTGGCGAGATCCTTGCCCTAGCAGGATCCTGAGCATGGAGCACTAGCCAAGTTCATGCGGTGGCGCCTCGCCTACAACCGAAGATGCAGGCGATGAACATCATCACCGTCCCCTCAGATAAGAAGGGCCGCTGATCTGCATGACCTCCTCTCTAGGAGGCGATCGGCAGCTGCCGCCAAAACGCCTCCTATGCTTGGAGCCGGGAGGAAAGAAGAAGACCGGCGGGACCTCTCCCCACCCTCAGGCAAGCGCACCTCTTCTAAGTGTTGTGCTACCATCAGGGCGTGCGAGAAGGCTCCTTGCGGCAAGTGCAAAAATCGAGCTTCATACGAGACCAAGGGTGCCCGTCAAGGAGGATGCAGCGGGAGGAGCTTTCACCATAGGCTCCACCCTTGACGGCAAATAGGAAGCGGCGCTCGTCGCCTTCCTGTGAGCGAATGTCGGCGTATTGCATGGCAAGCATCCGACATCGGCGTTCCCGGGAGGTGATTGAGCACCATCTTCTTCATCTGTACTCATGCCGCGGCCCGTCAGCGGAAGGTCGGGAGCGAGCTTTGGAATAGCGGGGAGTTCATCACGGAGGAGATCAGGAAGTGGGCGGCGAGGTTTGGTAAGAGGTGCTCCATCCGGCGTGGTTGGCCAATCCGGTGGTGGTGCGCAAGGCAAATGGGAAGAGGAGGCTGTGTATTGACTACATAGATATCAATAAGGCTTGTCCTAAGGACCCCTTCCCGTTGCCATACATTGACCAGATTGTTGACTCCACGACCGGGTGTGATCCGTTGTCATTCCTCGATGCCTACTCAGGCTACCACCAGATCTTCATGAGAAAAGAAGACGAAGAGAAGACAACATTCATCACCCCGTGTGGTACGTACTGCTTTTTATGGATGCCCTTCGGGTTGAAGAGTGCTGGTTCAACATTTGCAAGCGCAGTCCAAATTGGTTTTGAACCCTAGCTACATAGAAAATGGAAGCTTATATGGATGACATAGTGGTCAAAACCAAGGACAGTGCGACTCTTGTGCAAGACTTAGAAGAGACATTTGCCAACCTATGCAAGATCAACCTCAAGCTGAACCCTGAGAAGTGTGTCTTTGGCGTTCCATCTGGAAAACTTCTCGGGTTCTTTGTGTCGCGGTGTGGGATCGAGGCAAACCCAGACAAGATCAAGGCTATTGAGCAGATTGAGGCACCCAAGCGGATTAAGGAGGTGCGCCGGCTCACTGGCTGCGTTGCCGCCATGAGCAGGTTCATCTCCAAGTCCGCCGAGCGTGCCCTTCACCTTTTTCAAAATCTTGAAGAAGGCAGGTCCAATGGAGTGGACCCGAAGCGAGGCGGCATGACCAATGAATGACAAGTCAGGCTCCCCAGCCGAGAACTGGTCCGGCAAGAAAGGCAAAGGCCCCAGCGATGCAAGCGCCATCGGGGCCGGAGCCCACGCCGTCAAAGAGTGGTCGCGGAAGAAGAAGAAGATGATGCAGCACCGGTTTGCTGTCGACTCCCTCTTGCGAGGCTAGATCAAATATTCGGTGTGCAAAAATTTCTCTTCGTCCTCCTTATAGCCTCGAGGAAGCTGCGTCATTACTTCAAGCCACCCGAGATCCTTGTAATCACCCACCTCCGTTACTGCGGATCTTGCACAACCAGGCAGGCCGGAAGGATTGTGGAGTGGGCCTGAGTTATCAAGCCTTGGTTTGAGATTTGAAAGTACCTGAATGATCCGGGCGAGGTCTTGGCAGAAATTCATTGCGGAATGGACCTCGGCGCTGATGAAGAAATTCAGGAGACCACTCTCGGCAAGAAGCAGTTGCATTTGGATTATGTACTTTAGCGGAGCTTTCTCTTTGCAAGGCGCCGGTGCTGGTGTCTTGTCGCGCAGGAGGAGCACCTCAAGTATGTGATCGGATGCACTTTCCGGGAGATGTCCACTAACAACCTTTGCTGGAGTACGAGGGCTGCTTGCGGTCTCGAGGATGTGGCCGGACCTCGGGGTTAAAGCTCATCGTCGGGGTGACTCGCAGCTTGTTGTCGAGACAGGTCAACAAGGATTACCAGCCCCATTGATGGAGGCCTATGTAGATGAGGTGAGGAAGTGGAGGCGCTTTGGCGTATCAAGCGGAGCCGCGTTCCCAGCGGAGAGCGACCGCCGATTACTTGTCCAAAGCGTGCTGCGTTCAAGCTGTGGAACCGGTACCTTTTGCTCCGTTTAACTCAGCCATCCGTCGAACCATCAATAAGGCGAGAACAAGCGGAGGAAGGCCACGGCAAGTACTTTCCTTGAGCCACAGGGCTGCCGGCGAATGCCGTGGACCACAGGCTGTGAGCAGCTAGCTCCAGTGTCGAGCCTTGGCCCGTCGAGATAATCGCTCTGTGGTGGAAAATGCCTTTGGCCCTTGCCGTCAGAGCGGAGCTCCGGCGTGGGTGCAACATACCATCATCCCTCAGACGGGGAACTTCACGAGGAGGCGGGAAGAAGCGGAGAAAAATGGCCGTCGGTGCGCCTTGTACCGGTTAAATCGATGGCGTCCATGCGAGAAAGAGGCGAATGGTGTGAAATTGAAGTGCATCCCGGGAGGAAGAATTTGGAGCTGTTGAGGAGATACATGGAGGCATGTGAAACCCACATAGGAGTCGAGGGCCCTTGCCGACAAGGTGTTCGGCAAGGTTTCTTACATTGCCCCTCCGAGGATCTTGCGACACTAGTAACAAGTGTGAGGCATGTTAGTTCCATTCAAAGAAGCTTCATTAACCAGCTCAAGCCCTTCAAGCGATCCCTCTCTCTGGCCATTCTCGGTGCAGGGCTCGACATCTTGGGCCCCTTCCCCGTCTTGTCGGGGGCTTTGAGTACTTATGCGTTGCAATCGACAAGTTCACAAAGTGGCGGAGGTGGAACCGATGAGAAGGTGATAGCACAACCAGGTGTCAAGTTCTTCAAGGACTAGTCTACCATTTTGGTGTGCCAAGAGTCATCACCGAACAGCGGCCGTGATTCACAAGCCACACCTTCATGCAATACATTTAAGACCTCGGCGGCAAAGTGCATTTTTGCTTCGTGGCACACCAGACAGCGGCCAGCGGAAGGCAAATGCTGAGTGTTCACGAGCCACTGAGTCTGGGACTTTGACAAGCTGCACAAGAGCGGAAGGCGCTGGATTGATGAATTACGGCGGTTCTTTGGTCGTCGGGGCGACACCAATCGAGCCACCAGCTAGACAACCTTTGCCCTAGTATATGGGGCGGCAGTTCTCCCCCACGGAACTCATATCTGGGTCACCTCAGTGCTCGCTTATGATGAGCTTGAGCAAGAGCCGTTCGGCAGATGATGCAACGCTCCTTGAGGAAGATCGTCTTGGTAATTTGTGAGGCATGCTACTAGCAAGCTTTGCGCGCTACTATGCCCATAAGGTTCATGCAAGCTTTGAGGAAGCGACCTTATTCTTGACACGTTCGATCGGCCAAGAATTCCAACAAGTTGGCCAAAGTGGGAAGGCCCTTATCGGATGTCTGGTCACGGGGCTGGCGGCAGTCCTTTGGAGGCCGAAGATGCTGTCGATGAGCAACTCTGAAACATCGAGCATCTTCATAGTTTTACCCATAAAGCAGCGGCTTCGGGGACCTCGGCAAGCCACCTTTTTATACAAGCTTTGTCGGCAAGGCATGTAACCCTTTGTACAAAGCCGGCAGACCACGAGCATAAATAAACTAAGCTGGCGCCCTAAGTTATAACATGCATGCTAGGTCGAGTCTCTTCCTTGGTTAGGGTTGATAGTGCTTGGCGACTAACTAGCCCAAATTCAGTGCGCATCTCTCCGTTTCTTTTCTGTCCTCTTTTTAGTTCGCGGGGCACATGAGCGCCTGGCTGAGCTACTTGGAAGAAAAGGCGGACGGCGTCG
Organism: Aegilops longissima; assembly: GCA_021605205.1. Taxonomy (NCBI): domain Eukaryota; kingdom Viridiplantae; phylum Streptophyta; class Magnoliopsida; order Poales; family Poaceae; genus Aegilops; species Aegilops longissima. The sequence continues at coordinate 191,107,203 of CM038677.1, read as the reverse complement.
ACCCGGCGGACCAAAGTTGCGGGAGGCTGCAAGTACGATGATCCAAGCAGCGGCAAGGCGAAGTTGCCAGGGGCCGTAGATCCAGATAAGTTTTTCATCCTCTGTCATGCATTTCGGTATGGAACTAGGACATGTGAAACCTTGGTTTTATCTCCAGGCTACCGTGCTCCCCTTTTTCCTATACCTAAGGATTATCTCCTAGGTCCGGATTTGGTTGTAGTCGCGGCGGCAAGGAGATAGAACGAGGAGCCTAAGCCTGCTTCATCCCTGCCTCCGCCAATGGCGTGAGAATGGTCGAGTGAAGTGGGGGGACGGCAAGGCCTGTTGCCGGGCGAAAAATGTTTATCTTAAGTAATAACAAGGATTCCCTCCTTGTCGTGGGTTTCACCCATGAATGAAAAACCCGGCAAACACCCGTTTTTCATTAAAAACATCCCATACAGGTACAGTTCATACGGAATGAAAAACATGAGCGAGGGGATTACAAGTTTTAAATTCTACCAAGGCCCGAAGGCTTAGAAACTAAAAAGAGATAAGATGCCTGTAGTTCCTTTCTTGTCCCTCTCCTCAGGAGGCAGGTCAAGAAGGCAACAGAGCAAAGGCGCCTAGGAGAGCTACGATTAGTGGCTGAGAACACCTTGGTGGCTGCCCAAGGGAGGGCAGTGATGGCGGTCGGGAAAGGAGGTGGAAGGCAGGCGGCAGGTCACCAAATCTGTGACAAGGCCAGTCCGCATACTCTGAGTTGACGGCCTTTGCCGCATGCCCTCTTCCTCTTCTGCAGTCTCGGCCTTGGCCGCCCAGGCGGCCCGAGAAGTTCAGGCTGGCCTCCCGGCAAAACTCCGCCGGAGGCGGCAGTCGAGATCTCTTCTTTGCCGCACCGCCCAGGCAGGCGTCTGACGCCTAGTCGGACTCGTCCCCGTCATATGCCCCGCTGTCCTCCTCGTCACTTTTGCTCGAGGAAGAGCTTCCATCATCGGAATCTCCGTCGGAGGAGCTCTCCACGCAGCACTTCATACGAGTTCCAAGATCTCTAAAGACCTTGAAGGAGGCGGGCCGTCCTCCATTAATTTAAAGTAGAGGGCGAGCCCCGCGTCAAGCTGTGGATGATCGAGACGTCTTCCATCCGGCGGAGTACATGCCGAGGCCGGAAGTCGGCGTTGACCAGCGTGCCCCATTCCCGCAGCCCCTCACGTTCAACTTTGAGGGTGCAGGGTGGTCATATCCATCTCCCAGAGCAAGCGGGGTGGGAAAGCGAGCGCAGCGCGAAGGCGGCGCAACTTGATGAAGAACTGCGGGCTGGTCTCCGCGTGGCCTCCATCAGAAAGGCATCATTAGGCGGGGCGAGCCGGCGCGCCCGCCCTGTCCTCCTCTTCCCGAGCACCACGACCTACGCCATGGCCTCGCCCCTCCCCTTCCCCGGCGGCCGGCTCCACCACCACGGGCTCCCGGGAGGAGGAGGGGCAGTTGTCGGCCGGTGACCCTCGCCGCCATAGTCGAAGGATCGGGGTTCCCCTTCTCCATGGTGGATGAGAGGAAGCGCGAGCGGGAGGAAATAGAAGATAGAAGAGTGCGAGATGCCATCCCCTTCCTCTCCTTATAAAGGGCGGGGTCGGGGCTTGGCCGCCTGCTCGACCAATCCAGCCACGGGGCGCGGAATCGAGACCGACCGCTGCCCAAACAGCGGCGACCAGTTTCCCGCCTCCACGCTTGCCACCCCAGCGCATGGAGGGCGCATGGCGAACATGCGAACCGAGGGGCGGGTGGGCGACCTCTCCCCACCCGTGATCGTGGGGTGTGGGCGCCTAGACAACGACGGCCCAGCGATAAATGGGCACGCTGCCGGGAGGCTGATCGTACCCACGAACACCTATGGGGCGGCGGACTGGGCCCCTTCGGTTCGGCGGGGCGGAGATCGCGCGAAGGCGGATCGAGGCAAAAGCACTGAGCAGTTACCCAACTTGAGCTCTCCGGAGATAATACTCTCTGCTGCTTATGCGATTGTATTGTGTTCTTGCTCGGGGCGTCGAGGCTACAAAACCTAGTGTGGGAGTTCTCTAGTTTGAATGAGTGAACCCCTCTCGTTAGCATGGGCCTCCTTTTATATGCTCTGGTGGCAACATAGATGAGGTAGAAGCGGAAAATGAGTTGCGGTTGGTACAACTTCTTATGCAGTGCCCTTACCTAACAGCGGCGGGGACAAGGCATTAAATGCCGTCTAAGTCGACTAAGCGATGCGAAAAAGGGCCATCAGGCGCCACCGCTCGACCGATGGCGATCTTCGGCGCCCGCTTACTGCCAGCGCTCCGCTGGCGCCTGACCTCTTGCCAGCGCTCTGGAAAGATCCACAGCGACACGTTGGTGGATGAATTGGGCGGAGAGCGAAGGTAATCGCATGAAATCGCCTTGAGCGGTTGTTGCCTTGTCGTCCGGGATCTTATCGCTCACCGGGCCTTCCCGGCAAGCTCCTCTTGCGGGGGCCTTGTCTTCTAGGTGCCTCGAGTGGTCTTCCGGCAAGCTCCTCTTGCGGGCCTTATCTCTTTGACTTAAATACTTTGTTCTTGAATGGCTCCAAAGGAAGCGGAGGAGCTAAGCGGTCACAGCAGCAAGGCCCGCAGGAGTCTTTGCAAGCTGCCCGTGCACAAGTTAGAGGTGCTAAGGGTACCCCTATTCTAATACACCAGCAGGGAGCCGGGCTGGGCCGCCTGGTGCAGTGCTGTTGGGCGAGGCCCAAGCGAGAACACAGGCACAGCGGCCTTGAATTACGCTATAACTGCTCGGGACCCACCCGTCTCCCACAGAGCAGCACGCATTGACTGCGGTGTCGTGGGAAGATAGATGAGGGTGGTTTCTTTATTGGCGGGCGTCCGCCTCTCCTCCTTATAAGCAGGGAAGCGAGGGGCAGTTAGCCCACCTCGCCATTCTGTCTAATCTGAAAACCACCGCTGCTGCTCCCTCCTCTTCCCTAGTCAGTGAAAGCGCTCCACTTCTCGCATACAGCATCCTGCGTCGTCGGTCTCCCCACCACCTTCGCCATGGCTCAAGCCGACAAGGGAAGGTGTGAAATCGGCGAGGAGCAGCGATGGCTCATGGCCTTCGGAAGGCGGGCCATCTTCCCCCTTCGCCCTTGAAGGAGGCGGGGAATGGTCTACCTCTTACGGTTCGTGAGCCTTGGCGCATCCGCGCCTGAAGTACTCTCGGCCGCCGCGCCAGGCGGCTCCGGCGGGTACCCCTTCTTGGCGCTCTTCTTCTGTGCGCTCTGCCCCTTCTCTAATTCTTTTGCGATATCGCGAACACCTCGGGTTTCGCCTCCTTGATTTCACCCCAATGATGTCACGACCATGGCGGTTTCGCACATCTCTGCGAAAACTTTGTCGAATCCACCCAAGCGTAGCCCTCTTCCGCCATTTCTTCATGCCTCGAGTAGAGAGAGAGCCTCTTCTTGGGAGGATCGCTGGATCTCAAGAATCGGCAGAAGGAGGCCTATCTGGAAGGAGAGCTCGTAGCAAATGGGAGGTGGAGGGCTGGCTGGTCTTTGGATCGTGAGGAGAACCGCAGCCATTCGCGCCCAGCGCCAAACCCCAATAGTGCAGCAGCGATTGGAGCAACTTGGCGCGGAGGATGCTAGATTGAAGATCGCCGTTGCGGATCCTGCGCCTGGCTTGCGGACTCACTTGTGAAAGCGCTGATTGATTTCGCATCGCTTCGCCTGCGGGAAGGAGGAGACACTGCTTGGGAGTTTGAGCAGCGGAGACATGAGGCTACGCCGGGCCTCAACTTCCTTTGTCTTGGAGCTTGTGCGATGCTCTTGGAGCTGTTCAAGCATGATCCCGATCAGATGGTTCGGTTGCCAAAGAAGTCGTTCCTTTATGCAACAACTCTTAGCTCGACCGCATCCGTGCGATGATGCGTTGTGTGATTCTCATGGAATCGTTCCAACAGCAAGAGCCGCTGATGACGTCGTGCGGCGGTTCTTCGACAACTTGGAAGAAGTGCCAATCCGCCCGGCAAGCGGAGGGCCTCACCGTGACACCATGATGGCGAGATCTGCGCGCGCCACGGAATGGAGGCGGCGGCTACCCGCCTTGACGGGTGGGTTCTTGTGGAAGCGGAGGAGCGAGGCGGCAAGCCTTGTCGTCGAGAAGAGCTTGCGGCGAAGAGCAGGCGAGCCGAAGTTGGCGGCGAGGCTGCCGGCGCCTCCTCCCCACCTTCAAGTAGCTTGCGGCCAGGCCTGACTCCACCAAGAAGCGTCTCCATAAGGCGAGGAAGTGGCGAGCGGAGCCAGACCCAACAACGTCGCGCGCAGCTCCAGCGGCAAACTGTTGCAGCGGGAGCACCTCACGCCCATGACAAGCTGGGCCGAGCCTGCAGGACCAGCTCTGCACATGGCGTCAGGGGAGCCTACTCTTCCCGCTCGTCGCACGGTGAGCAGGTCGACCTCTCCGGCTCAGCTCAGGAAGAAAGAAGAGTAAGATCTTGTCCTTGTACTTGTAATTCTTCAATTTGTTGCTTTGTCTTGTGTCGATTTGCTTCATTGAACTCTTTCCTGGGGCGCTGGCGAAGGCTTGAAGAGGCAAGACCCGGTGATCGTCATCGAGGGCGAACCTACTGCAGCAGCGGGCGCGTCAAGAGACCTCCTTGCGGACCAGCGACCCTTCCATAAAGCAGCCCCGGCGTAAGTATATGTTCACTTTTGCGGTCGAGCGCGCATGGGTGCTCTTTATTTGCGATGTCATTTGTTGATTTGTGTAGGAAGCGAGCAGCCCCGGGAGGTCTCGAGGCCGTTCTGACATGCCATCTGCTTCAACTATGCATAAGGAAGATCCCCGGCAGTGCCCTCCGGCAAGGGCTTCTCCGACAAGGAAGGCTCTCCGGCAGAGATGGCACCGTCGACCCTCCGGTGGGCGGAGGCTGCATTGCAGATCCATCAGAGTAAGCCTCTTGCACATAAGCTGCCTTGTGTTCTTCTCCTTCAATTCTTCATTTGGATATTTTGCTTGACTTTTCTTTCTTTTTCTTGTCGTCGAGATCCATCTGCTGCGAGCCGATGGAGGCTGAGGTCGCGTGAGGAGGGCCTTGTGCAGCAACCTTGGCAAATCGCCGAGGAAAACCAGCCGGCCAGACGAGCCCTTACGTCGAAGAGCCCGCCAAGGCTACCGCCCTTGGTGGCGAGGTCAGCGATCGTCTTGGCGACCACGAGGCCTTGAGGCGCAGGGCGCTACGACCGCCCGATCCCTCCTTGCTCTTTGCTGCCCGGGCTCAAGGCTGACCAGCCTGCAGGCTGGCGATGGCGTCTTCATCAAGCTCCACAGGCGTCGAGCTCGGGGCACCAGTCGAGGAGACCTTGACGAAGAGCTGCTCGCCTCCGGCCAGGCTGTCGTTGGTCGGCGTGCCAAGCAGCTGGCGGTGAGGAGGAGGCATTTGCTGGCAGACTGTTGTCTCTACAGCCCGACAAGCCAGCTGGAATCCGGAAACGCACTGTAGGAGGCAGAACATGGAAAGCAGAAAAGCTCAGGCGCCAACCAAGCTCTCGAACATAAGCGGAAGGCGGGAGGCGACTGTGAGGGCGCCTTCATTCTTGAGAAGGCTGAGGTCGAGGAAAGCAGCGGCTTCTTGCCGAGAAGCTGTCTGCGCCAGAAGGCGAGTTAGCACAGTGGAAGATCAATCTTGACAGCTATGAGGAAGAACTTGCAGCGTGAGCAATCAATTGGCGAGCTCTCAAGGAAGCAAAAAGCTTGCATTTCTTAGAGGCCGCAAGAAGGAGTTGGAGGCGAAGGTTCACATGGTGGAGGCCAACCTCGAGAAGAGTGGCGAGGCTTGCTGCGCTCAAACATGGCCTTGAGAGGGCGCCTACACTCTTGGCGAGCTGCAGGGCCGTCTCTTGAGAGAACAAGGAACTTCGGCCGCCAAGGACTCCAAGGCAGATCTTGAGCTGGTGACCACCTTGATCTGAGGCCCGGGCGGGCGCCAAGGAGTGGGAGGTGGCCTTGTTGGAGAAGATCAAGACCGAGCGAGGCTGGCAGCGAGTGCCACGCCGCCAGAACACCTTGAAAAGCGTGATGCCTTTGGACCGAGGTCTTGTAAATATTACCGCCGCCATCGACAAGGAGGCGATGGAGGGGGGATGGTGGATCTGGTACTCCTCGTGATCACCTCCAACCCAGCGTAAGCTCAACTTGTTCTTCAATGGCGTGGTGGCGGCTCAACGGCTCGGGAAGAGATCCCAAAGCAGTGGCGGCGAGTCGTGCCAAATCTCTGTGAGCTCTTCGAAGAGTCTTGATGAAGGTGGCCTTCCGCAATCCGGTGTTAACCGTAGCGTCCTCAAGTCCTTGCCGCCACTAGCGGCGTTGAGCGCTCAAGGCCTTATCGCACCCATTGTGGGCAGGGTGGCGGGATCAAGAGAGTCGATGGCGACCGCGTAGAATTAGTCGCCCGTTTATCTTTTATGCTTGGCCCGATCATGTTAGGAGAACAATTTATTAGAACTGCGACAAGCTATCTTGTAATATAACTCTATTCAGTTAGTAATTGCTATATTATTTCCTTTACTTGGGTCCTTCCTTTGTATGTTTACCCTCGCTTTTAGGGAACTTGTCGGTAGCGGGCACCCTTGCATATTGAGTCTTGAACATCGATAACTTCTTTGGCGGTGCCGCCTCCGACAAGCAACCTTATGCGACTAGATTCAGCTCACTTAAGTTGTTAGCGGACTCGAAACAAAGTAAGAGCGCCAAACTAGCTTCTGATTGGTTCCTTCACGCAGGTTTCCATACAAAGCAAATGATCGTTCGAGGAAGATAACAAAAATTTAAAACTGGTGCTCAAACTTTGGCAACAAGCTTTTACATCGTTTTCTTCTTGGTAGTGAAACTTCTTCAAGCTCGCTTGGTCCACACATTATCTTCTTCTCCTTCCCCCAGGCAGAATTTGTGGGCGGGAACCTTCTCTTCTTTGAGAAAGAAAGAAGAAAATAAAGATATGGAGCCACATGGCTCGTTATTGCTTACGGAATAGGTGCTGCACAAAGTGTCGGATAATACATGCAAACTAAAAAGCAGAAAGCATGAAATTGACAAGATGTGCGGAGCACAGGCTTCAGCGATGCGCGAAGTGCGCGGCTTTGTATAAAGATTACATGCAACATGGGCAAGACTTGTACAAAAGGTGGTTGCGGAACACGTTCGACAACGCGCCCTATGGGTAAAACTTACGAAGATGCTCAATATTCAGGAGTTGCTCACGGAATGCCATCTTGATCTCAAAGCGGACAACGCCGAGCCTAGTGACTCGCCTCACCCGATAAGGGCCTTCCCTTAGCGTCAACATTTGGAATTCTTGGCGGACTGAGCAGCGCCGAACAAAATTAGCCTTCCTCGAGACTTTTGGCACTAACTGCGGCTATGGTAGCGGCACAAAGCTTCGATAACGAGCAGCTCGTCTGACACGAAGGCGGTCCTCCTCAAGGAAGCGGTAGCGTCATCTTATCGCGATGCTCTTGCTCGAACTCATCATAGCGAGCACTCGAGGTGACCGTATCTGAGTTCGTGGGAGAACGCCCTGCTCCATAGACTAGGCGAAAGGTGTGCGGCGATGGCTCGATTTGGCGTCGTCTGATCGACCAAGAACCACGGCAGCTCCTCAATCCAGTTTCTTCGCACTTGTGCAGCACGCCGAGATTACGGTCTTGAGCCCTCGCAGCACTTCAACGTTTGCCCTCTCCGCTTGACCGTTGCTTCTCGGATGAGCAGCGAGCGAAGCAGAACCTTAGCGCCAAGATTTTGGGCGTCTTGCATGAAGGTGCGGCTCGTGAATTGTGCGTGCCATTGTCGGTGATGATCTGTTAGGAATCCCAAAGCGGCAAACAATCGACTGAAGAACTTATTGCTGGTTGTGTTGTCACCTTCCTCCTGCTTCCACTTCCGACCACTTTGTGAACTTGTCGATTCGCGACGTACAAGTACTCAAAGCCCCAGACAGCTTCGGGGATAGGGGCGAGGATGTCGAGCCCCAGACCGAAAATGGCGAGATAAAGGGATCGTCTGGAGAGCTTGAGCTGGCTGGTGTATCTGCTTGGAATGGGCGGCACACTTCACGCTTGGTTACTTGTGCGATTGCATCACGGAGGCTGTTGGCCAAAAAGAAACCTTGGGGCAGCTTTGCGGCAAGTGCTCTTCTTGTAATGTGGTGACCACATATGCCTCCATGTATCTGTCAGCTTACATCCATCTTCGATGAATACACTTCAATTTCACACCGTTGAGTCTTCTTACGTATAGCGTCATCGACAAACTGGTACATACTTGACTCCCGGGCTACTCTTTCCACTTCTTCTTGCTCTTTGGGAAGTTCTCTCATCTGAAAATGGGCGATCTCTTTGCCCATCTTTGGAGCTTCGGCTCGACAACAAGGACTAAAGGCACATATCTTGCTGCGGGAACATCCACTTCTGGCGGAACACTGCGGCTCGGTAGGAGCTTGATGATCGGCAAGCTTGCGGAACAAAACTTGTCGGGGCGTGCTTCAGCAAAACAAACCCTCGGGCTTGCCGGGCAGACTGCTCCTCAGCGATATCGGTGTTGATCTTGGGGACCTTTTGGTGGCGGCTTGGGGAGCTGCGGAAAGTAGTCACCGAAACCAACTTCCTCTTCTTGCTCGATCCGGTTGATGGTGCTACAGTTGGTTGAGTCGGCTTGAGCACGAAGATCATGAAGATCCACAGGTTCCTTTGGTAACTTAAGTGCGGCGCGACGGGACATCGACAATGTCGTTACGAGCTCTTGGAACATATTCCATCATGGGCCGTCAAAGTGCTCTTCTAACTTTCTCACTTCATCAACATAAGCTTCCATCAGCGGACTCGATAATTCTTGTTTATTTGGCGGACAACAAGCTGTAGTCACCCCTAATGAAAGCTTCTTGATCCCAAGATGCTGCTGCGATTACGAGACAACAAGCAAACCCTCATACTCTGTAGTATTGTTCGTTGCTTGCTCCTTGGAAAAGTGCATCTGGACTACGTGCTTGAGGTGCTCTCGGTTGGGTGCGACAAGTAACGCCCTTGCGCCTTCTTGACGAAGGCACCATCGAAGTACATAAGCCATTCCTTGCTTGCTTCCTTGAGGATGCTCGTTTCGGAATTTCTTAGTCTGTGTTGGCGTCACTCTGCTATGAACTCTGCCAATGCCACTAGTGCAAGTCCTCTCAACAATAATAACATAATAGGATCATATAACTATCCCTCAACATGCAACAAAGAGTCACTCCAAAGTCACTAATAGCGGAGAACAAGCGAAGAGATTATGGTAGTGCAGAAACCACCTCAAAGTTATTCTTTCCAATCAATCCGTTGGGCTATTCCTATAAGTGTCACAAACAGCCCTAGAGTTAGTACTAGAATAACACCTTAAGACACAAATCAGCAAAACCTAATGTTACCTAGATACTCAATGTCACCTCAAGTATCCGTGGGTATGATTATCGATATGCATCACACAATCTCAATTCATCTATTCAATCCAACACAAAGAACCTCAAAAGTGCCCCAAAGTTTCTACGGAGAATCACAGCTGACGTGTGCCAACCCCTATGCATAGGTTCATAGGAACCCATAAGTTGATCACCAAAACATACATCAAGTGAATCACGTGATATCCATTGTCACCACCAGATACGCGCAGTAAGACATACATCAAGTGTTCTCAAATCTTTAAAGACTCAATCCGATAAGATTACTTCAGGGAAAACTCAATCCATTACAAGAGAAGAGGGTGAGAAGAAACATAAGATACAACTATAATATAAGCTCGCGATACATCAAAGATCGTGCCAAATCAAGAACATGAGAGAGATCAAACACATATCTCTGGCTCCTGGAGGGTGATTCTCCCTCCTCGTCATGGAAGCGCCGAGATGATGAAGATGGCCACCGTGAGGTTCCCCCTCCCGTGAGTGCGGAACAGGGTCCCGATTGGTTTGGTAGCTCTGAGGCTTGCTGCGGCCGGAACTCCCGATCTAATATCCGTTACGGAAGTTTTGAATGCGTGGGTATATATGGGTGCGGGGAAGTGCGTCGGTGGAGCGGGGGCCCCCGCGAGGCGCCCCTAGGGGTGGCGCGCCCCCCACCTCGTGAGCACCTCCCTTCTCTCTGACGTGGGTCCAAGTCCATCCGGTAGCTTTCCTTCCAAAATAACTTCTCCGATTGATTTTGTTCCATTCGACTCCGTTTGATATTCCTTTTCTTTGAAACACTGAAATAGGCATAAAACAATAAATCTGGGCTAGGCCTACGGCTAATAGAGTTAGTCCCAAAGTAATATATAAGTGGAAAATAAAGCCCAATATTGCCCAAAACAGTAGAATATATAGCATGGAGCAATCAAAAATTATAGATCGTTGGAGGCGTCGGTCGCCATGAATGGCGGAGTCGCCGCCCGCCAGATCAAAAAGCGGGGCTGGGCCCCAGGCACAGGGCCCTCGAGAATGTCGTTATACCACAGGCGAACAGCGGCCTCCAAGGCGCCCGGCGCCTGGCGTGCTCTTCCCGAAGTGCTGAGCAGCGTCCTGCGCGCGAAGACCCGGAACCGCCGTGGGAAGGTACTATGCATCGTCCGTAGACGAAGGAGTCCACATGCCGCCGAAAGTCTTGGCAAAAGCGCGCAGCCCGCTGGGCGTGGTAGAGCTCCTTCTAGCGTGGTTAAAAAGTCGTGAGCGCGCCGGTCGCGCAGCTTTTTACCACCCACGCCGGTAGAAGCTTTGGCGGCGGCGCGGCTTCTCGACTTCCCTCACGCTTTGGGCTCGGCGAATGAAGCCACCATCCGAACCTCGTCGCGTCGCCAACAATGACCAGCGACCGGCGGGGCCCTCGGGCGGCAGCTCCATCGAGCCACCACCGTCGGCGGTGGAAGGACCGGAAACGCTGCGATCCGCAGTGCCTCTCCTCCTCCCGCCCGTAATCGCGGGTGACGAGCCGTCGTGGCGGCGGCTTGCGATAACATTTCCATAGCGTCGTCGACCCATCAGACTCACCGACCAGCCAAGTTCTTGAGAAGCGAGCCCATGAATGCTCGAACCACTATCGGCGCCGGTAGCGATCTGGCCACCGATCGGACAGCGGACCGGACCTGCTGGACCACCAGTAGCGGGGAGTTCGGCGGCCTACCTTCTGGTGGGTTGCCCAGCTTTTACCGTGGTGTGGCAATTCGATGGCAAATCCGCCGCGTTCAAGCCCGCGCGTTGGCGGGAAGTACAACAACACCATCTGTGAGGTTCCTCAGCATCTACACATCGCGATGCAGGCCGGGCTGGCGACGACAAGGTGCTGCCAACTACTTCCATTGGCGAAGCCGCGTCATGTCTTGGTTGATGCACTTTGGTGGATTCCATTTCTTCTTGGTGGGACTGTGTCATGGAGTTCGTTGGTGCCTTCCTTTGGAGGCCACCAAGCTCACGACCGAGCGGTGATCACCCGTCTCCCACAGAGCAGCGCGCATTGGCTGCGGTGTCGTGGGAGATAGATCGTGGGAGTGGTTTCTTTATTGACAAGCGGGCGTCCGCCCCTCTCCTCCTTATAAGCAGGGGAAGCAGGGGCAGTTAGCCCACCTCGCCATTCTTTGTCTAATCTAGAAAACCACCGCTGCTCCCTCCTCTTCCCTAGTGCAGCAGAGAGCAGCGCTCCACTTCTCGCCACCCAGCATCCTGCGTCGTCGGTCTCCCCACCACCTTAGCCATGGCTCAAAGCCGACAAGGGAAGGGTGTGAAATCGGTGAGGAGCATGGCTCATGGTGGCCTCTGGAAGGCGGGCCATCTTCCCCCTCATTTCGCCCTTGAAGGGCTGAGGAATGGTCTACCTCTTACGAGTCGGTGAGGCTTGGCGCATCCAGCGCCTGAAGGTACTCTCGGCCGCCGCGCCAGGCGGCTCCGGCGGGTACCCCTTCTTGGCGCTCTTCTTCTGTGCGGGCTCTGCCCGCCTTCTCTAATTCTTTTGCGATATCGCGAACACCTCGGGTTTCGCCTCCTTGATTTCACCCCCAATGATGTCTGACCATGGCGGTTTTCGCATCTCTGCGAAAACTTTGTCGAATCCACCCAAGCGTAGCCCTCTTCCGCCATTTCTTCATGCCTCGAGTAGAGAGAGAGCCTCTTCTTGGGAGGGATCGCTGGATCTCAAGAATCGGCAAGAAGGAGGCCTATCTGGAAGGAGAGCTCGTAGCAAATGGGAGGTGGAGGGTGCTGGTCTTTGGATCGTGAGGAGAACCGCAGACCATTCGCCCAGCGCCAAACCCCAATAGTCTGCAGCAGCGATTGGAGCAACTTGGCGCGGAGGATGCTAGATTGAAGATCGCCGTTGCGGATCCTGCGCCTCAGGCTTGCGGACTCACTTTGTAAGCGCGATTAGCGCATGATTTCCATCGCATTGCGCCGCCCCTTGCGAGGAGAGGAGGAGACACCTTGGGAGTTTGAGCATGGCGGACATCATGAGGCTACGCCCGGGCCTCAACTTCAACTTCTTTGTCTTGGAGCTTGTGCGATGCTCTTGGAGCTGTTCAAGCATGATCCCGATCACCCAGATGGTTCGGGTTGCCAAAAGTCGTTCCTTTATGCAACAACTCTTCCGCTCGACCGCATCCGTGCGATGATGCCGTTGTGTGATTCTCATGGAATCGTTCCAACAGCAAGAGCCGCTGATGACGTCGTCGGCAGTTCTTCGACAACTTGGAAGAAGTGCCAATCCGCCCGGCAAGCGAGAGGGCCTCACCGTGACACCATGATGGCGAGATCGGCGCGCCATACACGGTGGAGGCGGCGGCTACTGCCGCCTTGGCGGGTGGGTTCTTGTGGAAAGGCGGAGAAGCGTGACGGCAAGCCTTGTCGTCGAGAAGAGCTTGCGGCGAAGAGGAGAGGCGAGCCGAAGTTGAGCGGCGAGGCTGCCGGGCGCCTCCTCCCCACCTTCAAGTAGCTTGCGCTGGCCGAGCCCACAGCTCCACCAAGAAGGCGTCTCCATAAGGCGGGAAGTGGCGGCGGGCAGACCCAACAACCGTCGCGCCCGGCAGCTTGGCTCCACCGCGGCAAGCTGCTTGTTGCCTTGGGAGCACCTCGCGCCGCCCTTGACAAGCTGGGCCAGACCTGGGACCAGCTCCTGCACCGCCAAGCGTCAGGGGAGCCTACTCTTCCGGCTCGTCGCACGGAGGTGAACGGGTCGACCTCTCCGCGCTCAGCTCAGGAAGAAGAAAGTAAGATCTTGTCCTTGTACTTGTAATTCTTCAATTTGTTGCTTTGTCTTGTGTCGATTTGCTTCATTACGAACTCTTTCCTTTTGGGGCGTATGGCGAGAGAGCTTGAAGAGGCAAGACCCGGTGATCGTCATCGAGGGCGAACCCTCTGCAGCAGCCAGGGCGCGTCAAGAGACCTCCTCTTGCGGACCAGCGACCCTTCCATAAAGCAGCCCCGGCGTAAGTATATGGTTCACTTTCTGCGGTCGGTAGCGCATGGGTGCTCTTTATTTCTTGATGTCATTTGTTGATTTGTGTAGGAAGCGAGCAGCCCCTTGAGTGTCTGAGGCCGTTCTGACATGCCATCTGCTTCAACTATGCATAAGGGAAGATCCCCGGCAAGGGTGCCCTCCGGCAAGGGAGGCTTCTCCGGCAAGGAAGGCTCTCCGGCAAGAGATGGCACCGTCGACCCTCGGTGGGTGAGGCTGCATTGCAGATCCCATCGCGAGTAAGCCTCTTGCACATAAGCTGCCCTTGTGTTCTTCTCCTTCAATTCTTCATTTGGATATTTTGCTTGACTTTTCTTTCTTTTTCTTGTCGTCGAGATCCATCTGCTTGCGAGCCGATGGAGGCCGAGGTCGCCGTGAGGAGGGCCAGGGCAACAGCAGCAACCGCCCCCGTCGCCGAGGAAAGCTCCAGCAGACGAGACCCATGCCGTCGAAGAGGCCGCCAAGGCTACCGCCCTTGGTGGCGAGGTCAGCGATCGTCTTGGCGACCACGAGGCGCTTGGGCGCAGGCGCTACACCGACCGCCCGATCCTCCGCCATTCTTTGCTGCGCCGAGCTCAAGGCCCGGCCAGCGCCTACTTGAAGGCTGGCGATGGCGTCTTCATCAAGCTCCACAGGCGTCGAGCTCGGGGCACGGTCGAGGAGACCTTGACGAAGAGCTGCTCGCCTCCATTTGGGCTGTCGTTGGTCGGCGTGCCAAGCGGCAGCATTGCGGTCGAGGAGAAGCATTTGTTGCGGAAGCTTCTTTGTCGCTCTACGCGCCCGACAAGCCAAGCTGGAATCCGGGAAGCACTTATCGCGAGGCGGGAGCGGAACATGGAAAGCCTTGAAAGAGCTCAGGCGCCAACCAAAGCTCTCGAACATAAGCGGAAGGCGGGGCGACTTCTGTGAGGCGCGCCTTCATTCTTGAGAAGGTGAGGTCGAGGAAACAGCGGCTTGCTTGCCGAGAAGCTGTCTGCGCCAGAAGGCGAGTTAGCTGTGGAAGATCAATCTTGACAGCTATGAGGAAGAACTTGCGTAGCGTGAGCAATCAATTGGCGGAGCTCTCAAGGAAGCAAAAGAGCTGCCCTTGCATGCAAGGCCGCCAAGAAGGAGTTGGAGGCGAAGGTTCGCGGTGGAGGCCAACCTCGGAAGAGTGGCGAGGCTTGCTGCGCTCAAACATGGCCGCGAGAGGGCGCCTACACTCTTGGCGAGCTGCAGGGCCGTCTCGCCGAGAGAACAAGGAACTTCGGCCGCCAAGGACTCCAAGGCAGATCTTGAGCTGGTGACCACCTTGATCTCGAGGCGCTGGGCGGGCGCCAAGGAGTGGGAGGTGGCCTTGTTGGAGAAGATCAAGACCGGCGAGGCTGGCAGCGAGTGCCACGCCGCCAGAACACCTTGAGGAAGAGCGTGATGCCTTTGGACCGAGGTCTTGTAAATATTACCGCCGCCATCGACAAGGGGTGATGGGTGGGGATGGTGGATCTGGTACTCCTCGGCGATCACCTCCAACCCAGCGTAAGCTCAACTTGTTCTTCAATGGCGTGGTGGCGGCTCTCAACGGCTCGGGAAGAGATCCCAAAGCGGTGGCGGCGAGTCGTGCCAAATCTCTTGAGGGCTCTTCGAAGAGTCTTGATGAAGGTGGCCTTCCGCAATCCGGTGTTAACCGTAGCGTCCTCAAGTCCTTGCCGCCGACTAGCGGCGTTGAGCGCTCAAGGCCCTTATCGCACCCATTGTGGGCCAGGGTGGCGGGATCAAGAGAGTCGATGGCGACCCGCGTAGATTAGGTCGCCCGTTTATCTTTCCTTATGCTTGGTGATCATGTTAGGAGAACAATTTATTAGAACTGCGACAAGCTATCTTGTAATATAACTCTATTTCAGTTAGTAATTGCTATATTATTTCCTTTACTTGGGTCCTTCCTTTGTATGTTTACGCCCCTCGCTTTTAGGGAACTTGTCGTAGCGGGCACCCTTGCATATTATTGAGTCTTGGAACATCGGTAACTTCTTTGGCGGTGCCGCCTCCGACAAGCAACCTTATCGCGACTAGTTGCAGCTCACTTAAGTTGTTGGCGGACTCGAAACAAAGTAAGAGCGCAAACTAGCTTCTGATTGGTTCCTTCGCGCAGGTTTTCCATACAAAGCATTCGTTCGAGGAAGATAACAAAAATTTAAAACTGATTGCTCAAACTTTGGCAACTTAGCTTTTACATCGTTTTCTTCTTGGTAAGTGAAACTTCTTCAAGCTCGCTTGGTCCACAACATTATCTTCTTCTCCTTCCCCCAGCAGAATTTGTGGGCGAGGAACCTTCTCTTCTTTGAGAAAGAAAGAAGAAAATAAAGATATGGAGCCACATGGCTCGTTATTGCTTACGGAATAGGTGCTGCACAAAGTGTCGGATAATACATGCAAACTAAAAAGCGAAAGCATGAAATTGACAAGATGTGCGGAGCACATGAGGCTTCAGCGATGCAGCGAAGTGCGCCCGGCTTTGTATAAAGTTACATGCAACATGGGCAAGACTTGTACAAAAGGTGGTTCGGAACACGTTCCGGCAACCGCACCCTATGGGTAAAACTTACGAAGATGCTCAATATTCAGGAGTTGCTCACGGAATGCCATCTTGATCTCAAAGCGGACAACGCCGAGCCTAGTGACTTCGCCTCACCCGATAAGGGCCTTCCCCTTGGCGTCAACTTGTTGGAATTCTTGGCGGACTGAGCAGCGCGAAGAACAAAATTCGCCTTCCTCGAGACTTTTGGCACTAACTGCGGCTATGGTAGCGGCACAAAGCTTAGCGATAACGAGCAGCTCGTCGGTGACTGAAGGCGGTCCTCCTCAAGGAAGCGGTAGCGTCATCTTATCGCAGCTGCTCTTGCTCGAACTCATCATAGCGAGCACTCGAGGTGACCCGTATCTGAGTTCGTGGGGAGAACTGCCTCTGCTCCATAGACTAGAAGCGAAAGGTGTGCGGCGATGGCTCGATTTGGCGTCGTCTGATCGACCAAGAACCACCGGCAGCTCCTCAATCCAGTTTCTTCCGCACTTGTGCAGCACAGCCGAAAGTTACGGTCTTGAGCCCTCGCAGCACTTCAACGTTTGCCCTCTCCGCTTGACCGTTGCTTCTCGGATGAGCAGCGAAGCGAAGCAGAACCTTGGCGCCAAGATTTTGGGCGTCTTGCATGAAGGTGCGGCTCGTGAATTGCGTGCCATTGTCGGTGATGATCTGTTAGGAATCCCAAAGCGGCAAACAATCGACTGAAGAACTTTGGCTGTTGTGTTGTCACCTTCCTCCTGCTTCCACTTCCGACCACTTTGTGAACTTGTCGATTACGGCGTACAAGTACTCAAAGCCCCGACAACTTCGAGGATAGGGGCGAGGATGTCGAGCCCCGGACCGAAAATGGCGGGATAAAGGGATCGTCTGGAGAGCTTGGCTGGCTGGTGTATCTGCTTGGAATGGGCGGCACACTTCACACTTGGTTACTTGTGCGGTTGCATCACGGAGGCTGTTGGCCAAAAAGAAACCTTGCGGAGCAGCTTTGCGGCAAGTGCTCTTCTTAATGTGGTGACCACATATGCCTCCATGTATCTCATCAGCACTTACATCCATCTTCGATGAATACACTTCAATTTCACACCGTTGAGTCTTCTTACGTATAGCGCGTCATCGACAAACTGGTACATACTTGACTCCGGGCTACTCTTTCCACTTCTTCTTGCTCTTTGGGAAGTTCTCTGTCTGAAGGAAATGGGCGATCTCTTGTGCCCATCTTTGGAGCTTGCGGCTCGACAACAAGGACTAAAGGCACATATCTTTGCTGCGGGAACATCCACTTCTCGGCGGAACACTGCGGCTCGGCGGAGCTTGATGATCCCGGCAAGCTTGCGGAACAAAACTTGTCGGGGCGTGCGCTTCAGCGAAACAAACCCTCGGGCTTGTCGGGCAGACTGCTCCTCGGCGATATCGGTGTTGATCTTGGGGACCTTTTGGTGGCGGCAGGGAGCTCTGCTTGGGAAAGTAGTCACGAAACCAACTTCCTCTTCTTGCTCTGTCCGATTGATGGTGCTACTGAGTTGGTTGAGTCGGCTTGAGCACGAAGATCATGAAGATCCCTGGTTCCTTTGGTAACTTAAGTGCGGCGCACTTGACGGGACATCGGCAATGTAGTTACGAGCTCTTGGAACATATTCCATCATAGGCCGTCAAAGTGCTCTTCTAACTTTCTCACTTCATCAACATAAGCTTCCATCAGCGGACTCGATAATTCTTGTTTATTTGGCGGACAACAAGCTGAGTCACCCCTAATAATGAGCTTCTTGATCCCAAGGTCTGCTGCGATTACGAGACGGCAAGCAAACCCTCATACTCTGTAGTATTGTTCGTTGCTTGCTCCTTGGGAAAGTGCATCTGGACTACGTGCTTGAGGTGCTCTCCGTTGGGTGCGACAAGTAACGCCCTTTTGCGCCTTGCTTGCGAGAAGGCACCATCGAAGTACATAAGCCATTCCTTGCTTGCTTCCTTAGCGGGGATGCTCGTTTACGGAATTTCTTAGATCTGTGTTGGCGTCCACTCTGCTATGAACTCTGCCAATGCTACGCTTTGGATAGTTGAAGTGCTCTCAAACTTGAGGCCAAAGCAGCAGTTCAGTGCCCACTCGACAATCATGCTGTTGCTTCCGGATTTTGCAGTATCCTCTTGATGGGAAGCGGTGACAAGCTGTGATCTCATGTGCTTGGAAGTAATGGCGCAACTTTCTCGAGGCCATAAGAAGGCGAAAAGCAACTTCGCACACAGTACCTCGACCTAGCCCCTGCGAAGGGCGACAAATAAAGCAGGCGCTGCACCACTCTTTTCGCATCTTCTCATGCTCCTGCGAGATCCATCTTTATCGGGACGAGCTTGTCGGTGAAGCCCCAGCTTGTCATTTGGATGCTTACGCCATGGTGCATGACTCATCATCCGCCTCCTCTCTGCTACTAACGCAGCACTAACCACTTGATTGGTGCCGCTAAATATAGCGACAACTTCTCTTGTGGCTTAGGTGCGACAAATGCGAGAGTGGAGGGCAGGTATCTCTTCAAGTCTGCGGCGCAACCTCCGCTTCGAGTCCATTTCATTGGACCCGCCTTTTTCAAAATTTTGAAAAATGGCGGTAGCTTCAGCAGAGACCTAGAGATAAACACTGCTAAAGCAGCTATGCAACGGCAAGTCTTCGTACATCCTTGGCGCTTTGGTGCTTCAATCTGCTCAATGGCCTTGATCTTGTCGGGATTGGCTTCAATTCCCATTTGAGACACGAAGAACGAGAAGCTTGCGGAGGAACTCCAAACACGCACTTCTCGGGGTTGAGCTTGAGGTTGATCTTGCTTGATTTGCAAAGGTTTCATCAAATCTTGAATCGAGTTGCCTTGTCCTTGCTCTTGACCACTATGTCATCCATATAAGCTTCCACATTTACGTGTATTTGCGGCTCAAAAGCGTGATGGACTACTCTTGCAAATGTTGAACCGGCATTCTTTATCTGAAAGGCATCCGTGTGAAGCGATTATGTGCCACATGGGGTGATGAATGCGGTTTTATCTTCATCCTCTTACGCCATGAAGATCGATGGTATCCACGAGTATGCATCGAGAAATGAAAGCAAATAACATCGGCCGTGGAGTCAACAATCTGGTCGTCTGCGGCAAAGGAAATGGGTCTTTAGGACAAGCTTTATTAACATCGGTAAAGTCGATACAAAGCCTCCATTTCCGTTTGCCTTGCGCACAACTTCTGAGGTTGGCCAACCACGTAGGATGGAGCACTCCTCGACAAGGCTGCTGCCTCAACTTCTTGATTTCTTCTTCTATGTATTCTTGGCGCTCCTTTGCTGTTTCGACTTTACGCTTGATGGGTGGCGCGCGAGGACAGACAGCGAGATGGTGCTCAATTACGTTCACAGGAACACGGGGATGTCGGACGGTTGCCATGCAAACACGTCGGCGTTTGCCATGAGGAAAGCAACGGCGCTTTCCTATTTAGGGTCAGCGTGGCGATGGTGAAGGTACCACGGTGCCGTCCTCCTTGGCGAACACCTTCTTGGTCTCTGGAGCTGCCATCGTCTTCTTACACTTGCGGTGGAGCTCGATGGTGCGTCCTCGGCGGTGGCGCAGCACTCAGGAGAGTGCGCTTGCGGAGTGGGCATCGAGTTCTTGCGGACTTGGTCTTCTTCTTCCCCGGGAGCTTGGTGACAAGTGACTTGTGATCTGCTGCGGCTGCTGCTTCCGGTAGATCTTGTCGGTAGAGATAAGAGCATCCTTCTTGTCGCCGAGGGACGAAATGACACTTATCGGGCGGGCATCTTGAGCAAGTTGTATGCATAATGAGAGGCCGCCATGAACTTGGCGAGTCTTTGGGCGACCAAGTATCCCATTGTAAGGCAATGGAAAATCAACAACGTCAAGGTGACCCTCTCGGTCCTGAAATTTAATTATTGCCAAATGTCACGGCAATGTGATCTTTCCTTTGGCTTGCTCCTTCTGGATTGATTCCTTGGAATGTGCGGTTTTTGAGCTCATTGTCGGGGATCTGAAGCACGGAGCCTGCGAGAGGAGATCGAGGTTCAAGCCGGCCCGCCGTCCACTAACATCTTAGTGACTTTGAGGTTGCGGATAGTTGGTGAAACCAACATCGGCAAGCACCGACCATGATTATCGATCGGTGGTCCTCAATATCGAAGATGATAGGCGTCTGGACCATTCGGAGGCTTGCGCGACTCTACGGATGGTTCCGCTGCATTGACTTCCGCATCCTTTGCTTGAGCTGGCGGTGTGAAGTATCTGAGAGAAACCCGCCGTCAGCGCACAAGACCTCGTGGCTTTCTCGGAACTCCTGCTCGCCGGCCGTCATCATCCATGTCTTCGTCGCCGTCGTCTTCATCTCCATCCTTATCGCGGCCTCGGGAAGTCGATCTCCTTACTGCTGCTTGGCCTTGCTGGCGTCCCCCGACCGGGTGTTTCTTCTTGACTCCTCCTGCACCTTCTGGGCCTTCTCCTTGTCGCGCCACTCGTACTCAGCCTTTTGCTGTTCAACAAGCTGCTCGACCTTCTTGCAGCTCTAGAGGTCATGGCCCTTAGTGCGGTGGATCTTGCGATCTTGCTTGTTGGAGTTGTCACCTTGTCGGCGACCACCACTGACTGGCGGTTGGCACCGCAGCAACCTCCTTGCGGAGCTACCAACCTTAGCTTTCTTGGTGTCGCCTCCATTGCGGACTGCTCGACAACTATGCGTCTTTGCCTTTCTTCTTTACATTATTCCGCGCGGCTCTTCCTTGCAGGGACAATCTCCTCACTATCGAGATCCTGCCGCTTCTACATTCTCTCCGAGTCTTCTCCCTTCTTGGTAGCGATGCACACTTGTCGGCCGGGGCATACAGCTCACGACATCTCTGATTTTGCACATTGCCATCTCCTCCGCATCCTGCAGTTGCGCGCGTTCGATGGAATCGCTGATCATTGCGGCAGGGTGGACATACGGGATGTTGTCTTGTACTGCGGCTGAATCTTTGAATGTACTTGCGGGGTTCTCCTTCCTTACAGGCGGCGAGATGAAGATCGCTCTCTTGGCCATGGGGCTTGTGGCCTCTGTGAAAGCGCCGACAAGCTGATGGCACAAATCTTCCCAGAGGAAATGGAGTTGTCCGGCAAGTGCATGAGCGAGGATCGACATTGGGCTTGAGCACCGGCGAAATAGTGGCGAGAACCTTGTCGTCTAGTCCCGGCAGCTTGCACGCAATGGTGTAGATCTTTGAGGAACTCCGACGGATCGTCTTGCCGTCATACTTCTCTGGTACATCGGCGAAAATTTTCTTGTTGGGCCCTTTGGACTTGCCTCGGCTCACGAGTGAGCGCAGGGCAACCTACGCGTCTGACAAGTTGCTGGTTCCCCTGGTGCATGCATGTCGACGAGAGGGCCCGGTAGCGCTGGTCAGATTGACGTTGCACTTCTCTTCGGCGCTCGATACGAGTTCAAGCATCCTCTTGTTGTCGTTCGTGAAGAACTTGGCGCTAGTCGCGATGAGCTCGTGGATCCGACGACGCGGTGGAGTCGCTAT
Source organism: Aegilops longissima (assembly GCA_021605205.1). Lineage (NCBI taxonomy): Eukaryota > Viridiplantae > Streptophyta > Magnoliopsida > Poales > Poaceae > Aegilops > Aegilops longissima. The sequence goes on along the minus strand of CM038677.1, from coordinate 191,085,633 downwards.
CGAGGTGAATCCGACGAGTCGGCGATCTTGGCCTTCGGGGTGGAGAGTGCATGGCGGTTTCACCCCCACAGGTCTCGTCGCCACCAGCTCGTGCCTTGTCGTCTTGCCGCGGCAGCGATGTGCTCGGTTGCCGCGGAGCGTCGCCGTTAGCAAAGCCGATGAGACTACGAATGGTGGCCCTCCATTCGTCGACCTTATCTGCCGTTGGAGGGTAATCCGGGGAAGCGATTGAGCTCGCGCCAAAGCTTACGCTTGAGTGGTGGCGGCAATGGCGAGCGGTGCAAAAGCGGGATATGCTCGGACTTCTAAATATGTTAGAAGGATCGATATCCCGTCCGGCGACCGTGCCCCACTCGCACCAACTGTTGGCGTGCAAGCTGTTCTTGGCGTCCCTGGATCCACCAGCTCGATCTTGGCCCAGCGAGCGTATGGCGCTTCTGAGCACCATGGCGCTGTCGGTCTCGCGCCTCTGAGATGGGCGCGATCGTGTCGGACGCCGAGGTTTGCGCCGCCTTGTCCTTGGACTTAGTAGCAACATGGGCTCCCTCGTCAGCGCCCGTTCTTCGCGGCGTCTACCCCACCACTAAATCGGCTCTGGTGGTGGTGGGTTTGGCAGCGGACGGCTCTGCCGCCGAAGCCTTCTTCTTGGTGGCATGTCGATGAGATGATGAAGATGTTGCTCGTGTGAGCGCGGATCAGGTTCACAGCCTCGGCGCCTACAGCGCGCCAAAGATGTCGGGAGGCTGATCGTACCCACGAACACCTATGGGGCGGCGGACGGGCCCCTTCGGTTCGGCAGGAGGCGGAGATCGCACGAAGTGCGGATCGGCCAAGCACACCAGCAGTTACCCGGCCGGAGCTCTCCGGAGAGATAATACTCCTCTGCTGCTTATGCGATTGTATTGTGTTCTTGCTCGGGGCGTCGAGAGCTACAAAACCTAGCATGGGAGTTCTCTAGTTTGAATGAGTGAACCCCATCTCGTTGCGCATGGGCCTCCTTTTATATGCTCAAGGGTCACCGGCGGTGCTGCGCGTAGATGAGGTAGAAAGCGGAAAATGAGTTGCGGTTGGTACAACTACTTATGCAGTGCCCTTACCTAACCACGGCGGGGACAAAGGCATTAAATGCCCGTCTAAGTCGACTAAGCGGTGCGAGAAAAGGGCCGTCGGCGCCACCGCTCGACACGATGGCGATCTTGTCATCGCCGCTTACGCCAGCGCTCCGCTGGCCGCCTGACCTCTTGCCCGCGCTGGAAAGATCCACGGCGACACGTTGGTGGATGAGCTGGGCGGAGGAGCGGAGAGGTGTCTGCGCGGCAATCGCCTTGCGCGGTTGTTGCCTTTGTCGCGTCCGGGAGCTTGTTGCTCACGGGCCTTCCGGCAAGCTCCTCTTGCCGGGGCCTTGTCTTCTAGGTGCCTCGAGTGGTCTTCCCGGCAAGCTCCTCTTGCCGGGGCCTTGTCTCTTTGACTTAAATACTTTGTTCTTGAATGGCTCCAAAGGAACCGCGGAGGAGCTAGGCGGTCACCGCGGCAAGGCCCGCCACGGGGTGCTGCAACTGCCCGTGCACAAGTTCGGGGTACTAGGGTACCCCTATTCTAGTACACCGACAGGAGCCCAGTTGGTACAACTACTTGTACAGTGCCCCTTACCTAACCCTGATGGCAGGGGACAAAGGCATTAAATGCCCGTCTAAGTTGACTAAACAGTGCAGAAAAGGGCCGTCAGGGGCGCCACCGCTTGACACGATGGCGATCTTGTCGGCGCCGCTTACTGACCAGCGCTCGCTGGCCGCCTGACCTCTTGCCACGCAGCGCTGGAAAGATCCACGGCGACACGTTGGTGGATGAGTGGAAGCGGAGGAGCGGAGAGGTAATCTGCGCGGCAATCGCCTTGCCGCGGTTGTTGCCTTGTCGCGTCCGGGAGCTTGTCGCTCAACGGGCCTTCCCGGCAAGCTCCTCTTGCTGGGGCCTTGTCTCTTTGACTTAAATACTTTGTTCTTGAATGGCTCCAAAGGAACCACGGAGGAGCTAGGCGGTCACCGCGGCAAGGCCCGCCACGGGGTGCTGCAACTGCCCGTGCACAAGTTCGGGGTACTAGGGTACCCCTATTCTAATACACCGGCAGAGCCAGTTGGTACAACTACTTGTACAGTGCCCCTTACCTAACCCTGATGGCAGGGGACAAAGGCATTAAATGCCCGTCTAAGTCGACTAAACAGTGCAGAAAAGGGCCGTCAGGGGCGCCACCGCTCGACACGATGGCGATCTTGTCAGCGCCGCTTACCGCCAGCGCTCCGTGGCCGCCTGACCTCTTGCCACGCGGCGCTGGAAAGATCCCACGGCGACACGTTGGTGGATGAGCTGGGGCGGAGGAGCGGAGAGTAATCTGCGCGGCAATCGCCTTGCCGCGGTTGTTGCCTTGTCGCGTCCGGGAGCTTGTTGCTCACCGGGCCTTCCCGGCAAGCTCCTCTTGCCGGGGCCTTGTCTTCTAGGTGCCTCGAGTGGTCTTCCCGGCAAGCTCCTCTTGCCGGGGCCTTGTCTCTTTGACTTAAATACTTTGTTCTTGAATGGCTCCAAAGGAACCGCGGAGGAGCTAGGCGGTCACCGCGGCAAGGCCCGCCACGGGGTGTTGCAACTGCCCGTGCACAAGTTCGGGGTACTAGGGTACCCCTATTCTAGTACACCGACACGCGCCTTTACGCCTCTCCCTCTTCATGGGGAAGCCACGAGCCGCCCTGTATCGTGATATGACGCATGCATGCGGGAATCGCTCCACGATGACCGCCACATCATGCACGACCCTCCACATCGCGCGCAGGTCGTGGGAAGCGCAGTGCGCGAAATGTTTTACCACGGTAAAGACCGCCCCGCCTACCCGCACACCGTTTTGGACCTGGCCCAACAACGTGTCGCGCTTATGTGTGGCCCAGGCCCGGGGGCTCCTGTCGGTGTACAAAAGTAGGGGCTCTCCTTTCGACCCCTTTACTTGTGCACGGGCAGTCGGAACCACGCGTCACGACATCAGTTGGCAAGGCAGGGGAGGTGAACCGAGGTAAAACCAAAGCGCGAGGCAACCAGAGCAACGCCAAGGCCAATACCACAAAGAGGCAGAGAGACGAAGTAGGTTTCCCCGGCAAGACCCTTGCCAGGGCGGCTCGTCCTCATCAACAGAGCGAGCCACCCTTGAGCCCGGCAAGACCCTTGCCGGTGCGGCTCGTCCTCATCAACAGAGCGAGCCACCCTTGAGCCCATGGCTTCCAAACACCATCAACCACGTTGGGCCAGGGCTCGGGAGGCACCTACATGGTAGCATGCAGATCTTTGTGAAGACAAGGAATATTCAAGATCAGATGAGGATTAAAAGACAACGATCCTCAGCAAGGTCCTTGCCGAGAAGAGCCACAAGACCCCCGGCAAGATCCTTGCTGGGGACGACAGCGCGCCACGGCAAGACCCTTGCCGGGCCACCCGGCAAGGCTCTCAGCGAGGGCGCCAGTAGCCACTGCCGAGCCCGCACCAACCAAATCTCCACCCGTCAGCATCGCATGCGGTGCCAGCCCAACCAGGTGGCAGGCACATGCGTGGCAACATGCAGCCGAGGCCAACTCGGCTGCGCTGCGTGGCGGCATGCAGATCTTCGTGAAGGCTCCACCATCGTGCCACCTCAGCTGCCTGCCTGCCTACATGGCGCCGCATGCATCGCTGGCCAGGGCGTGTGTCGAAGCGAGGAGGAGCGGCGACGGATGGGACGAGCCTCGTTCCCGTCCCCAATAAAGCAAGGGGACACCTAAGCTACTAAAACGTCTCCGTCATATCTACTTTGCCAAACACTTTTGCCCTTGTTTTGGACTCTAACTTGCATGATTTGAATGGAACTAACCTGGACTGACGCTGTTTTCAGCAGAATTTCCATGGTGTTATTTATGTGCAGAAACAAAAGTTCTCGGAATGACCTGAAACTCCACGGAACTTATTTTTGGAAAATATTAAAAATACTGGAAGAAGAATCCACGTGAGGGGGGCCTCCACCTGTCCACGAGGGTGGGGGGCGTGCCTGCCCGCCCTGGGCGCGGCCCCCTGCCTCATGGGCCCCCTGTTGCTCCACCGACCTCAACTCCAACTCCATATATTCATGTTCGGGGAGAAAAAAAATCAGAGAGAAAGATTCATCACGTTTTACGATACGGAGCCGCCGCCAAGCCCTAAAACCTCTCGGGAGGGCTGATCTGGAGTCTGTTCGGGGCTCCGCAGAGGGGAATCCATCGCCGTCGTCATCATCAACCACCCTCCATCACCAATTTCATGATGCTCACCGTCGTGCGTGAGTAATTCCATCGTAGGCTTGCTGGACGGTGATAGGTTGGATGAGATTTATCGTGTAATTGAGTTAGTTTTTTTAGGGTTTGATCCCTAGTATCCACTATGTTCTGAGATTGATGTTGCTATGACTTTGCTATGCTTAATGCTTGTCACTAGGGCCCGAGTGCCATGATTTCAGATCTGAACCTATTATGTTTTCATGAATATATGTGAGTTCTTGATCCTATCTTGCAAGTCTATAGTCACCTACTATGTGTTATGATCTGGAAACCCCGAAGTGACAATAATCGGGACCACTCCCGGTGATGACCATACTTTGAGGAGTTCATGTATTCACTATGTGTTAATGCTTTGGCCCGGTACTCTATTAAAAGGAGGCCTTAATATCCCTTAGTTTCAGCTAGGACCCCGCTGCCACGGGAGGGTAGGACAAAAGATGTTATGCAAGTTCTTTTCCTTAAGCACGTATGACTATATTCGGAATACATGCCTACATTACATTGATGAATTGGAGCTAGTTCTGTGTCACCCTATGTTATGACTATTACATGATGAACCACATCCGGCATAATTCTGCATCATCGATCCAATGCCTACGAGCTTTTCACATATTGTTCTTCGCTTATTTACTTTTCCGTTGCTACTGTTACAATCACCACAAAACCCAAAAATATTACTTTTGCTATCGTTACCGTTACTTCCATATTACTTCGCTACTAAATACTTTGTTGTAGATACTAAGTTATCCAGGTGTGGTTGAATTGACAACTCAACTGCTAATACTCGAGAATATTCTTTGGCTCCCCTTGTGTCGAATCAATAAATTTGGGTTGAATACTCTACCCTCGAAAACTGTTGCAATCCCCTATACTTGTGGGTTACCAAGACTATTTTACGGCGCCGTTCGGGAGACATAGCTCTATTCTTTGAGTCACTTGGGACTTATATCTGCTGGTCACTATGAAGAACTTGAAAGGCAAAAACAACAATTTATCCCTCAACTACGAGGGAGGTAAGGAACGCCATCTAGCTCGCACATGATTCACCTTACATTTTGAGTAAGATTGGGACACCTAAACTGCTTACGCTATTCATTACGATATGTCGCATGTTATTGATGATGCCACTACTGCTACGCATGATACTTATGATGAAACTACTTCTATGCTTGATACTACTGTGCCACTTGGTGAATTTCTTGATGAACAACTTGCTAGGGCTAGAGAGAATGAAATTATTGAAACTGATAATGTTGAAGATAGTGATTATGAAGACTCTCCCCCTAATAAATATGAATTGCCTGTTGTTCCTGAGGGTTATGTTATAGATGAAGAAGCTGCTAGAGCTATTTTAGCTTGCAATGATAGATATGATCTAAAGAGGTTATTAGCTAAATGGAAGCAGCAATCTCTTAATGCTAGAATGAAACCTGACCCTGCTTTTGCTACTTCACCTATCTGTGTTACTGATAAGGATTATGAATACTCTGTTGATCCTGATATAATTACTTTGGTTGAATCTGATCCTTTCTATGGCTATGAATCTGAAACTGTTGTGGCACATCTTACTAAATTAAATGATATAGCCACCCTGTTCGCTAATGATGAGAAATCTCGCTACCTTTATATCCTTAAAATATTTTTGTTCCCATTAAAGGGTGATGCTAAGATATGGTTTAATTCTCTTGATCCTGGTTGTGTGCGCAGTCCCCAGGATATGATTTATTACTTCTCGGCTAAATATTTCCCTGCTCATAATAAACAAGCTGCTTTAAGGGATATATATAATTTTGTGCAAATTGAAGAAGAGAGTCTCCCACAAGCTTGGGGGAGGCTTCTCCAATTACTTAATGCTTTGCCTGATCATCCTCTTAAGAAAAATGAAATACTTGATATCTTTTATAATGGACTAACCGATGCTTCCAGAGATTACGGATAGTTGTCTTTGGTTCATTTTCGGGGAAAGAACACGGATGAAGCTGAGATTCTATTGAATAATATGTTGACAAATGAAAATAATTGGACACTTCACGAGCCAATTCTGAACCAATTCCTAAACCAACTCCGAAGAAGAGGGTGTTCTATTTCTCGATCTGAAGATATGCAAGAGGAAAAGAAATCTATGAAAGAAAAAGGTATTAAAGCTGAAGATGTTAAGAATTTACCTCCTATTGGAGAAATACATGGTCTTAATTTACCGTCTGTTGAAGAAACATATGATCTTAATCCATCACCTACTGAAGAAACTCATGGTCTTGATAACCCAACACATGTAGTAAAGGTAAATTCTCTCTATAGATATGATAAAGCTGAAATCCCTCCTACTAAGTTTGCTAGCCAATGCTTGGATGAGTTTGATAATTTTATGGTTAAACAAGAAGATTTTAATGCTTATTTTGCTAGACAATTGAAACAAAATGCTTATATGATTGAACACTTGGGTGATTATATGTCTAGAGTTAAAGGTGAACTTAAACTCATTAGTAAACACGCTTCTATGGTTACCACTCAAGTAGAACAAGTACTTAAAGCTCAGAATGATTTGCTCAATTAATTGAATAGTAAGAATAATGACTATGCTGTTAGAGTGGCTACTAGAACTGGTAAAATGACTCAGGAACCTTTGTATCCTGAAGGCCTTCCTAAGAGAATTGAGCAAGATTCTCAGAGAAATAATTTAGATGCACCTAGTCCTTCTAAAAAGAAGAAAAAGAAAAATGATAGGACTTTGCATGCTTCTAGTGAACATGTTGCTGACACACCTGAGAATCCAAATGATATTTCTATTTCTGATGCTGAAACACAACCTAGTAATGAACATGAACCTAGTGACAATGTTAATGATGATGTTCATGATGATGCTCAACCTAGTAATGACAATGATGTAGAAATCAAAGAATCAACGTTATGATAAGAGAGACTTTGTGGCTAGGAAGCACGGTAAAGAAAGGGAACCTTGGGTTCAGAAACCCATGTATTTTCCTCCCAAACCATCCAAGAAAAAGGATGATGAGGATTTTGAGCGCTTTGCTGAAATGATTAGACCTATCTTCTTGCGTATGCGATTAACTGATATGCTCAAAATGAATCCTTATGCTAAGTATATGAAAGAAATTGTTACAAATAAAAGAAAGATACCGGAAGCTGAAATTTCCACCATGCTTGCTAATTATACTTTTACAGGTGGAATACCAAAGAAACTTGGAGATCCAGGAGTACCCTCTATACCATGCTCCATTAAAAGAAATTATGTTAGAACTGCTTTATGTGATCTTGGAGCTGGTGTTAGTGTTATGCCTCTCTCTTTATATCATAGACTTGACTTGAATAAGTTGACACCTACTGAAATATCTTTGCAAATGGCTGCTAAATCAACTGCAATACCTGTCGGTATTTGTGAGGATGTGCCTGTTGTGGTTGCAAACGTTACTATTTTAACGGACTTTGTTATTCTTGATATTCCGAGGGCGATAGTATGTCTAGTATTCTTGGAAGACCCTTTTTGAATACTGTAGGGGCTGTTATTGATTGCAACAAAGGCAATGTCACTTTTCATGTTAATGGTAATGAGCATACGGTACTTTCCGAGGAAACAACCTCAAGTCCACAGTATAAATTCTATTGGAAAAATTCCATCGATTATTTTTGGAGGTTTTGAAATTCCTCTTCCTACTGTCAAAAAGAGATATGATATTCCTATTGTTGGGGATATGCATATCCCCGTTGAGGTAACATAGTGTTATTTGAAATTTCTCCGGTTCCATGTAATTCGGAATGAGTTTGTTAACAAGACCTGATCAACCTTGTTAGTGGATTCCTTTTGATGAGCATGAGATGGATGAAGTTAGAAGGCACAACCTTCTGTACCCTCCTTTTACTTTCTGTTATTTAGTTGAAATAAAGTAAAAATAGTATTTTCTGTTTGTTTTCTGAATTATCCGTGCAATATAAAAATACCCGAAAATAAAAGTTTTCCAAATGCCCCTGCCAATTTAATATGATTTTTCTAGAATATTTGAGAATATCATGCTGAGAACACAATGGGGAGCAAGCACACAGCCACGAGGGTCAGGCGCCCTGCCTCGTGGGCCCATGGTGGCTCCCTCCACTTATTCATGCACCCACACACTTCTTCTTCCTCCCAAAAAATCACCATCCAGCTCAAGCACGAGTTCTAGCTCATTTTGCTGCGATTTTCGATCTCCTTGCTCAAAGCACCTCTCACAAAACTGCTTTGGGGGATTGTTCTTTGGTATGTGACTCCTCCATTGGTCCAATTAGTTTTTGTTCTAGTGCTATACACATTGCAAATTTGTGCTGCCTAGTGACCATGTTCTTGAGCTTGCATGTCAAATTTATATGGTTCCAAGTAGTTCTAATGCATGATATAGTCTCTAAGCACTTGTAGGAGTAGTTACTATCAAATTTTTTTGAGCTTGGTTCACTTTTATTTGAAGTTACTAAAAATTTCAGAAATGTTGCAGAGGAATAAATATGTTTAGGAAAATGTACCAAGGTGGTTCTTCAAGTAAGCAAGGACCCAGGCTTGCAATGCGTGATGCTGACGATGAGCCACCAAGGAACGCTCCAGTGCGGCCTTGTGAATGGCCTTCAGAGGACTTTATGGATCAAGCGGGAATCAAGGAAGAATTTAACGCATATTTGCGTAATGCTGATCTTGTGAGCTTCGAGGAGGAAAAGTGCCGCCAGTACCACTATCTCACTAGTTCCTTTGTGAGGAGGTTTGAATTTTCATCTTCACGCAATTCTCAAACTATCCTGTTTGACCTTTATGAAAAATCTTATACGATGGACTTAGAGGATTTTACCACTACTTGCAAACTTCCACAATGGGGTAGTGCTAGTGAACCTCGCTGATAACCCACAAGTATGAAAGGGGTGCATAGCAGTTTTCGAGGGTAGAGTATTCAACCCAAATTTATTGATTCAACACAAGGGGAGCCAAAGAATATTCTCAAGTATTAGCAGTTGAGTTGTCAATTCAACCACACCTGGATAACTTAGTATCTGCAGCAAAGTATTTAGTAGCAAAGTAATATGATAGTAGTGGTAACGGTAGCAAAAGTAATATTTTTGGTGTTTTGTAGTGATTGTAACAGTAGCAACGGAAAAGTAACTAAGCGAAGAACAATATATGTAAAGCTCGTAGGAATTGGATCAGTGATGGAGAATTATGCCGGATGCGGTTCATCATGTAATAGTCATAACATAGGGTGACACAGAACTAGCTCCAATTCATCAATGTAATGTAGGCATGTATTCCGAATATAGTCATACGTGCTTATGGAAAAGAACTTGCATGGCATCTTTTGTCCTACCCTCCCGTGGCAACAGGGTCCTAATGGAAACTAAGGGATATTAAGGCCTCCTTTTAATAGAGTACCGGAACAAAGCATTAACACGTAGTGAATACATGAACTCCTCAAACTACGGTCATCACCGGGAGTGGTACCGATTATTGTCACTTCGGGGTTGCCGGATCATAACACATAGTAGGTGACTATAGACTTGCAATATAGGATCAAGAACTCACATATATTCATGAAAACATAATAAGTTCAGATCTGAAATCATGGCACTCGGGCCCTAGTGACAAGCATTAAGCATAGCATAGTCATAGCAATATCAATCTCAGAACATAATGGATACTAGGGATCAAACCCTAACAAACTAACTCGATTACATGATAGATCTCATCCAACCCATCACCGTCCAACAAGCCTACGATGGAATTACTCACGCACGGCGGTGAGCATCATGAAATTGGTGATGGAGGATGGTTGATGATGACAACGACGATGAATCCCCCTCTCCGGAGCCCCGAACGGACTCCAGATCAGCCCTCCAGAGAGGTTTTAGGGCTTGGCGGCGGCTCCGTATCGTAAAACGCTATGAATCCTTCTCTCTGATTTTTTCTCCCCGAAAGTGAATATATGGAGTTGGAGTTGAGGTCGGTGGAGCGTCAGGGGGCCCACGAGGTAGGGGCGCCCGGGGGGCGCGCCCCCACTCTCGTGGACAGGGTGTGGGCCCCCTGGCGTGGATTTTTCTTCCAGTATTTTTGATATTTTCCGAAAAGATGTTCCGTGGAGTTTCAGGTCATTCCGAGAACTTTTGTTGCTGCACATAAATAACACCATGGAAAGTCTACTGAAAACAACGTCAGTCCTGGTTAGTTCAATTCAAATCATGCAAGTTAGAGTCCAAAGCAAGGGCAAAAGTTGTTTGAAAAAGTAGATACGACAGAGACGTATCACTCGCAAATCTGAATTTAGAGATTTTCTTGCTAGTATAACTGTGGGGGAATCTAGAGATATAGCACAAGCTACCATAGGGAGCATTCATTTTCTGCTATACATTATTTTGCTCTCTTTATAGGTAGGTGCATAAATGGTAAAGATGAAGCATGTCATATGTGTGTCACGACCTCGGTATTCTTAGGAGTCTTTGTGTTAGGAGACAAATCTTATAATTTGGGAGCCATTGTTGCACGTAGGTTGCATCATAATAGATTTAATGGAGATTTCTTTGGTGGAATTTACGCAACCCGCTTAGCTGATTTTCTTGATGTAACCATACGTGATGATGATATTGAATTACCTCCTACTTATCTAGACTTTAATGCTATGGTTCACCATCAGTTTGTTGAGAGGAATGAACCACCTCTCGATCTGACTAATCTTTGTGAGCGTCATCTTTGTCAATATTGTTCTCCCTGCTCCTGCTCTCTTTGACTTTCAGGCAAAGGGGAGATATTTTATAACCAGCGAGGAGGCAAATGAGTACGAAAGGAGGATGAGGGCAGCTCACCTCCAAGCTGCAGCCCACGATACAATAGCCGCTGCATCTCAGTACGACCCCAACTATAACTTTGGATATCTGCCAGGCCATCCGTGGCAATAAACCAACTTAGGCCAAAAGCCTAAGCTTGGGGGAGTACGCATTTCTCACCGACATTACATTCATGTTCACACATTCATTGCTAGATGTCGGTGCTCATACTTTTTCACTGTAATATCCATGCTAGTTTATTTTCTTTTTATGCTTTTTTCTTGTGTGTTTAATAAACCTTAAGAAAAACCAAAAAAAATAGTTGTAGCTTTTAGTTAGTTCACTTTTCTTGCTGTAGTAATAATTAAAAAGAAAACCCATAAATATTTCCCGTTCTTCTTTTGCTTGTTGGGAGCTTTCCCGTTTAAATAGTTTTATTTCTTTTCTTTTCTTTTGGGGGGTCGATAGGAGAAGACCATAATGAAATTGTTGAAGTGGCTCTTATATGCATTATTGTTGATTTAACAAGAGCCCATATTGCCTTGTCTTCTCCTATTTATTGAATGCTCGTAGATTCCAGCTTAGTCCAATGCACATGCACTCTTATTATTATTCACATCCTTCGATCGTGCAAGTGAAAGGCAATTATGACGATATATGATGGACTGATTGAGATGGGAGAAGCTAGTATGAACTCGACTTCTCTTGTTTTTGTAAATATGATTAGTTCATCGTTCCTGATTCAGCCTATTATGAATAAACATGTTTGCAATGACAATTAGAGATCATAGTTGCTCATGCCATGCTTAATTAGCTAGGAGTTTATAATGGTTTACCTTGCGTGCCAACATGCTATTAAAATGGTTGTGATGTGGTACAGTGGGGTGGTATCCTCCTTTGAATGATTTAAGTGACTCGACTTGGCACATGTTCACACATGTAGTTGAAACAAATCAACACAGCCTTCATGATATTTATGTTCATGGTGGATTGTATCCTACTCATGCTTGCACTCAATGTTTATTAATTTTAATGCATGTTCATGACTGTTGTCGCTCTCTAGTTGGTCGCTCCCCAGTCTTTTGCTAGCCTTCACTTGTACTAAGCGGGAATACTGCTTGTGCATCCACTTCCATAAACCCCAAAGTTATTCCATATGAGTCCACTATACCTTCCTATATGCGGTATCTACCTGCCGTTCCAAGTAAATTTGTATGTGCCAAACTCTAAACCTTCAAATGAAATTCTGTTTTGTATGCTCGAATAGCTCATGTATCAACTAGGGTTGTCCGTATCTTCCATGTTAGGCGGGTTATTCTCAAGAGGAGTGGACTCCGCTCCTCACTCACGAGAAAATGGCTAGTCACCGGGATGCCCAGTCCCATGCTTTATGCAAATCAAATCAAAATAATTGCAAACAGAACTCCCCCTGGGACTGTTGCTAGTTGGAGGCACTCGTTGTTTCGAGAGAGCCATGGATTGATGCTTGTTGGTGAAGGGGGAGTATAAACTTTACCATTCTGTTTGGGAATCGCCTATAATGTGTGTAGCATGGAAGATATCGCCATCTCTTGGTTGTTATGTTGACAATAAAAGTATGCCGCTCAAAATATTATTTATCTCTATTTCAAAACCGAGCTCTGGCACCTCTACAAATCCCTACTTCCCTCTGTGAAGGGCTTATCTATTTACTTTCATGTTGAGTCATCACCCTCTTATTAAAAAGCACCAGCTGGAGAGCACCACTTTCATTTGCATCCATTACTATTAGTTTATATTGGGTATGACTATGACTGGATCTCTTTTACCATGAATTACAATGTCTAGTCAGTCCTTGATCTTTAAAGGTGCTCTGCATTTATGTTTTGTGGTCTCAGAAAGGGCTAGCGAGATACCATCTTGTTATATCATATCATGATTGTTTTGAGAAAGTGCTGTCATCCGAGATTTATTATTATTGCTCGCTAGTTGATTATGCCATTGATATGAGTAAACATGAGACCTAAGTGTTATTGTGAATGTGGTTAGTCATAATCTTTGCTGAAAGCTTGAATGCTGGCTTTACATATTTACAACAACAAGAGCAAAAAGAGTTTGTAAAAGTTTTTCTTTATCACTTTCAGTTTATCAACTGAATTGCTTGAGGACAAGCAAAGGTTTAAACTTGGGGGAGTTGATACGTCTCCGTCGTATCTACTTTTCCAAAAACTTTTGCCCTTGTTTTGGACTCTAACTTGCATGATTTGAATGGAACTAACCCGGACTGACGCTGTTTTTAGCAGAATTGCCATGGTGTTATTTATGTGCAGAAACAAAAGTTCTCGGAATGACCTGAAACTCCACGGAACTTATTTTTGGAAAATATTAAAAATACTGGAAGAAGAATCCACGTTAGGGGGGCCTCCACCTGTCCACGAGGGTGGGGGGCGCGCCTGCCCGCCCTGGGCGCGCCCCCTGCCTCGTGGGCCCCCTGTTGCTCCACCGACCTCAACTCCAACTCCATATATTCGTGTTCGGGGAGAAAAAAATCAGAGAGAAAGATTCATCGCGTTTTACGATCACGGAGCGCTGCCAAGCCTAAAACCTCTCGGGAGGCTGATCTGAGTCCGTTCGGGGCTCGGAGAGGCGAATCCGTCGCCATCGTCATCATCAACCATCCTCCATCACCAATTTCATGATGCTCACCGCCGTGCGTGAGTAATTCCATCGTAGGCTTGCTGGGCGGTGATGCGTTGGATGAGATTTATCATGTAATCGAGTTAGTTTTGTTAGGGTTTGATCCTAGTATCCACTATGTTACGAGATTGATGTTGCTATGACTTTGCTATGCTTAATGCTTGTCACTAGGGCCCGAGTGCCATGATTTCAGATCTGAACCTATTATGTTTTCATGAATATATGTGAGTTCTTGATCCTATCTTGCAAGTCCATAGTCACCTACTATGTGTTATGATCCGCAACCCAAGTGACAATAATCGGGACCACTCCCGGTGATGACCGTAGTTTGAGGAGTTCATGTATTCACTATGTGTTAATGCTTTGGTCCGGTACTCTATTAAAAGGAGGCCTTAATATCCCTTAGTTTCCGCTAGGACCCCGCTACCACAGGAGGGTAGGACAAAAGATGTCATGCAAGTTCTTTTCCATAAGCACGTATGACTATATTCGGAATACATGCCTACATTACATTGATGAATTGGAGCTAGTTCTGTGTCACCCTATGTTATGACTGTTACATGATGAGCCGCATCCGGCATAATTCTCCATCATTGATCCAATGCCTACGAGCTTTTCACATATTGTTCTTCGCTTATTTACTTTTCCGTTGTTACTGTTACAATCACTACAAAACCCAAAAATATTACTTTTGCTATCGTTACCGTTACTTCCATATTACTTTGCTACTAAATACTTTGCTGCAGATACTAAGTTATCCAGGTGTGGTTGAATTGACAACTCAACTGCTAATACTTGAGAATATTCTTTGGCTCCCCTTGTGTCGAATCAATAAATTTGGGTTGAATACTCTACCCTCGAAAACTGTTGTGATCCCCTATAATTGTGGGTTATCACCTACGCATTAAGTGCGTCTTGTCCTATAATACGAGCGATAAGCTCATAGCACTGTAGGCCTTTCCACCTCCTGTCTGCCACTGTGGCAGCCCCTTTCGACTATAAAAGGAGGCCCATGGCGTACTATAGAGGGATTCGGATCTTTTGAACCGCGGAGCCACCATAGCTAGTTCGAGAGCTCAAGAACTCTCTAAAATACAGCCACCAAAGCAGGACTAGGGTATTACGCATCCTCACGGCCCGAACCTGGGTAAACAATCCTTGTGTTGACTACTTTTCCTGCTCTTCTCACAACCCTCCGCCCCGGCAACCGTAGTAGGGATTCTTGTGATCCCATAGGCGTCGTTTCCCACCGACACCGAATGTTGTTCGGAGTCCCGGATGAGATCACGGACCTGACGAGGAGTCTCTAAATGGTCGCGAGGTAAATATTCATATATAGGACGATGATATTCGGACACCGGAAGTGTTCTGGGGGTACATGGTACATATCGGGTCACCGGAAGGGGTTCCGTGCATCCCCCCGGCAACTACATAGGCCTAATGGGCCAAGAAGGGGACAGATCAGCCCCTAGGGGGCTGGTAAGCCCCATGTAGGCCAAAATAAGGGGGAAGGAAAGAGGAGAAGAAAGAAAGGAAGGGGAGGGATTCGGCCTCCCACTTCCTTTTCTTCTCCCTCCTCCTTCCTCCCCCTCCGGATGAATATGGAAGGGGGGAGGCATATAGGTTGGAGGGGAGGAGAGGCAGCCAAGGGGGCGCCCCAAGTAGGAGGCGCCTCCCAAGTTTGATTGTTATTACACATTATGTCACAATACTTATGCATATTTTCTCTTATTTTACAAGGTTTCCATGAAGAGGGAGAATGCCGGCAGCTGGAATTCTGGGCTGGAAAAGGAGCAAATATTATAGACTTATTCTGCACAACTCCAAAAGTCCTGAGACTCCAAGTTATTTTTGGAATTAATAAAAAATATTGAGCGAAGAAAGTACCAGAGGGGGGCCACCCACCATCCACGAGGGTGGGGGCGCGCCCTACCCCCTGGGCGCGCCCCCTACCTCATGGGCCCCCTGGCAGGCCTCTGGTGTCCATCTTCTTCTATATGAAGTCCTTTACCCTGGAAAAAATAGGGAGGAAGCTTTCGAGACGAAACACCGCCGACACGAGGAGGAACCTTGGCAGAACCAATCTAGGGCTCCGACGGAGCTGTTCTGCCGGGGAAACATCCCTCCGGGAGGGGGAAATCATCGCCATCGTCATCACCATCGATCCTTGCATCGGGAGGGGGTCAATCTCCATCAACATCTTCACCAGCACCATCTCCTCTCAAACCCTAGTTCATCTCTTGTATCCAATCTTTTTCTCAAAACCTCAGATTGGTACCTGTAGGTTGCTAGTAGTGTTGATTACTCCTTGTAGTTGATGCTAGTTGGTTTATTCGGTGGAAGATCATATGTTCAGATCCTTTATGCATATTAATACCCCTCTGATTATTAACATGAATATGATTTGTGAGTAGTTACGTTTGTTCCTGAGGACATGGGAGAAGTCTTGCTATAAGTAGTCATGTGAATTTGGTATTCGTCCGATATTTTGATGAGATGTATGTTGTCTTTCCTCTAGTGGTGTTATGTGAACATCGACTACATGACACTTCACCATTATTTGGGCCTAGAGGAAGGCATTGGGAAGTAATAAGTAGATGATGGGTTGCTAGAGTGACAGAAGCTTAAACCCTAGTTTATGCGTTGCTTCGTAAGGGGCTGATTTGGATCCACATGTTTCATGCTATGGTTAGGTTTACCTTAATACTTCTTTTATAGTTGCGGATGCTTGCAATAGAGGTTAATCATAAGTGGGATGTTTGTCCAAGCAAGGACAGCACCCAAGCACCGGTCCACCCACATATCAAATTATCAAAGTAACGAACGCGAATCATATGAGCGTGATGAAAACTAGCTTGACGATAATTCCCATGTGTCCTCTGGAGCGCTTTCCTTTATATAAGAGTTTGTTCAGGGTTGTCCTTTGCTATAAAAAGGATTGGGCCACCTTGCTGCACCTTATTTACTTTTGTTATTTGTTACCCGTTATGAATTACCTTATCACAAAACTATCTGTTACCGATAATTTCAGTGCTTGCAGAGAATACCTTACTGAAAACCGTTTGTCATTTCCTTCTGCTCCTCGTTGGGTTCGACACTCTTACTTATTGAAAGGACTATGATAGATCCCCTATACTTGTGGGTCATCAAGACTCTTTTCTGGCTCCGTTGCCGGGGAGTGAAGCCCCATTGGTAAGTGGAATTTGGTAAGGAAAAATTATATAGTGTGCTGAAATTTACTGTCATTTGTTACTATGGAAAGTAATCCTTTGAGGGGCTTGTTCGGGGTATCTTCACCCCGACCAGTAGAGCAAAGAGTTACTCCTCAACCTACTGAAAATGTTTACTTTGAAATTCCTTCGGGTATGATAGAGAAACTGCTAGCTAATCCTTTTGCAGGAAATGGAACATTGCATCCCGATTTACACCTAATCTATGTGGATGAAGTTTGTGGATTATTTAAGCTTGCAGGTATGCCCGAGGATGTTATCAAGAAGAAGGTCTCCCCTTTATCTTTGAAGGGAAAGGCATTGACATGGTTTAGGCTATGTGATGATATGGGATCATGGAACTACAACCGATTGGAATTTCATCAGAAGTTTTATCCTATGCATCTTGTTCATCGTGATCGTAATTATATATATAATTTTTGGCCTCACGAAGGAGAAAGCATGGCTCAAACTTGGGGGAGGCTTAAGTCAATGTTATATTCATGCCCCAATCATGAGCTCTCAAGAGAAATTATTATTCAAAATTGTTATGCTCGGCTTTCTCTCAACAATCGCTGCATACTCGATACTTCTTGTACTGGTTCTTTTATGATGAAGACTATTGAATTCAAATGGGATTTATTGGAAATAATTAAACGCAACTCTGAAGATTGGGATCTCGACAAATGTAAGGAGCCAGGTATAACACCTAAGTTTGATTGTGTTAAATCTTTTATGGATACTGATGTTTTCCGTGAATTTAGCACTAAATATGGACTTGACTCTGAGATAGTAGCTTCTTTCTATGAATCCTTTGCTACTCATGTTGATATCCCTAAGGAGAAGTGGTTTAAATATAATCCTCCCATTGAAGTAAAAGTAGTTGCACCTATCAAAGTTGAAGAAAAGACTATCACTTATAATGTTGATCCTATTGTTCCTACTGCTTATATTGAGAAACCACCTTTCCCTGTTAGAATAAAGGATCAAGCTAAAGCTTCAACTGTGGTTCGTAAGAGTAATACTAGAACACCTACACCCCCTGAGCAAATTAAAGTTGAACCTAGTATTTCTATGGTTAAAGATCTCTTGGTTGATAATATTGATGGGCATGTTATTTACCTCTGTGATGAAGCTGCTAGAATTGCTAGACCTGATACTAAAAATAAACATAAACCTATTGTAGGCATGCCTGTTATTTCTGTTAAAATAGGAGATCATTGTTATCATTGCTTGTGTGATATGGGTGCTAGTGCAACTGCAATACCTCATTCCTTATACAAAGAAATTATGCATGATATTGCACCTGCTGAGATAGAAGAAATTGATGTCACAATTAAGCTTGCCAATAGAGACACTATTTCACCAGTTGGGATTGTTAGAGATGTTGAAGTCTTGTGTGGTAAAGTTAAATATCCTGCTGATTTTCTTGTTCTTGGTTCCCCACAAGATAACTTTTGTCCCATTATATTTGGTAGACCCTTCTTGAATACTGTTAATGCTAGGATAGACTGTAAAAAGAATGTTGTTACTATTGGTCTGGGGGATATGTCTCATGAATTCAATTTTGCTAAATTTCGTAGACAACCCCATGATGAAGAATTGCCTAGTAAAGATGAAATTATTGGTCTTGCTTCTATTGCCGTACCTCCTAATGATCCTTTGGAACAATATTTGCTCGACCATGAAAATGATATGTTTATGAATGAAAGAAGGGAAATAGATGAAGTATTCTTTAAACAGGGACCTATTTTGAAACACAACTTGCTTGTTGAAATCCTAGGGATCCTCCTCCACCCAAGGGTGATCCGTGTTTGAGCTTAAACCATTACACGATCTTTGTTAAATATGCTTATCTTGATGAGAAAAAGATATATCCTATTATTATTAGTGCTAACCTTTCAGAGTAGGAAGAAAATAAATTATTGAAAACTCTGAAAAAGCACCGTGCTGCTATTGGATATACTCTTGATGATCTTAAGGGCATTAGTCCCACTTTATGCCAGCACAAAATAAAATTGGAGAAAGATGCTAAACCGGTTGTTGATCACCTACGATGGTTAAATC
Source organism: Aegilops longissima (assembly GCA_021605205.1). Taxonomy (NCBI): domain Eukaryota; kingdom Viridiplantae; phylum Streptophyta; class Magnoliopsida; order Poales; family Poaceae; genus Aegilops; species Aegilops longissima. The sequence goes on along the minus strand of CM038677.1, from coordinate 191,066,573 downwards.
CTAAGATGAAAGAAGTGGTAAGAAAAGAAATACTAAAGCTTCTGGAGGCAGGTATAATTTATCCCGTTGCTAATAGTCAGTGGGTAAGTCATGTCCATTGTGTCCCTAAGAAGGGAGGTATTACTGTTGTTCCTAATGATAAAGATGAACCCACAAGGTTATAGGATGGTAATTGGTTTCCATAAATAAATAAAGCCACTAAAAATCATTACCCTTTACCTTTTATTGATAAAATGCTAGAAATATTATCCAAACATACACATTTTTGCTTTCTAGATGGTTATTCTGGTTTCTCTCAAATACCTGTGTCAAAAGAGGATCAAGAAACGACCACTTTTACTTGCTTTCGTGGAATTGTCACGGCAGATGTCCTCTTGCAAGGACTTAGTCGTGGAGCCATCGCAACTAGGAAGCTTAAAGGGGTTAATCGGGACAAAGGACACAAGAGGTTTTATACTAGTTCGGCCCCTTACGGTGAAGGTAAAGCCTATGTCTAGTTGGGTTGGTATTGCTTGAGGTTTCGATGACCAGGGAGCGAGATACGCTATGCCCGGTTCTCGATTGGTTGTTTCTTGCCCTAAGCCGCCAACAGTCGTCCCCTTATATACGGGTTGGCATACAGCAGCTCTGAGTCGATCGGCTTATAAACAATGTCCGGCTCGGTGACTAGTCAAGTCTACCTTATGATACAAGTCTTGCCATTATGGCGGTTTACTACAACGGGCCTTAAGTCGCATGTGGGCCTTAGACCCTTTATTGAACCGCCATCTTCATGCTTGGTCTTGGGCTTCTGTCTGGTAACCTCTTTATGTAACCCGGCCCCTCCTGGCGGCTTACACAAATAGTTATATCCCCAACATTAGGCCCCAGATTGATTTGAACCTGTTCATGTCAATCTTAAAATAACTTAAAACATAAATCTTGATCTTCGATTGCGCAAAAGACTTTCTTTAACCCGCCGTGACGTCATTCTTTGGATCATGTTAACCCGTCATGACGTCATCTCTCCTTTTATTCCGCCGTATCAGCCCAACGGATCTCTGTCTTTATTGCTCGTTCTGGAAATCAAGGCGTCGGGGCCGCTGGATAGTAATTCTTATCTCCTCGTTTCCCGCGCCGTCTCAGTTATGCTCCCCTTATAAATAGGCACGACCTGGGTTTCATTTTCCCCCCTTCCAGTCGTCTCCTTCCTCTTGCCTCCTCTCGAGCTCCACCGCCGCCGCCGTCAAGCTTCTCGTGTTCACCGACCCAGGCCGCCGCATCAACCTGAATCGGACCAGAAACACGCCGGCGAATCTCCGCAGCTCCTCCAGACCTGTAAGTTTCCTTTCCTTCCCTGCCTAGATCGCATTGGATCTTCTTGAGTTAAATCGGTGTTCATCGCCGCCCACTACAAACCCTTGATAGATCTCACCCCTGACGCCCTTTTCTGATCCTCAGATGGTATAGAACTGCTGCGGTAGCTGTTTCACCCCCGTTTTATATGCAAACGGATCCCTTTTCCTTTGTTCAGAAGCTTCTTTCGAGTGTATGAACTTCTCTGCACTTGTTTTAGGTCTAGAAATTTTTCTTTTCAGGACGACCATTTGATCCAAAATAATAGTTGTAACTTATGAAACCTGTTTTTGTCACCCGGAAAACTTCTTATGTTAAATGCCTTTAACATAACTGTCCAAATATCCGGTTTAAACGCATCCCACTTGATCTGTGAACCTTGGCGTCTTCTCGTGTCTTTAAAACTTTTGAACTGTTGCTAACACTTGTGGCGGCTTAAATAATGTTGCCCAATTATCCTTATGTCATTAGGCCCTTTAAGCCGCTACCTTGATAATTTGAATATTTTCTTCGGGTTAAAATTAAGTGGAACTTCTTATTTTGTAATAGGCCAATCTGTTGTCATGGCACCTAAGTCAACCAAAGCTCTGTAACTCGCAAGCTGGGTCCCATCCCTTCGTCACCAAAACCAAACTGGCTGATTTTGTGAAGTCGGCCATTTGCCAAAGAAGGAAGTCATGTCTTATCGCGTCCACGACCCATCCAAGAAAAGCCTCAACCCAAAGAAGGGAGGTAATAGTTTTCACGGATCACATGAGCCGGGGATTTTCCCCTCCGGCTCAAAGTTCTTCAGAGAAGTTTTAAATTTCTTTGACCTTAGACCTCAAGACATTGGACCCAATTCCGTGTCCAATCTTTGCAACTTCAAGTCTTCGTGAGGTGTATCGGGAGAGGAGCCAAGCCTGCTCTTATTCAGAGAACTGTTTTACTTGAACCGGCAGAATGGCGGCAACGGGCGAGTCTTGAACTTGGCGGTATCTCGATCCAATGACGGAGAGATGTCATTTCCTTATCTTTGAGCTGCCGAGTCACCCCAAATATTGGAACCAGTCATGGTTCTCTGTCGAGATACTTCTCCGGTGATGAGCCGCCTCTGCCCGGCTTTCACGCCCCGCGCCTTGGGTCCAACCATCATTGGTGGATAAACCGATCATTGTTGAACGTCTGCCGCTCAACCCCACCATCAAGAAGATTAAAGCTCTTACGGGAAATGGTTTAAGCGGCATTGACTTGGTTGGTCAGGTCACTTGGCGTATACTCCCATTAAGCCGCCGCTCGCGCAATGCGCACCTATCTGATAACGAGCGACCCAATGCGCCACGATTCGACGACTTACCGAGATGACATAGTAGATGCTACCACCCGATCCTTCTTTGAAAGAGGGTACTGTTATCAACAACACCTTCGGGTTACTTCCCTTCTGCAAAAAGAACCCGGCCCCTGCAGTAAGTTACCAATCTTAATAAACACTTTTTAATATGTTTACCTCCTTGTACTTATAATTCCTTATCTTTCCCACAGGCCAGTGATGATTTCTGGAAAGTCAAATATGACCACGAGGCCGCCCAACAAGCCAGAGTAGCCAAGAAAAATGAAAGGAAAAACGCCAAGACAGGGACTTCAAAGAAGAAGAAACCCAGCGCCTCTGAATTACTCAAATTGGATGACTCTTCTTCAGATGAGGAAGAGGTAATCTCTTATTCTCTTTAACTCCTTTGTTACTATTTTATTGATATTTCCGCCTTTCAGAAGACTTTGAAACAGCCAAGCTCATGGCGAAGAGGTAACTATAATTTCCTCCGACTCGAGCCTTTGCCAAAGCACAAAACCCGCGGGTGACCGGAAAGTAAGATTTTCACATCCCTTAGCTTATCAAGATCCTCAATTTCTTTTGAAGCAACAACAGCTTGAGAATCGGAGGCAAACCCGGACAAGCAAGGATGTAGAGCTCTCTTAGGCTTACGGCGACGAAGGTGAAGCGTCGAACTGAGGTCATCTCCGCCTTGCGTTCTGTTTATCCTTTGGCGGGTTTAATTCGTCAGCCTCTCAATTCATCTTGATGTTGACCAAGAAATCAAAAAACGGGTGGCAGAGCGCGCAGTAGAAGTAATCGACAAAGAAGGGGAATTTATCTGGGGCAGGCTTAGCGCAGGAAACTGGGATGACGCGGGTGGCAGGATGCCCCTTTGTTGCCCTTCCCCACATGCACATATACCGCTCCTTCAGAGCGCGCGCGTCGAGCGTCGGGGCGAAGACGACGTTCCTCTTCTGCATCTTCACCAACTCGCTCTCCGACACATCTTTGCCGTTGCTCGCCTTGGGCACTTCTTTACCCTTGCTCGCTTTGGGCGCCATACCAGCCGGGGAGGGCAGGAGGCCGAGGGCGGTGAGAGCGTGGAGGTGGCAGACGGATGAGAGGGCTCTGTTTTGGGCTCGAGGAGGAAGACGACTGCAGTTCCTAGATTGGAACATGCGAGAGGTAAATGAGTAGCGCCTCTACGGATTCCTCTTTTTTATGGGGAAGGCGTGAGGCTGCCTCTTTACTATTTGATGTGAAGGTGTTTTCGCAGGAGTGCCGCTGCTGCAGCTGTTCTGCGCATGTACCCCACGTCGTGCACTCAAGGCGGGTCGTGGGGAAGCACAGCAAACGAGATGATTACAACGGTTAACCCCTACCACACGTGCCTCTTCACTGTTTGGGCCCAACCCAACAATGCCTCGCACCCGTGTGTGTGGCCCAGGCCCAGGGGCTCCTGTCGGTGTACTAAAGTTTGGGCCCTTTAGTACCCCTTACTTGTGCACGGGTAGTTGCAGCTGTACCCACGGCCAGGCCTGACGGGGACGACTGGAAGCAGATATGAGACGACCAAGATGGCATCCGAGCCAGTAATCAGAGAACAGAAGACAAGCTGAGCCCCCGGCAAGATCCTTGCCGGGATGGTTTGCGAAGCCCCGGCAAGATTCTTGCCGGGATGGTTTGAGAAGCTCTGGCAAGACCACCACCCTTGAGGTTGAGAGCTCTGACACCATCGACAATGTCAAGACCAAGATCCAGGGGTGTCTGTGTGGTGGCATGCAGATTTTTGTGAAGACTAAAAGGCGAAGTTCCCAACAAAATTCTTGTCGGGAACGTTTGCGAAGCCTCTTGCCGGGGACGTCTGCGAGGCCACGACGAGACTCGCGCCCGGCAAAGATCCCACCGCCCTACCACCGCTCCAGCCTAGCGACTAGCCTGCCAGCCTGGCCCTGCGAGCCTCATCATCCTAGATGCGTGTCGAGATGGGGTGAGGCGGCGACGGACAGGACGGGCTCTGTTTCCGTCCCGGATAAAGTTAGGGACACGTAAACGGTGCATTATATGCGCTTGTCCTAAGACGACAGGGATAAGTATATGCATTGTAGCAACTTTACACCTCATGTATGCGTTGTACGCCAGTGTGGTAGCCCCTTGGTATAAAAGGAGGCCCAAGGCGATACAGAGAGGGACTTTTGGAATTTCTGGCACAGTTTGCATGCGTAGCAGCTAGCCGAAGCTCAAGAACACTCAATACACTAAAGCAGGACTAGGGTTTTACGCTTCTCAGCGGCCCGAACCTGGGTAAAAATCCTTCGTGTTGATCGTTGGATCTGCTCTTTGCGCACACTTCTTTCCCTGCCAGACCGTAGAAGGGATCCACATGATCCCATATGTGTCGTCTCCCCGACAGCTTGCGAGTGTCATCCCTCCTTCATGAAGGGCGTCGGGTGTACCTCTTCCCACCCCTCGAGGCGTCGGGAAACCCTAGGACTGTCGGGCAGCAGTGTCGTAAATCCTTTGTCCTTCTTAGAATATTTGCTTGGTACGTGGCGAATCAGATGGCTAGGATCGTGGTGGGAATACTTCGGAGAGGATGCAGCGGCCGCAAGTCATTTTCGTTTTCGTTGATTTGCCAGTGTTGGTACTGTTTTCTCTTTCTTTTCTTTTGGGCGTGGTTAAGTCGTTTGCCCCAGCAATAGTTCTCATGTTGTATTGTGTGGTTGCTATATCTCTACCTAATAATAAAGAAAATTGGGTTTCTGTCGTCCGTCATTAAAACTGCCCCTGAGGTTGTAAAGAATTACCCACCATGCCATTGGTAAGTGAAAAAAACTGTTCGGTCCGCCCTTCCTAAAATCCGCGGCAGGCTCGGTTATTAAAGTTAAGCCCATGTAGTCAATAACTTGTGGGTTGCTGGTGTAGTGGTGTGAGCCTCACCTCTCGACACAGGAGACCAGTTCGATTCCCTTTCTCTCTTTTCTTCTTTTCTCTCCTATTAATGTTGGTAGGCGAGGATATTACAACTCGCCCAGCGTCACTTAGCAGATGGGTTGCACAATGTACCGTTACTCTATTTTCATTCTTTCTATTTTTGGACATATTCAAATATTTCAAAAAACTCATAACTTTCAAACCCTAACTCCAAATCTAACAACGTTATATATAGAAATCCCTTAAAAGATGTGTAGATTTTAAATATGGTATTATATTAATCACTTTCAAATCCTAACTCCAAATCTAACATGTTATATATGGAAATCCCTTTAAAAGATGTGTAGATTTGATTTGAAATATGCTATTATATTAATCATCATTCCTAAAATTCCATTTATGATGCAACCTTTATTAATATCTTCTTTATATGGGGTATTTTGAAAATCCCGTCTTAACGTTGATATTTCGTTGTCTAATAAATTGGAAACATGTTGAGTACATTTCACAAATAATACAACCTTATGAACTTTCTTGCCGACACCACTTATCGTGTTGTTTCTCGTGTGGCATTGTGAAAGATTTGAAGGATTCGCCGATTTGTCAGGTGAGTGTATGAGGGATGATTTTTTTTTCGTTTCAACGCACGGGGAATAATGCCTTTTCGTGGAATCTGAAGCATGCATGGTTTAAAAAAGAAATTCCGAATCATACACCTGATTTCATGAAAATTATTGTGACCTCTTCAAATAAAAAATTAGTTCCTCTTCCGCATCTTCACCAACTCGCTCTCCGACACATCTTTGCCCTTGCTCGCCTTGGGCACTTCTTTACCCTTGCTCGCATTGGGCGTCATAGCAACCGGGGAGGCAGGAGGCCGAGGGCGGTGAGAGCGTGGAGGTGGCAGACGGATGAGAGGGCTCTGTTTTGGGCTCGAGGAGGAAGACGACTGCAGTTCCTAGATTGGAACATGCGAGAGGTAAATGAGCAGCGCCTCTACGGATTCCTCTTTTTTATGGGGAAGGCGTGAGGCTGCCTCTTTACTATTTGATGTGAAGGTGTTTTCGCAGGAGTGCCGCTGCTGCAGCTGTTCTGCGCACGTACCCCACATCGTGCACTCAAGGCGGGTCGTGGGGAAGCACAGCAAACGAGATGATTACAACGGTTAACCCCTACCACACGTGCCTCTTCACTGTTTGGGCCCAACCCAACAATGCCTCGCACCCGTGTGTGTGGCCCAGGCCCAGGGGCTCCTGTCGGTGTACTAAAGTTTGGGCCCTTTAGTACCCCTTACTTGTGCACGGGTAGTTGCAACTGCACTCCACGGCCAGCTCGACGGGACGACTGGAAGCAGATATGAGGCGACCAAGATGGCATCCGAGCGATGTCGAGAATGAAGACAAGTGAGCCCCGGCAAGATCCTTGCCGGGATAGTTTGCGAAGCCCCGGCAAGATTCTTGCCGGGATGGTTTGAGAAGCTCTGGAAAGACCACCACCCTTGAGGTTGAGAGCTCTGACACCATCGACAATGTCAAGACCAAGATCCAGGGGTGTCTGTGTGGTGGCATGCAGATTTTTGTGAAGACTAAAAGGCGAAGTTCCCAACAAAATTCTTGTCGGGAACGTTTGTGAAGCCTCTTGCCGGGGACGTCTGCGAGGCCACGACGAGACTCGCGCCCGGCAAATATCCCACCGCCCTACCACCGCTCCATCCTAGCGACTAGCCTGCCAGCCTGGCCCTGCGAGCCTCATCATCCTAGATGCGTGTCGAGATGGGGTGAGGCGGCGACGGACAGGACGGGCTCTATTTCCGTCCCGGATAAAGTTAGGGACACGTAAACGGTGCATTATATGCGCTTGTCCTAAGACGACAGGGATAAGTATATGCATTGTAGCAACTTTACACCTCATGTATGCGTTGTACGCCACTATGGTAGCCCCTTGGTATAAAAGGAGGCCCAAAGCGTCTGAGAGAGGACTTTTGGACTTTCCGCACGGTTTGCATGCGTGGCGACTAGCAGTCAAGCTCAAGAACACTTAATACACTAAAGCAGGACTAGGGTTTTACGCTTCTCAGCGGCCCGAACCTGGGTAAAAATCCTTTGTGTTGATCGTTGGATCTGCTCTTTGCGCACACTTCTTTCCCTGCCAGACCGTAGAAGGGATCCACATGATCCCATAGGTGTCGTCTCCCCGACAGCTTGCGAGTGTCATCCCTCCTTCATGAAGGGCGTCGGGTGTACCTCTTCCCACCCCTCGAGCGCGTCGGGAAACCCTAGGACTGTCCGTGCGGCAAAGATGTCGTCGTAAATCCATTGTCCTTCTTAGATATTGCTTGGTACATGGCGAATCAGACGGCTAGGATCGTGGTGGGAATACTTCGGAGAGGACGCAGCGGCCGCGAGTCATTTTCGTTTTCGTTGATTTGCCAGTGTTGGTACTGTTTTCTCTTTCTTTTCTTTTGGGCGTGGTTATGTCGTTTGCCCCAGCAATAGTTCTCATGTTGTATTGTGTGGTTGCTATATCTCTACCTAATAATAAAGAAAATTGGGTTTACACGTCCGTCATTAAAAGCGCCTCGAGGTTGTAAAGAATTACCCACCATGCCATTGGTAAGTGAAAAAAACGGTTCGGTCCGCCCTTCCTAAAATCCGCGGCAGGCTCGGTTATTAAAGTTAAGCCCATGTAGTCAATAACTTGTGGGTTGCTGGTGTAGTGGTGTGAGCCTCACCTCTCGACCTGGGAGACCCAGATTCGATTCCCCTTTCTCTCTTTTCTTCTTTTTCTCTCCTATTAATGTTGGTAGGCGTAGGATATTACAACTCGCCCCAGCGTCACTTAGCAGATGGGTTGCACAATGTACCAGTTACTCTATTTTCATTCTTTCTATTTTTGGACATATTCAAATATTTCAAAAAAACTCATAACTTTCAAACCCTAACTCCAAATCTAACAACGTTATATATAGAAATCCCTTAAAAAGATGTGTAGATTTTAAATATGGTATTATATTAATCACTTTCAAATCCTAACTCCAAATCTAACATGTTATATATGGAAATCCCTTTAAAAAGATGTGTAGATTTGATTTGAAATATGCTATTATATTAATCATCATTCCTAAAATTCCATTTATGATGCAACCTTTATTAATATCTTCTTTATATGGGGTATTTTGAAAATCCCATCTTAACGTTGATATTTCTGTTGTCTAATAAATTGGAAACATGTTGAGTACATTTCACAAATAATACAACCTTATGAACTTTGCGCGACACCACTTATCGTGTTGTTTCTCGTGTGGCATTGTGAAAGATTTGAAGGGATTCGCCGATGCTGTCAGGTGAGTGTATGAGGGATGATTTTTTTTTCGTTTCAACGCACGGGGAATAATGCCTTTTCGTGGAATCTGAAGCATGCATGGTTTAAAAAAGAAATTCTGAATCATACACCTGATTTCATGAAAATTATTGTGACCTCTTCAAATAAAAAATTCGTTTTAGTGTGGTATGTGCAAATTCGTTTATTATGTTTCCTTCTATATGAAAGATAATTGAGTTGTACTTTAGACTTTATAGGTCTCCGTGCATGTATGATTAGAAGAAATTTGGTAACGAAAATCAGTAATGTGCATCTGGTAAATTACCAATTAAACCTTAATTTTTTATATATGTACATACATGTACGATCCTCATGATTTAGGCTCTCAATGATAAATTAAATGATGAAGGTAATGACACCTTATACTGTAAATTAACTAGGAAGATAATTTAGATATTTAAATTAATCAATTCTTTCATGATTTAAGTGTAGCATCTCATACATGTATTTCAAGACCATTGGTAAAATATATATTACATGGCTGATGCAACAGAATGTTGTCTTGGATCATTAGGCCAGGGAAGTGTATTCTGATTCTCCCGGTGCGACGCACGGGCATATTTGCTACTCTCTATTTTACCTACTAATAAACCACGCGTTGGTATGTCGCTGGCATTTTTGCACAAAAGTCCCTCTTTTTACTGATATTCAAGCCGCAGTCCTATTTTAAGTGGTTAATCAGGAAAACGCTTTGTTTTTATACAAAACACCCTACTGTTTGGAGTAATCAACCCGCGATCCGAGGTGATTTGTAAAGAAAAAAAACACGGCCAGAAACAGACCACGAACTCCTCTCCCTCTCTCCCTCTCGCCCACGAACTCCTCGCCGCCAACACCACCCGCGCCGCCGGCTTCCGGCGAGCTCCGACGCCGCGCAGCACGCCCCCAAGCCCCCACGGTCCGCGCCTCCTCCCTCCGTCCAGATTCTCCGTTCCCGGCCTCTACCGTCCGCTCGCAACAAAACCCCCGTGGCTAGGGTTTCGGGCTGCGCTTCGCCGGCGCTTCTCCGGCAGCCCCAGGTTCGTCCCTCCTTCCTTCTTGGCTGGGATTTTTCACCCCTACACCTCACCATCTCTTCATATCCTCTACTGCAGATGCAGATGGAGCACTCCATGGGAGTTCCCCATCCACCACGGTCACCGCCGTCAAGTGCTTCTTCACGGAGATGTGAAGGACGCCAAGGACCTGCAGCTACTCAAGGTTTTATCTTGTCCCCATCCTATCCCCTCCCCTTGCAGTCCCTTCTTCGTTGGATGACCAGATGCACAACCACATATGTTTTTTGATTCAGGCTCATAGGGTCTAGATTTGAATGTAAAACTACCTGACTTTACCATTAACAGATTGGAAGCACGATTATCGCTGCAATTTTTTTAGTCATGGCATATTTTCTCTTATATGTGTTTGTTGATGATTAATCATCAAAGGTTATACGCGTGTTTCGTCCCAAGCACAAGTCCTTCTTTCACATATCCTTTTGTCATATGTCTTCTTGATGCAAAGAGGCTCAGCCTGCTACTGATGGATTGCAGCTTACCAAATTTGATTTGGTTTGGTACAATGGATGTTTGGTATTGATGTTGAAAGAATACTTCACTTTCTGTAATTTCAGATGTTTAGATTATACCGAATGAATGCTACCAGATTCCATATTTGTTCTAGAGATATTATTGATCTTTTCATGCACCAATTGTTCAAGTAGTGTCTTTCTGCTAAAAGCTTTATATTGCCCTGTGTGTCCTTTTGTCCGTACCTTTTTCCAGTAATTTTCTCTGTTAACCTTGGGCCAGCTCATTTGTGTGTGCTTCATGTATATGCTCATGCTTTTGATGCTGCTGGACTTTGGAATGCATCCGCACAATAACTTTCTCGGTATGACATATTCACTCTTAACTAAGAAATGCTACAGCTGATTCCTGATAATTATCAGTACACAATGTATTAAGTTGCCTTCGCTGTAGGTATGCTTGCATTCAGGTTGTCATTAGTTACGAGATGGTACATCAGTGTCTCCACTCTAGAGATGAATATAATACGCCAAAAGTAAGTGTCTGATCCAAGCTTCTTTTATTGTGGATTGTGGGTACGGTGAGCAATACATTGATTCACAAGTAAGTCTTGCAGCACAGAAATTATTCCGTTCAAAGTTAATGACACGGCGTAAATCAAACATGCGCTGAGCCTACTAATGCGACTACCAGTATTGTTGCACTACTAGAACCCAATGGCATGATGGTGCAGCAAATATGGTTTTTTATTAGATAGTTTTCTGCACTGTATATGTGATAAATTCACAAATTTATGATTTTGAGGTACTGGTGAAGGTAGATTCAAATGAGTGATGCAAATTCAGAATTCCACAGGTAGTGCCTACGACTGACTAAGGGTACATGAGTTGGAAGAAAGTCCAAGCAGAAGGAACTCCTGCAGATGCCCAGGCTGCTACTGTGCCTATCTTAAGGTATTGCTTCAGTGGTGGTATTAGTTGTTATTCTTTCCTGATACAGACATGACTCTTTGAGCTCCACCAAGGCATATATAACAAGAAGATAAGCTTGGTTCATTTTTTTATCAAGCAGGGGAAATGAAAGGACGATGCGCCGTACATTCTAGATTATTTATCAGTGTTAATCCGTATTAACTAATTTTATAGCCATTGTAATTAGCAATAGAGAAATGTTTGCTGATATTTTTTACCTGCGAGACCATAGTACTTTCTTGTTTTCTTTCTGTAATAAGTGCGAGATACGAGCAATAATAATATATTGGAGTTTATTCATGGATGAAGTGGTTCAGCTCAAGATATATAACATTCATGTTTCCCTTCCTAATGTTTCTTTGGTGAAGTCATAACCTATTTATGTTTCAATGGAATTCTGTTCAATTTGCCATTGTTTCCTACTATGCAGGGTGACCTTGACCTGATTTTGCTTTCGAACTGAATTGTGGTAATCAAGCAGGGAGGCGAGACGCTGTTGAGCTGTTTTTCGGTAGATTTGAGCTACCTAGAGTTGAGCTAGGCACCAGACGAGCAGAAGCACAAACGTAGGAGGTATCCAACAACGGCAACCGCAACGCCATTCCACTTAAACCTGGAGACCAGAGAAAGGATGCGGTACCACTGCTCTTCTTTCTCCTTACTAAAGCTCTGAAAAGGGATGCTCATATCATTACTAATAATTTAGTTGCAAGTCTTCTGTAAGAGCCTTGACGTACTTTATCTCACGGTTTGGGTTGTGAAAGAATTTTGGAAGGACCACAAGGTAGTCTTCAGTTCAGTTTGTCCATTTATAGTGTTAATGTATCTAGCTACTTGTATCTTCTTTCTTTTGTTGTAAAATGAAATAGCATTCTTGCTGATCAATGAAATTAGAAAATCAACAGACTACATTGTTCCTTTTTTCTTTTCTTTTTCTATCCTTGAAGATATTTAATGATGTGATCTGAAACTTTTAGTTTTGTTCTGTTATGCAAAGTTAAGAGTTTTCGGGATAAAATTCTAATTTGGGCCACTCTCTTTTTTAAAGAGTTCTAGGAAAATTTACATTGAAATTTGTCACATGCAAACTGGAGGAAGGGGCAATAAGCAGAGAATTCCCCTCAAGATGTGAAATCAAACCCTTTAGTTGCTGATGTGGTGCTCTTATTATTGTTATATTCCTTCACTGAAAGCAAACCTTGTTCTTGGCTAACTTATAGAATAGCAGATACAGAGTTCAAAAAGCATCAAGCATCAAGCCATGTAGGAGTATTTGATTCTGTTGAAGACCCAATATATAATGAGTGCTGCGTGCCTGTTTGGATCGCAGCCGCGGGACGCCCTGCCAATTTTTTGGCGTTGACCGCTACCAGGGGCGCTCGTTTGGATTGACGCCTATGTTTCGTAGCCACGCCAAATTTTTGTATTTCTGTTAAGTTTCGATGCCCACGCATTGGCGAGATCTTGGTGGCAAAATTGCTCGCCAACTTTTTGGTGTGGCCGACTTTGGCTGGGCTGATTGGGGCGCAATCCAAACGCCCCCTGCATCTCCTGATGTTGAGCTATATGGACCATATGAGCAGAACCACCATGACTAACATACGAGTCAATAGAATTCAGAAAGTTGCAGTTTATTTGCTCTATTCAATAATGGCTTCAGTTTCAATGCAAATCGTTAACTGGACTTCCATGATTGCGGTGGTGTGTATTATTCTGCAAAAAAGTAGTATCGTCGCCTTTTAATGTTTTCATTCACATCCATGGTCATATATGTTGCTTTGACGAAACAGTTTATCAACATCAATTGTAGCTGGCAGGGGGGGGGGGTTGCAGCGGCATAGAGCACTTCGACAAAGGAGACTTGAGAATGGGGACGATAAGGAAGATGAGTTTGTGCTTCCTTCTATCTACGTCAACTGTTTTGTTTGGGCCAAGTCCAAATAGTAAACAAAAAGAATAAACTCTTCCACAAACAAACATCTATAAAAAATGCCCTAAAAACAAGTTTAAAAATCTTCACAGTTTTCATATCTTCACACAATTTTTGTTTCAAAACAATATGGTCGCACTTTCTAAAAGAGCTTAATTTTTTTTTCCAAAAACAAAGTTCCATTTTTACTATTTTCCCCATTTACAAATGAAAAAAAAATATTCTTTAAAGAAAACATCAATTCAAAAATGTTCTTTAATAAAAACATTAACTAATCTTAAATAAGTGTTCCAATTTTTATGAAAACGTTAACTTTTGTTAAAAATAAAAAAATTCCATATTTAACCTTTTATTGTTGTTTATTAAAATTGAATATAAAAATGATGCACAATGGCATATGAAGCAGGTTGTGCCTTTTTCGCCCGGTGCAACGCGCGGGCATTTGTACTACTCCCTCCTTTCCGGTTTATAGGGCCTATCTCAAAATTTTAGTTTTTCCATTTTATAAGGCTCAATTTGGTTGTTCCCCATCACATGTTCAGATTCCAAGGTGCATTAAATCATTGCATGCAACTATTAAGAGAAAATTGACCAATGCATGTACTTTATACATGCATGCATTGCAATTAATGCATTGGTACACATAATTTTTAAGGAAAATAAGAGCATTAACTGGGTGCTTTTGCAAACTACAAAAAATATTCCACCACTTACCATCTACCTTGGTTGGTGAGATTTTTAAATTGAGCTTTATAAACCGGAAAGGAGGGAGTAGTTAATATAATGGGGCGAAAGCCTAGTTCGAGGCATTCATGCCTCCTATCCTTAAAAAAGTGCTTGTGGCATTGGCGTCCTCAATGCTCGATGGCAAGGATGGCGCTCCTCGGTCCGGATTGACAAGCCAGAGGGTTCTCTTTGATGATAGTTTGGCGAGGGCCTGGCGGCGCGGTACAATGTTCGTTTTTTTTAGGGGGACGGTACAATGTTCGTTACAGGGGCGTGGGTTCTTGATTCTTTGGTGCCCGGTCACCTCTTCCTTCGGCACGGCTCCTCCTGTGCTACGCTGAGATGCCGGTGTGTGATAGTGCATCTATTATGCATTGTTTTTGCATTGTAATTTGTTTTGCTGGGTTTTTTTAATCTGCTTTGTAGGAGGACTTTCTCGACACTTCATATTGTTTTACTACTAGTAGAATAGAACTTGAGATGTCAGCACATTCTAAATCTTATATATACAGAGGTACTTAAGATCGATGGCTCTTAACTTGCACGCGAGGACGAAAGTAGTTCTACTGAAACAAGGTAAACGTCGCCTGGACGTACAGATTCATATTATTTTTTTTCGAAAAGGAGAACTCCCCGGCCTCTGCATCAGAATGATGCATACGGCCATCTTATTAAATAAATAAGTTCCACAAAGTCGCAAAATCTTCAGTACAACAAAATGGGTTCACATAGAACCTCAAATCTAAAGCAAGGATAAAGACCAAAAGGCCACAACCGGCTGGTAAGATAAAAGATAGGAAACTAATTGCCTATCCTATTACATGACCGCCAACCAAACCGGTTGAAGATATCCCGCGCTACCGTCTCCCACCGGACAGATCCAGTAACCAAACGCTCCCTGGCCTCCATCGGAGTGAGTAAGGACCACATACGGATCAGCGCCGTAGCACGAAAAATAACCTGCAAAAAATGAATAGTAGTAATTCTGTTAAAAACCAAATCATTTCTGCAGTTCCAAAATGCCCATAACAACGCATACACTCCTACACGAATATGTCTAACTGTATCGGACTCTATCCCATCCAGCCACGTTCCAAATAACGACCCGACCGTACTCGGAGGAGTAATGTTAAAGGCAATTTGCACAGAGCGCCACAGAATTCTTGCCAAAGGACAGTCAAAGAAGAGATGCTTAATGGTCTCATTCTGATCACAGAAGCTACATCTAGCAGAACCAGTCCAATTGCGCTTGACCAAGTTGTCCTTTGTTAAAATGACCTGTTTATGGACAAACCACATAAACACTTTAATTTTCAAAGGCACTTTGACTTTCCAAACATGATTGGTTCTAGGAATGACACTAGAGTTAATGACATCGTTGTACATCGACTTCACAGTAAATTGTCCATTCCTAGTAAGCTTCCAACAAAGCTGATCAGACTGTTGCGCTAGCCGGACCTCCATCAGTCTACGCACCAGATGGAGCCAAGCATCCCATCTCTCACCAAGAAGCACCCGCCGAAACCGAATATTAAGGGGAATAGTCTGCATAATCGATGCAACTAGCACATCACGTCGCTGGACAATACGATACAAGGTTGGGTACTGAATTGCTAATGGTGTATCCCCACCAAATGTCCTCCCGTAAGCGAGTGCTAGTTCCATCACCGACAATAAACTTTGTTCTATTAAAGAAGGTTGCCTTGACTCTCATAAGCCCCTTCCAAAGGCGAATCAGTTGGCCTTATCGCCACTGTGACAAAGTCTTAGACTGCAGAGATACTTATTACGAAGAATCTGCGCCCAAGTTGCGTCTGTCGGCCCCGAAAGCTTATACAACCACTTACTAAGCAGGCATCTGTTCTTCACCTCAAGATTTTCGATACCCAACCCCCCTGGTCCTTAGGACGACAAATGACATCCCACTTGGCGAGCCTATACTTTCGCTTGAGTTCATCACTCTGCCAAAAGAATCTGGATCGGTAGAAGTCCAGTCTTTTTCTAACCCCAACTGGAACCTCAAAGAAAGATAGTAGGAACATCGGCATACTCGTGAGTACCGAATTAATAAGAATTAACCGGCCTCCATAATACATGAGTTTGCCCTTCCAGCAACTAAGTTTCTTTTCAAACCGATCCTCAATGCATTTCCACTCTCGATTTGTAAGCTTACGATGGTGAATGGGTATACCTAGGTAGGTGAAAGGTAAAGCCCCTAATTCGCAACCGAACAATTGCTCAGAAGCGTCCTGTTCCTCCTTGGCTCTACCAAAGCGAGAACAATTCGCTTTTATGAAAATTAATCTTTAACCTGGACAATTGTTCAAACAAGCAAAGCACCGACTTCATATTTCTTGCTTTTGCCAAGTCATGCTCCATGAAGATGATAGTATCATCAGCGTACTGCAGAATGGACACACCCCCATCAACTAGGTTGGGCACCAAGCCTCCCACCTGACCAGCCTCCTTTGCCCGCCCTATAAGGATTGCCAACATGTCAACCACAATGTTGAACAAAACGGGGGACATTGTGTTGGAAATATGCCCTAGAGGCAATAATAAATTAGTTATTATTATTATATTTCCTTGTTCATGATAATCGTTTATTATCCATGCTATAATTGTATTGATAGGAAACTCAGATACATGTGTGGATACATAGACAACACCATGTCCCTAGTAAGCCTCTAGTTGACTAGCTCGTTGATCAATAGTTGGTTACGGTTTCCTAACCATGGACATTGGATGTCATTGATAACGGGATCACATCATTGGGAGAATGATGTGATGGACAAGACAATCCTAAGCCTAGCTCAAGATCGTAGTTAGTATGCTAAAGCTTTTCTAATGTCAAGTATCATTTCCTTAGACCATGAGATTGTGCAACTCCGGATACCGTAGGAATGCTTTGGGTGTACCAAGCGTCCTGGCGTAATCGGGTGGCTATAAAGGTGCATTACGGTATCTCCGAAAGTGTCATTGGGTTGGTACGAATCGAGGCTGGGATTTGTCACTCCGGTTGACGGAGAGGTATCTCTGGGCCCACTCGGTAGGACATCATCATAATGTGCACAATGTGACCAAGGGGTTGATCACGGGATGATGTGTTACGGAACGAGTAAAGAGACTTGCCGTAACGAGATTGAACAAGGTATCGGGATACCGACGATCGAATCTCGGGCAAGTACAATACCGCTAGACAAAGGGAATTGTATACGGGATCGATTGAGTCCTTGACATCGTGGTTCATCCGATGAGATCATCGTGGAACATGTAGGAGCCAACATGGGTATCCAGATCCGCTGTTGGTTATTGACCGGAGAACGTCTCGGTCATGTTCGCATGATTCCCGAACCCGTAGGGTCTACACATAAGGTTCGATGGCGCTAGGGTTATAAAGGAAGTTTGTATGTGGTTGCGAATGTTGTTCGAGTCCGGATGAGATCCCGGACGTCACGAGGAGTTCGGAATGGTCCGGAGGTAAAGATTTATATATGGAAGTCCTGTTTTGGTCATAGGAAAAGTTTCGGCGATATCGGTAATGTCTGGGACCACGGGAGGTCGGGGTCCACCAAGTGGGGCCACCTGCCCCAAAGGTTGCGTGGGCCAAGTGTGGGAGGAACCAGCCCCAAGGGGCTGGTGCGCCCACAAGGGCCCAAGCGCAAGGGAAGTGGGAGGGCAAACCCTAAGGCGAGATGGGCCCTAAGGCCCATCTAGTGGGCGCCTCCTCTCCCTCCCTCTTGGCCGCCCCTTGAACCCATCTAGGGCTGCCGCCCCTCTAGGGGTGGGAACCCTAGAGGGGCGCACCTCCACCCCTTCCCTATATATATGAGGCCTAGGGGCTGCCCATAACACGCGATTTGATCTCCCTCTTGGTGCAGCCTCGCCTCTCCTCTCCTCCTCTCCCTTGGTGCTTGGCGAAGCCTGCGGGATGCCACGCTCCTCCATCACCACCATGCCGTTGTTCTGCTGCTGGATGGAGTCTTCCTCAACCTCTCCTCTCTCCTTGCTGGATCAAGGCGTGGGAGGCGTCACCGGCTGTACGTGTGTTGAGCGCGGAGGTGCCGTCCGTTCGGCACTAGGATCTCCGGTGATTTGGATCACGACAGCACGACTCCTTCAACCCCGTTCTCTTGAGCGCTTCCGCTTAGCGATCTACAAGGGTATGTAGATGCACTCTCCTTCCCTCGTTGCGGTTTCTCCATAGATTGATCTTGGTGATGCGAGAAAATTTTGAATTTCTGCTCGTTACCCAACAAGTGGCATCATGAGCTAGGTCTATTGCGTAGATTCTTTGCACGAGTAGAACACAAAGTAGTTGTGGGCGTTGATTTTGTTCAATATGCTTACCGTTACTAGTCCAATCTTGTTTCGACGGTATTGTGGGATGAAGCAGCCGGACCAACCTTACACGCTCTTACGTGAGCAGGTTCCACCGATCGACATGCACTTGGTGCATAAGGTGGCTAGCGGGTGCCGATCTCTCCCACTTTAGTCGGAACGGATTCGATGAAAAGGGTCCTTATGAAGGGTAAATAGCAATTGGCATATCACGTTGTGGTTTTGCGAGGTAAGAAAGCGTTCTTGCTAGAAACCCAAAGCAGCCACGTAAAACATGCAAACAACAATTAGAGGACGTCTAACTTGTTTTTGTAGGGTATGCTATGTGATGTGATATGGCCAAGAAGAATGTGATGAATGATATGTGATGTATGAGATTGATCATGTTCTTGTAATAGGATTCACGACTTGCATGTCGATGAGTATGACAACGGCAGGAGCCATAGGAGTTGTCTTTATTTATTGTATGACCTGCGTGTCGTTAAACAACGCCATGTAATTACTTTACTTTATTGCTAACGGTAGCCATAGTAGTAGAAGTAATAGTTGGCGAGACAACTTCATGGAGACACGATGATGGAGATCATGATGATGGAGATCATGGTGTCATGCGGTGACGATGATGATCATGGAGCCCGAAGATGGAGATCAAAGGAGCAAAATGATATTGGCCATATCATGTCACTATATAATTGCATGTGATGTTTATTATGTTTATGCATCTTGTTTACTTAGAACGACGGTAGTAAATAAGATGATCCCTTACACAAATTTCAAGAAGTGTTCTCCCCGATCGTGCACCGTTGCACGGTTCGTCGCTTCTAAGCACCACGTGATGATCGGGTGTGATGGATTCTTACGTTCACATACAGCGGGTGTAAGACAGATTTACACAGCGAAACACTTGGGGTTAACTTGACGAGCCTAGCATGTACAGACATGGCCTCGGGAACACAGAGACCGAAAGGTCGAGCATGAGTCGTATAGTAGATCGATCAACATGAAGATGTTCACCGAGTCGACTAGTCCGTCTCACGTGATGATCGGACACGGCTTAGTTGACTCGGATCATGTAATCACTTAGATGACCGGAGGGATGTCTATCGAGTGGGAGTTCATAAGATGAACTTAATTATCTTGAACATAGTCAAAAGACCTTTTGCAAATTATGTCGTGAGCTCGCGCTTTAGTTCCTTTGTTTAGATATGTTCCTAGAGAAAATATAGTTGAAAGTTGTGATGGCGAGTATGCGGACAGAGAAAGCTTATGTCCTTAATGCTTCGCTTTCAGTGTGTTGAACCCCAAACGTTGTTTGTAGATGTTGCGAACATCGGACATACACGCTTTTGATAACTACGTGATAGTTCGGTTGAGCGGTTTAAAGTAGAGGCACCAAAGGCGTTTTGAAGCGTCGCGGAACATATGAGATGTTTGAGGGCTGAAATTGGGATTTCAGGTTCGTGCCACGTCAAAAGGTATGAGACCTCCGACGATTTTCTTAGCACGCAAACTAAGGGAGAAAAGCTCAATCGTTGAGCTTGTGCTCGATTGTCCGAGTGCAACAATCACTTGAATCGAGTGGGAGTTGATCTTCCGGATGAGATAGTGATGTTTCTCCATAGTCATTGCCACCAAGCTGCTAGAGCTTCGTGATGAACTATAACATATCGGGATAGATATGATGATCCTTGAGGTATTCACGATGTTTGACACCGCGAAAGTAGAAATCAAGTAGGAGCATCAATTGTTGATGGTTGGTAAAACCACTAATTTCAAGAAGGGCAAGGGCAACAAGGGATACTTCATGAAGCGGCAAAACAGTTGTTGCTCCAGTGAAGAGACCCAAGGTTGAACCCAAACCCGAGACTAAGTGCTTACGTAATAAGGGGAACAGACATCGGAGCAGAACCACCCTAGATACTTGGTAGATGAGAAGGCTGGCAAGGTCGATAGAAGTATATTGGATATACATTATGTTAATGTGTACTTTACTAGTACTCCTAGTAGCACCAGGGTATTAGATACGGTTCGGTTGCTAAGTGTTAGTAACTCGAAATAAAAGGCTACGGAATAAGCGGAGACTAGCTAAAGGTGAGTGACGATATGTGTTGGAAGTGTTTCCGTGGTTGATGTGATCAAGCATCGCACGCTCCCTCTACCATCGAGATTGATGTTAAACCTAAATAATTGTTATTTGGTGTTTGCGTTGAGCATAGACATGATTGGATTATGTCTATCGCAATCTGATTATTCATTTAAGGAGAATAATGGTTACTCTGTTTATTTGAATAATACCTTCAATGGTATTGCACCTAAAAGGAATGGTTTATTGAATCTCGATCGTAGTGATACACATTTTCATGCCAAAAGATATAAGATAGTAATGATAGTACCACTTACTTGTGGCATTGCCATGTGAGTCATATTGGTATAAACGCATGAAGAAGTTCCATGTCGATGGATCTTTGGACTCACTCGTTTTGAAAAGTTTGAGACATGCGAACCATGTCTATTGGTGTGTATGCATGAAGAAACTCCATGCAGATGGATCGTTTGGACTCACTTGATTTAGAATCACTTGAGATATGCAAAACATACCACATGGGCAAGATGACCGAAAAGCCTCGGTTTGATAAGATGGAACAAGATAGCAAGTTGTTGGAAGTAACACATTTTGATATGTGCAGTCCAATGAGTCTTTGAGGCATGCAAGATGAATATCGTTATGTTCTTACTTCACAGATGATTCGAGTAGATGTTGAGTATATTTACTTGATGAAACACAAGTCTGAATTATTGAATGGTTCAAGTAATTTCAGAGTGAAGTTTAAGATCTTCGTGACAAGAGGATAGAATATCTATGATATGATCATACAGATGAATATCTGAGTTATGAGTTTTTGGCACACAATTAAGACATTGTGCAAATTGTTTCACAATTAATACTGCCTGGAACACCATAGTGTGATGGTGTGTCCGAACATCATAGTTGCACCCTATAAGATATGGTGCGTACCATGATGTCTCTCTTATCGAATTACCACTATCGTTCATGGGTTAGGCATTAGAGACAACCACACTCACTTAAATAGGGCACCACGTAATTCCGTTGAGACGACACCGTTTGGAGAAACCTAAGTTGTCGTTTCTTAAAAGTTTGGGGCTGCGACGCTTATGTGGAAAAGTTTCAGGTTGATAAGCTCGAACCCAAAGCGGACAAAATGCATCTTCATAGGACACCCAAAACAGTTGGGTATACCTCCTAATTCAGATCCGGAAGCAATAGGGATTGTTTCTTGAATCGGGTCCTTTCTCGAGGAAAAGTTCGTCTCGAAAAGTTGAGTGGGAGGATGGTGGAGACTTGATAAGGTTATTGAACCGTCACTTCAACTAGTGTGTAGTAGGGCACGGAAGTTGTTCCGTGGCACCTACACCAATTGAAGTGGAAGCTTATGATAGTGATCATGAAGCTTGGATCAAGTCACTACCGAACCTCGTGGGGCGACAAGGACGCGTCATTGCTTGAGTGAGTGGTACGGTGATCTGTCTTGATAAACCTACGAGCTATGGGGAAGCGATGGTGGGCCCAAATTCCGACAAATGGTTAGAAACCATGAAATCGAGATAGGATCCATGTATCAAAACAAAGCATGGACTTTGGTGGACTTGCCCGATGATCGGCAAGCCATTGAGATGAATGGATCTTTAAGAAGAAGACGGACGTGGACGGTAATATCACCGTCTATGAAGCTCGACTTGTGGCGAAGAGTTTTTCACAAGTTCAAGGAGTTGACTACGATGAGTTTTTCTCATCCGTAGCGATGCTTAAGTCCGTCGGAATCATGTTAGCATAAGCTGCATTTATGAAATCTGGCAGATGGATGTCAAAATGAGTTTCCTTACCAGTTTTCGTAAGGAAAGGTTGTATGTGATACAATCAAAAAGGTTTTGTCGATCCTAAGGATGCTAAAAGGTATGCTGGCTCCAGCGATCCTTTCTAAGGACTGGAGTAAGCATCTCGGAGTTGGAATGTGTGCTTTGATGAGATGATCAAAGATTTTGGGTGTATACAAAGTTTATGAGAAACTTGTATTTCCAAAGAAGTGAGTGGGAGCACTATAGAATTTTTGATGAGTATATGTTGTTGACATATTGTTGATCAGAAATGATGTAGAATTTCTGGAAAGCATAAAGGAGTGTTTTTCAAGTGAAAACCTGTATTAAGCTACTTGAACATTGAGCATCAAGATCTATAGTGATAGATCAAAAAATGCTTAATGGTACTTTCAAATGAGCATATACCTTGACATGATCTTGAAAGTGTTCAAGATGGATCGATCAAAGAAGGAGTTCTTACGAGATGTAAGGTATGAAGTTAAGAGTTAAAGCTCGACCACGGCAGAAAAGAGAGAAAGGACGAAGGTCGCCCCTATGCTTTAGACGTAGGCTCTATAGTATGCTATCTTGTGTACCGCACCGGAAGTGTGCCTAGCCATGAGTCATCAAGGGGTACAAGAATGATCCAGAATGGATCATTGGACAATGTCAAAATTGTCCTTGGAGTAAATAAGGACATGTTTCTCGATTATGGAGGTGATAAAGAGTTCGATGTAAAGTGTTACGTCGATGCAAGCTTTAACACCTATCCGAATGACTCGAGTAGCAAAGCGGATACGTATAGTGGAGCAACCATTTGGAATAGTTCCAAGTGGAGCGTAGAAGCAGCATTTACAATATGAATTAAAGATTTGCAAGCACACACGGATCTGAAAGGTTCAGACCCGTTGACTAAAACCGTTGACTAAAACCTCTCTCACAAGCAAAACATGATCAAACCCCGAACTCATTGAGTCTTAATCACATGATGGCGTGAACTAGTTTACGAGACACTAGTAAACTCTTTGGGTGTTGGTCACATGGCGATGTGACCTATCGATGTTAATCACATGACGATGTGAACTAGATTATTGACTCTAGTGCAAGTGGGAGACTGTTGGAAATATGCCTAGAGGCAATAATAAATTAGTTATTATTATTATATTTCCTTGTTCATGATAATCGTTTATTATCCATGCTATAATTGTATTGATAGGAAACTCAGATACATGTGTGGATACATAGACAACACCATGTCCCTAGTAAGCCTCTAGTTGACTAGCTCGTTGATCAATAGTTGGTTACGGTTTCCTAACCATGGACATTGGATGTCATTGATAACGGGATCACATCATTGGGAGAATGATGTGATGGACAAGACCCAATCCTAAGCCTAGCTCAAGATCGTAGTTCGTATGCTAAAGCTTTTCTAATGTCAAGTATCATTTCCTTAGACCATGAGATTGTGCAACTCTCGGATACCGTAGGAATGCTTTGGGTGTACCAAGCGCCTGGCGAATCGGGTGGCTATAAAGGTGCATTACGGTATCTCCGAAAGTGTCTGTTGGGTTGGCACGAATCGAGACTGGGATTTGTCACTCTGGTTGACGGAGAGGTATCTCTGGGCCCACTCGGTAGGACATCATCATAATGTGCACAATGTGACCAAGGGGTTGATCACGGGATGATGTGTTACGGAACGAGTAAAGAGACTTGCGTGCGAGATTGAACAAGGTATCGGGATACCGACGATCGAATCTCGGGCAAGTACAATACCGCTAGACAAAGGGAATTGTATACGGGATCGATTGAGTCCTTGACATCGTGGTTCATCCGATGAGATCATCGTGGAACATGTGGGAGCCAACATGGGTATCCAGATCCGCTGTTGGTTATTGACGGGAGAACGTCTCGGTCATGTCTCGCATGATTCCCGAACCCGTAGGGTCTACACATAAGGTTCGATGGCGCTAGGGTTATAAAGGAAGTTTGTATGTGGTTACGAATGTTGTTGAGTCCGGATGAGATCCCGGGCGTCACGAGGAGTTCGGAATGGTCCGGAGGTAAAGATTTATATATGGGAAGTCTGTTTTGGTCACAGGAAAAGTTTGAGGCGATATCGGTAATGTCTGGGACCACGGGAGGGTCCGGGGTCCACCAAGTGGGGCCACCTGCCCCGAGAAGGTTGCGTGGGCCAAGTGTGGGAGGAACCAGCCCCAAGGGGCTGGTGCGCCCACAAGGGGCCCAAGCGCAAGGGAAGTGGGAGGGGCAAACCCTAAGCGCGATGGGCCCTAAGGCCCATCTAGTGGCGCCTCCTCTCCCTCCCTCTTGGCGCCCCCTTGAACCCATCTAGGGCTGCCGCCCCTAGGGGTGGGAACCCTAGAGGGGCGCACCCTCCACCCCTTCCCTATATATATGAGGCCTAGGGGCTGCCCATAACACGCGATTTGATCTCCCTCTTGGTGCAGCCCCGCCTCCTCTCCTCCTCTCCCTTGGTGCTTGGCGAAGCCTGCGGGATTGCCACGCTCCTCCATCACCACCATGCCGTTGTGCTGCTGCTGGATGGAGTCTTCCTCAACCTCTCCCTCTCTCCTTGCTAGATCAAGGCGTGGGAGACGTCACCGGGCTGTACGTGTGTTGAACGCGGAGGTGCCGTCCGTTCGGCACTAGGATCTCCGGTGATTTGGATCACGACGAGTACGACTCCTTCAACCCCGTTCTCTTGAACGCTTCTGCTTAGCGATCTACAAGGGTATGTAGATGCACTCTCCTTCCCCTCGTTGCTGGTTTCTCCATAGATTGATCTTGGTGATGCGTAGAAAATTTTGAATTTCTGCTACGTTACCCAACACATTGGATCTCCTTGCCTGAGGCCCTTGTGCGTATGAAAGTAATGTCCAACATCATCATTTACTTTAATTCCAACACTCCCTTTTTGTGTAAAGGATTCTACCTGGCGTCGCCAAGCCTCATCAAAACCCTTCATGCGTAAGGCCTGTTGAAGGAATGGCCATTTGACTTTGTCGTACGCTTTTTCGAAATCCACTTTGAAAACAACCCCATCCAGTTTTTTCGTGTGGACTTCATGGAGCGTTTCATGCAAGACTACAACCCCTTCAAGGATATTCCTGTCCGGCATGAAAGCAGATTGGGTAGGCTGCACAACAGTATGCTCAATCTGTGTGAGTCTATTGGTCCCGACCTTGGTGAAAATTTTGAAACTGACATTAAGAAGACAGATTGGCCTGAATTGCTCAATTCTCACAGCCTCTGTTTTCTTAGGAAGAAGGGCAATCGTTCCAAAATTTAGCTGGAAAAGATGAAGCTGCCCATTAAACAGATCATTAAACATAGGGAACAAATCCCCTTTAATGATATGCGGCACTTCTTATAAAACTCACTGGAAACCATCGAGGACCCGGCGCCTTGTTATTCTTCATTTGCGAGATGGCCTCGAGCACCTCTTTCTCCGAGAAAGGAGCCGCAAGAATATCATTCTCTACCGCTGTAAGTGAGGAATATCCTCAACTCTTGACTCGCCCGAGACACACCTTTGTTCTCTTCGGATGGCCAAACAGCTGCTTATAGTATTCGGTAATGTACAATTTTAGGCTTTCACGCCCAACAATCGTACCCTCATCTTGCTCCAAATTGAAAGATCCTCTTCTTTCGGTGCTTACCGTTAGCAATCATGTGAAAGAATTGCGTGTTCACGTCCCCTGGACTACTCGTCGGGTCTTGGCCCATGGCGCCCACTTCAACTCTTCTTCTCTAAGGAGTTCTTTCAACCTCACTTCCGCCTCGAGCTTGGCATGAAGCTCCATGCAAGCAAGATTGTAGTTTCGCTTTCACATCCAACGATTGTACAAGGGAAAGGAGCTTTTCCTTTTCAACCTTATAAATCCCTTTCGGATGCTTAGCCCACCCCGAAGGAAACTTCTCAAATGCCTAATCTTATTCGCCACAATTGAAGCGCATTCCTCCCTCCTGAATCCTTAGCCCACTCTCTGGCCACAAGATCCAGGAAGCCTTCTCTTTCAAACCAAGCCATCTCAAAAGAGAACACATTTTTGTTTCCCAAATGGGTGGGTTCATCAGAGTCCACAAATAACGGCGTATGGTCAGAAATACCACGGGACAAGGCCTGAACAGTCACCAGAGGAAACTTCTGTTCCCAGTTGACGCTAGCCAACACACGATCCAACTTCTCATACGTCGGATTTGGCATCGCGTTCGCCCAAGTAAACTTTCTACCCGAGAGCTCTATTTCCCTCAGGTCCAGACTTTCAATGATAGTGTTAAACATGAACGACCATCGTCCATCAAAATTATCATTGTTTTTATCCTCCCGCCGCCTAATAATATTGAAATCACCCCCCACCAGGATGGGCAACTGCTCGGACCCACAAATCCGAACTAGATCAGCCAAGAACTCGGGCTTGAGCTCGGGCATGCAGCACCATAAAGCGCAACAAGAGCCCAATCGAACCCATCAGCCTTTAGGCGCACCGAAATTTAACGACAAAGTCTCCCATGACCACACTACGAACCTCAAGCGCCTCACACGACTCGAGAAGGATTCCACCGACCTCCCTCTCGGTGGCAAACAATGCCAATCAAAGTCTATGCCTCCCGAAGAGAATTTAGAAATTGAGGCACGAAGTTATCTCTACATCTTCGATAGAGCAATAAAGTCTAAACAATGCTCAACAGGCGCCTCGAGAAAGAAACCTTCGTTTAGCCAAGTCCTTTAGACCTCGCTATTTCAGAAAATTCCTTTCATAGATCATCATGGAATTTTTTTGCCGACGGATCCTAGCACTCTACGCTTGCATGAAACCGGTAAACCTTCCGTTTCCACGTGCGCTTGGGGATAGTTTGACTCTGCAACTGGTCCTCACAACCCGATGTCGACGGGCTAGCCAAAACTAACTTTCGGTAGACTCAGCTGAACATCCTCCTTAGAATTAGGTTGTAAAAGATCCGCACAAAAGTTGTCTAGCACCCTAACCCCGAGCGCATCAACCTCGTAATCATTCATGGGTTTAACAAATGCAATATTACGGATCATTTCTAGGGCCCGCTCAGCCTCTAAGTCTAAGAGATCATTAATGAAATTAGAGATTTCGGTGTCATTACTAACCAGTGAAACTCCTAATTGATTTGCATTCTGAATAATATCATCATTTGAGAAATGCAAAATGGAATTAGATGTATTGACCGACATACCAGTAGTGACCTCGACGTCACGAAGCTTGGTCGCCCTCATGGCGCACCGCTACTGAATATCGTCCACATCAGGCTGGGACTGGAGGCGTCCACTCATCCGGCGCCCCTCAGACACCGGATCCTGGATCCCTCCGAACGCAATGACCTCCTCCCTAGAGATCGCAGTCGGGGTCTGGCCTCCTTCCGCCCCCCAACCAGAAGGCCGATCCACCTGCACGGGCACGCCCGCGACCTCGCCCGAGAGGGGCACAACACACGCTGCGGCCTCGGGGTGCGGCCCTCCAGGCGAAACCGGCGAGGTGGGTGGAGGAGACCGAACAAGGGCCACCTGCCATCGCTCCCCACCCATCACCGGTGAAACAACCCGCACAGGCTCCGGAAGAGAAGGAGGCTCCGAGGCCACCTGCCCCGAGCCACCTCCCGCAGGCAAAGCCGGTATCAACCGACAAGCGGGCGCGACGAGGGAAGGGATATCCGAAGCCACCTGCTCCAGACCCCCTGCCGGTGAAGGAAACGACTCGGAAGCCACCTGCCCCAAGTCGCTTTCCTCAGCGAGAGAAGAGACACCCGAGGCCGCCTGCCCCAGGTCCCTCCCCAACAAGGAAGGTACGACTGTTGGAAATATGCCCTAGAGGCAATAATAAATTAGTTATTATTATTATATTTCCTTGTTCATGATAATCGTTTATTACCCATGCTATAATTGTATTGGTAGGAAACTCAGATACATGTGTGGGTACATAGACAACACCATGTCCCTAGTAAGCCTCTAATTGACTAGCTCGTTGATCAGCGAGATGGTTACGGTTTCACGACCATGGACATTGGATGTTGTTGATAACGGATCACATCATTAGGAGAATGATGTGATGGACAAGACAATCTAAGCCTAGCACAAAGATCATGTAGTTTGTATGCTAAAGCTTTTCTAATGTCAAGTATCTTTTCCTTAGAGCATCTCCAGCAGCGCTAACGAGCAGCAGCAGCCGCTAAAACTGATTTGGCGCTACTAACGCCTGGTTTGGTAGCGACGCGGCGTTGCTCAAGCAGCATGCTGTAAAAAAGCTGTACAGCAGCCTCAGCTCAAAGGTATGGTAAAAATACAGCAGCGAACATTTTTTTTGCATAGATAAAAAACGATGCAAGATATTTTACATAGATAGATAGATAGTTCAACATACATAGATAGATAGTTCGACATAAATAGATAGATAGCCACTACTACGGCATAGATAGATAGATAGAAACTACTCTAAGTCGCTGCCATCACCATCGTCATCCTCGTCGGTGTCGTCCGAGGTTGAGAGCCGATATCGCCCCAACGTTCATCGTCCGAGGTGAAGAACGACCTCCCACCTGCGGAGCGATATCGCTTCGCTCGTTCGCCATCGCCTTCCATTGGCGCCGGTCAGCCGCTCCGCCACGGCGCCTTGTCGTCCTCTCCGCCCGATGGGCGTGCTCGTCGGCGGCGTCCTCCGGTGGCGGCGGCGCCACTCCGCCATGGTTTCGCTTCGTCCTCGGCGGCGGCGAGGCGGCGCTGCCGCCGAGCATGGTCGGCACGGTCGAGGTCGGTGATGAGGCGTGGCGGAGGCGGCGACGCGCTGCGCCGCGCGTGAAGGCGTCCGGAAGTTCATCTGCGACCGGGGCTGTCCAAGCGCCACGCCGCCGCGTCGTCTGCTGTGAGCCGCCTCGTCTTGCGCGCGCCGGAATGTCCCGAGGCCGAGCCGCACGTCGCGGACCGTATCTCGGCGGAGAACCAGCCGTTAGGAGTAGCGCGACGCCGCGATAGCCCGGCTCCCGGCGGCGGCGGCATGGTGGCGCGGTGGTGGCGCTGAAAGCTCGCGAAGCGGCGAGCTCGCGAGGGAGGGTGCGTGTGTGCGGTGCGCGCGTGGCGGGCGCGGCAATTTATAGGCGCTACGTAAGCGGCGCGCCAAATCTACGCGCCGCGTGCCACTTTCTCCAGCAGCAAAGCGCTTCAGCAGTGTAAGTTCCGCCACCATTTGGGAGCGCGGAATCAACGGCGGCGCTAAAGCGTAATTTTATTGCGGTAGCGCGCTTTTGCCGCGCTGTTGGAGATGCTCTTAGACCATGAGATTGTGCAACTCCGGATACCGTAGGAATGCTTTGGGTGTACCAAACATCACTGGCGTGGCGGGTGGCTATAAAGGTGCACTACGGTATCTCCGAAAGTGTCATTGGGTCGGCACGAATCGAGGCTGGGATTTGTCACTCCGTGTAAGCGGAGAGGTATCTCGGGGCCCACTCGGTAGGACATCATCATAATGTGCACAATGTGACCAAGAGGTTGATCACGGGATGATGTGTTACGGAACGAGTAAAGAGACTTGCGTAGCGAGATTGAACAAGGTATCGGTATACCGACGATCAAATCTCGGGCAAGTACAATACCGTTAGACAAAGGGAATTGAATACGGGATTGATTGAATCCTCGACATCGTGGTTCATCCGATGAGATCATCATGGAACATGTGGGAGCCAACATGGGTATCTAGATCCCGCTGTTGGTTATTGGCGGAGAGTTGTCTCGGTCATGTTCGCATGGTTCCCGAACCCGTAGGGTCTACACATAAGGTTCGATGGCGCTAGGGTTATAAAGGAAGTTTGTATGTTGTTACCGAATGTTGTTGAGTCCGGATGAGATCCGGGCGTCACGAGGAGTTCGAGAATGGTCCGGAGGTAAAGATTTATATATGGGAAGTCCTATTTTGGCCACCGGAAAATGTTCGGGATTTTTCGGTATTGTACTGGGAAGGTTCTAGAAGGTTCCGGAGTGGGGCCCACCTGCATGGGGGACCCACATGAACGTGGTAGTGGGGGCAAGGCCCCACACCCCTGGTCAAGCGCACCAAGATCCCCCTTAGAAGGAATAAGATCATATCTCGAAGGGATAAGATCAAGATCCCTAAAAAGGGGGGATAACAATCGGTGGGGAAGGAAATGATGGGATTTCTTTCCTCCCACCTTTGCCAACGCCCCAATGGACTTGGAGGGCAAGAAACCAGCCCCCTCCACCCCTATATATAGTGGGGAGGCGCATGGGAGCTTCACCCCAAGTTCTGGCGCAGCCCTTCCCCTCTCCCAAGTCCTCCTCCTCTCCCACGGTGATTGGCGAAGCGCCGCAGGATTGCCACGCTCCTCCACCACCACCACGCCGTCGTGCTTCTGCTGGATGGAGTCTTCCTCAACCTCTCCCTCTCTCCTTGCTGGATCAAGGCATGGGAGACGTCACTGGGCTGTACGTGTGTTGAACGCGGAGGTGCCGTCCGTTCGGCACTAGGATCTCCGATGATTTGGATCACGACGAGTACGACTCCTTCAACCCCGTTCTCCTGAATGCTTCCGCTTAGCGATCTACAAGGGTATGTAGATGCACTCTCCTTCCCCTCGTTGCTAGTCTCTCCATAGATAGATCTTGGTGACTCGTAGGAAAATTTTGAATTTCTGCTACGTTCCCCAACAGTGGCATCATGAGCTAGGTCTATTGCGTAGATTCTTTGCACGAGTAGAACACAAAGTAGTTGTGGGCGTTGATTTTGTTCAATATGCTTACCGTTACTAGTCCAATCTTGATTGGCGACATTGTGGGATGAAGCGGCCGGACCGACCTTACGTACACTTACGTGAGACAGTTCCACCGAATCGACATGCACTTGTTGCATAAGGTGGCTAGCGGTGCGATCTCTCCCACTTTAGTCGGATCGGATTCGATGAAAAGGGTCCTTATGAAGGGTAAATAGCAATTGGCATATCACGTTGTGGCTTTTGCGTAGGTAAGAAACGTTCTTGCTGGAAACCCATAACATCCACGTAAAACATGCAAACAACAATTAGAGGACGTCTAACTTGTTTTTGCAGGGTATGCTATGTGATGTGATATGGCCAAGAAGAATGTGATGAATGATATGTGATGTATGAGATTGATCATGTTCTTGTAATAGGAATCACGACTTGCATGTCGATGAGTATGACAACCGGCAGGAGCCGTGGGAGTTGTCTTTATTTATTGTATGACCTACGTGTCATTGAACAACGCCATGTAAATTACTTTACTTTATTGCTAACCGGTAGCCATAGTAGTAGAAGTAATAAGTTGGCGAGACAACTTCATGGAGACACGATGATGGAGATCATGGTGTCATGCGGTGACGATGATGATCATGGAGCCCGAAGATGGAGATCAAAGGAGCAAAATGATATTGGCCATATCATGTCACTATTTGATTGCATGTGATGTTTATCATGTTTATACATCTTATTTGCTTAGAACGACGGTAGTAAATAAGATGATCCCTCATTAAAATTTCAAGAAAGTGTTTCCCCTAACTGTGCACCGTTGTGGAAGTTCGTCGTTTCGAAGCACCACGTGATGATCGGGTGTGATAGATTCTTACGTTCACATACAACGGGTGTAAGCCAGATTTACACACGCTTGAAACACTTAGGTTAACTTGCGAGCCTAGCATGTACAGACATGGCCTCGGAACACAAGAGACCGAAAGGTCGAGCATGAGTCGTATGGAGGATACGATCAACATGAAGATGTTCACCGATGATGACTAGTCCGTCTCACGTGATGATCGGACACGGCCTAGTTGACTCGGATCATGTAATCACTTAGATGACTAGAGGGATGTCTATCTCGAGTGGGAGTTCATGAGATGAACTTAATTATCCTGAACATAGTCAAAAGATCTTTGCAAATTATGTAAATGGCTCGCGTTTTAGTTCCTTGTTTAGATATGTTCCTAGAGAAAATATAGTTGAAAGTTGACAGTGATGGCGATTATGCGGATGAAGAAAGCTAATGTCCTTAATGCACGCTCGGTGTGCTGAACCCCAAATGTAAATGCGTGGATGTTGCGAACATCGGACATACACGTTTTGATAACTACGTGATAGTTCAGTTAAGCGGTTTAGAGTTGAGGCACCAAAGGCGTTTTGAAACGTCACGGAACATATGAGATGTTTGAGGGCTGAAATTGGGATTTCAGGCTCGTGCCACGTCAAGAGGTATAAGACCTCCGGCGATTTTCTTAGCCTGCAAACTAAGGAGAAAAGCTCAATAGTTGAGCTTGTGCTCAGATTGTCCGAGTGCAACAATCACTTGAATCGAGTGGGAGTTGATCTTCCAGAGATAGTGATCTTTCTCCAAAGTCATTGCCACCAAGCTACTAGAGCTTCGTGATGAACTATAACAAATCAGGGATAGTTATGATGATCCTTGAGATATTCGCGATATTTGACACCGCGAAAGTAGGAATCAAGAAGGAGCATCAATTGTTGATGGTTGGTGAAACCACTAGTTTCAAGAAGGGCAAGGGCAAGAAGGGATACTTCATGAAGCGACAAATCAGTTGCTGCTCTAATGAAGAAACCCAAGGTTGAACCCAAACCCGAGACTAAGTGCTTACGTAATAAGGGAACAACCTTGGAGCAGAATCACCCTAGATACTTGGTAGATGAGAAGGTGACAAGGTCGATAGAAGTATATTGGATATACATTATGTTAATGTGTACTTTACTAGTACTCCTAGTAGCACCAGGTATTAGATACGGTTCGGTTGCTAAGTGTTAGTAACTCGAAATAAAGGCTACGGAATAAACGGAGACTAGCTAAAGGTGAGGTGACGATATGTGTTGGAAGTATTTCCAAGGTTGATGTGATCAAACAGCGCACGCTCCCTCTACCATCGGGATCGGTGTTAAACCTAAATAATTGTTATTTGGTGTTTGCATTGAGCATAGACATGATTGGATTATGTCTATCGCAATATGGTCATTCATTTAAGGAGAATAATGGTTACTCTGTTTATTTGAATAATACCTTCAATGGTCTTACACCTAAAATGAATGGTTTATTGAATCTCGATCGTTGTGATACACATTTTCATGCCAAAAGATATAAGATAGTAATGATAGTACCACTTACTTGTGGCCTTGCCATGTAAGTCATATTGGTGTAAAGCATGAAGAAGCTCCATGTTGATGGATCTTTGGACTCACTCGTTTTGAAAAGTTTGAGACATGCGAACCATGTCTATTGGTGTATCGCATGAAGAAACTCCATGCAGATGGATCGTTTGGACTCACTTGATTTTGAATCACTTGAGATATGCAAATCATACCACATGGGCAAAATGTGAAAAACCTCGGTTTTGATAAGATGGAACAAGATAGCAACTTGTTGTAAGTAACACTTTTGATGTGTGCAATCCAATGAGTCTTTGAGGCATCGATGAATATCGTTATGTTCTTACTTCACAGATGATTCGAGTAGATGTTGAGTATATTTACTTGATGAAACACAAGTCTGAATTATTGAATGGTTCAAGTAATTTCATAGTGAAGTTAAAGATCATCGTGACAAGAGGATAAAATGTTTATGATATGATCATAGAGATGAGCATCTGAGTTCTGAGCTTTGCACGCAATTAAGACATTGTGGAAATTGTTTCACAATTAATACTGCCTGGAACACCATAGTGTGATGGTGTGTCCGAACATCATAGTTGCACCCTATTGGATATGGTGCGTACCATGATGTCTCTTTCGAATTACCACTATCGTTCAAGGGTTAGGCATTAGAGACAACCGCACTCACTTTAATAGGGCACCACGTAATTCCGTTGAGACGACACCGTTTGAACTATGGTTTGGAGAAACCTAAATTGTCGTTTCTTAAAAGTTTGGGGCTGCGACGCATATGTGAAAAAGTTTCAAGTTGATAAGCTCGAACCCAAAGCGGATAAAATGCATCTTCATAGGACACCCAAAACAGTTGGGTATACCTCCGATCTCGATTCCGGAAGCAAAAGGATTGTTTCTAGAATTAGGTCCTTTCCCGAGGAAAAGTTTCTCTCGAAAGAATTGAGTGGGAGGATGGTGGAGACTTGATAAGGTTACTGAACCGTCACTTCAACAAGTGTGTAGCAGGGCACAGGAAGTTGTTCCTGTGGCGCCTACACCAATTGAAGTAGAAGCTTATGATAGTGATCATGAAGTTTTGGATCAAGTCACTACCGTACCTCGTAGGGTGACAAGGATGCGTACTACTTCAGAGTGGTACAGTAATCCTGTCTTGAAGGTCATGTTGCTAGACAACAATGAACCTACGAGCAATGGGGAAGCGATGGTGAGCACATATTCCGACAAATGGTTAGAAGCCATGAAATCTGAGATAGGATCCATGTATCAGAACAAAGCATGGACTTTGGTGGACTTGCCCGATGATCGGCAAGCCATTGAGATAAATGGATCTTTAAGAAGAAGACGGACGTGGACGGTAATGTCACCGTCTATGAAGCTCGACTTGTGGCGAAGAGTTTTTCACAAGTTCAAGGAGTTGACTACGATGGGATTTTCTCATCCGTAGCGATGCTTAAGTCCGTCGGAATCATGTTAGCATTAGCTGCATTTATGAAATCTGGCGGTAGATGTCAAAATGAGTTTCCTTACCGGTTTTCGTAAGGAAAGGTTGTATGTGATACAATCGAGAAGGTTTTGTCGATCCTAAGGATGCTAAAAGGTATGCTAGCTCAATGATCCTTCCATGGATGGAGTAAGCATCTCGGAGTTGGAATATGCACTTTGATAAGATGATCAAAGATTTTGGGTTTATACAAAGTTTATGAGAAACTTGTATTTCCAAAGAAGTGAGTGGGAACACTATAGAATTTCTGATGAGTATATGTTGTTGACATATTGTTGATCAGAAATGATGTAGAATTTCTGGAAAGCATATAGGGTTATTTGAAAGGTGTTTTTCAATAGAAAAACCTGGATTAAGCTACTTGAACATTGAGCATCAAGATCTATGAGGATAGATCAAAAACGCTAAATGGTACTTTCAAATGAGCACATACCTTGACATGATCTTGAAGGTGTTCAAGATGGATCAGTCAAAGAAGGAGTTCTTGCCTGAGATGTAAGGTACTAAGTTAAGACTTAAAGCTCGACCACGGCAGAATAGAGAGAAAGGAAAAAGGTCGTCCCCTATGCTTCAGATGTAGGCTCTATAGTATGTTGTCTTTGTACCGCCTTTGGAAGTGTGCCTTGCCATGAGTCGGTCAAGGGTACAAGAATGATCCAGGAATGGATCATTGGACAACGGTCAAAATTATCCTTGGAGTAAATAAGGACATGTTTCTCGATTATGGAGGTGATAAAGAGTTGGCGTAAAGGGTTACGTCGATGCAAGCTTTAACACCTATCCGAATGACTCGAGTAGCAAACCGGATCGTATAGTGGAGCAACCATTTGGAATAGCTCCAAGTAGGCGTGGTAGCTGCATCTAGGAGATGACATAAATATTTGTAAAGCACACACAGATCTGAAAGGTTCAGACCCATTGACTAAGAACCTCTCTCACAAGCAAAACATGATCAAAACCCAGAACTCATTGAGTCTTAATCACATGATGATGTGAACTAGTTTAGTGACACTAGAAAACTCTTTGGATGTTGGTCGCATGGCGATGTGACCTGTGAGTGTTAATCACATGGCGATGTGAACTAGATTATTAACTCTAGTGCAAGTGGGAGACTGTTGGAAATATGCCCTAGAGGCAATAATAAATTAGTTATTATTATTATATTTCCTTGTTCATGGTAATCGTTTATTACCCATGCTATAATTGTATTGGTAGGAAACTCAGATACATGTGTGGGTACATAGACAACACCATGTCCCTAGTAAGCCTCTAGTTGACTAGCTCGTTGATCAGCAGATGGTTACGGTTTCACGACCATGGACATTGGATGTCGTTGATAACGGGATCACATCATTAGGAGAATGATGTGATGGACAAGACAATCCTAAGCCTAGCACAAAGATCGTGTAGTTAGTATGCTAAAGCTTTTCTAATGTCAAGTATCTTTTCCTTAGACCATGAGATTGTGCAACTCCCGGATACCGTAGGAATGCTTTGGGTGTACCAAGCGTCTGGCGAATGGGTGGCTATAAAGGTGCACTACGGTATCTCGAAAGTGTCATTGGGTTGTACGAATCGAGGCTGGATTTGTCACTCCGTGTAAGCGGAGAGGTATCTCTGGGCCCACTCGGTAGGACATCATCATAATGTGCACAATGTGACCAAGAGGTTGATCACGGGATGATGTGTTACGGAGCGAGTAAAGAGACTTGCGTAGCGAGATTGAACAAGGTATCGGTATACCGACGATCAAATCTCGGGCAAGTACAATACCGTTAGACAAAGGGAATTGAATACGGGATTGATTGAATCCTCGACATCGTGGTTCATCCGATGAGATCATCATGGAACATGTAGGAGCCAACATGGGTATCCAGATCCGCTGTTGGTTATTGGCGGAGAGTTGTCTCGGTCATATGCGCATGGTTCCCGAACCCGTAGGGTCTACACATAAGGTTCGATGGCGCTAGGGTTATAAAGGAAGTTTGTATGTTGTTACCGAATGTTGTTTGGAGTCCGGATGAGATCCGGACGTCACGAGGAGTTCGGAATGGTCCGGAGGCAAAGATTTATATATGGGAAGTCCTATTTTGGCCCAGGAAAATGTTAGGGATTTTTCGGTATTGTCTGGGAAGGTTCTAGAAGGTTCGGAGTGGGGCCCACCTGCATGGGGGACCCACATGAACGTGTGGTAGTGGGGCAAGGCCCCACACCCCTGGTCAAGTGCACCAAGATCCCCCTTAGAAGGAATAAGATCATATCCGAAGGGATAAGATCAAGATCCCTAAAGGGGGATAACAATCGATGGGGAAGGAAATGATGGGATTTCTTTCCTCCCACCTTGCTAACGCCCCAATGGACTTGGAGGGCAAGAAACCAGCCCCTCCACCCCTATATATAGTGGGGAGGCGCATGGGAGCTTCACCCCAAGTTACAGGCGCAGCCCTCCCTCTCCCAAGTCCTCCTCCTCTCCCCATGGTGCTTGGCGGGCCGCGCAGATTGCCACGCTCCTCCACCACCACCACGCCGTCGTGCTTCTGCTGGATGGAGTCTTCCTCAACCTCTCCCTCTCTCCTTGCTGGATCAAGGCATGGGAGAGGTCACCGGGTTGTACGTGTGTTGAACGCGGAGGTGCCGTCCGTTCGGCACTAGGATCTCCGGTGATTTGGATCACGACGAGCACGACTCCTTCAACCCCGTTCTCTGAGCGCTTCCGCTTAGCGATCTACAAGGGTATGTAGATGCACTCTCCTTCCCTCGTTGCTAGTCTCTCCATAGATAGATCTTGGTGACTCGTGAGGAAAATTTTGAATTTCACTCGTTCCCCAACAACGACAGCTGCGGCAAAGACCTCTGAGTAGGTGTCGCGTGCTCCGCCTGACAGGAGTAGCCACTGCCGTCCCCGAACTCGTGCCCACATCGGCCTCCAACTCCAAAGTCGGTAACTCTAGCTCAAACCCTCCTCGGACTCAACCCGATCACTCCAGAGCCTCGGGGGCAGAATCTGGTGAAAAGACCCAAATCTCGAGTCGTCGAGGGAACCACGGACGGTGAGACCGCACCATCCCGGTCGGCCGCCAGCGGGCCCCGACCCTTTGGACAACTGACGTCCAGGGTCCTCGACCGGCGACTCCCGAACCCCCGTGCCGCCATCACTCTCGTGCAAATCCATATCAGAATCATGAGCGGGCTTAACCAGAAGGCTCTCATCCTCAAACTCAATAACCAGATCATAAACTCTGCCTCGATAAGCCCACTTAACCACAACCGGAACATACTCAATGTTCAAAATACTGACCAAAACCCGCGCAATCCCATTAGCTCTGGTGAACTCCATGTCCACACGCTCAGGCTTCCCTACTAAAATGCCAATACTGGCCACAACCCGAGCATCCAGCAACGGTCTAGAGGGAGCCCCGGAAAATCTTAGCCACGCCTGAGTAGGTGGCTTGCCCTGAGGCTCAACAAGCTTCCACTCCTGAAACTCGAGGATACCATCAGTTCCCGGCACCTTACACATCCCAAAGCTCAACAATCTCTGCAAATCCTCAACAGAAGGACACTCAACCCTGAACATCTTATCAGCCATACTAACAAGGTCCCACTGGAACTCCCCCGGAGCTAACTCACGGAGCCTCTGCACGATCTGAGCCTCAGTCACCTCCCCTCTGGTAACCTTGACAATCCCCGTAGTCAAACTCATAGACTCATCAGCAACCTCTCGCTCATTAGGAGATTCAAAAAACGTTAACTCAGCACAGTAGACTCCATACATCATGAGCGACGGTGCCTGATCACGCAGCATCGGACACTCCCCAGTCTCATGAGCCAGCTTACCACAAGAATCACATAACAAAGCCACACACTCCGCTATGAAGTGACCCTTGTCACCGCACCGATAGCAAAGCATCTTTTCCTTCCTGCACGCCCACTTGGATGCCTTATCAGCCTTAGACCTATCTGACATCTCCGCAGACACATCGGTCATAACCTCGATCTCAGGAACCTGCACAGAAGCAAGAGCCGAAACGACCTCCATAGCGTGGCCGGGCAACAGAGGCTCCTCGGCCGGCCCGTCTGCTAACGTCTGGTCGGCAGCAGCAGGAGGTGGTGGATGACGTGGACGGTATCGGCCCCCTCTGCCTCCCCAGACACCTCGATAGCCACGGTATCCTTGTCGTTGCCGGTGTCCCGACTCCGAGGGTCCCTCGACGAAGCCACCTGAGGGGCCCAAAAACGGCCTCTCGGCAGACCCATCACTCTGCCAGGCATAGCCACAACCACCACCCGTGGAAGAAGAACCTCGGTGCTGACCCGCCCCGTAAGCATCGTAACCGTCATCCTCCCATTGTCCTCGGGGCACACCCGTAGAAATAGGCGGACGAGCAGCGATATGCGGAGGAGGAGCCGGGGCCCTGGGCGGCGCCGCACCCCGGCCCGCCGCAGCCACAACCGCCGCGGACTGCACAGCCGGAGGCGGCCTTTGCCCCTGACCCGAGGGAGGAGGAGGACGAGGTAGCACAGTCCCCCTGCCCATCGCCACCGCCGCACCCCCAGCAGCAGGCGTCCGAACAGCAGCCGGAGCTGGTGGCCTCCCAACAGGGCCCCCGGACGCCACCCGCATTGCAGCGGCGAGAGGAGGCGCACCGCCCGCGCCTGAGCCCGCGGGCACTGCGAGCCTCGGCCGGTGCACTGGTCCGGCGGAACCGCGCCACGCCCAAAGCAGCAGATCCGTCGGCGGCACTCGGACAGCCGTCCGCCCCATTGGGATGGGGCGTAGTCTGATCCCGATCGTCCGGCCTCTGATTCGCCGCCGTCCTCCTCCCGGTGGCGAGGGACCGCCGCGACCCACCATCGATGCGGCGGAGAATCGTCTCGCGCAGTTCGTCCCAGCCGACCGATAGCTACGACTCGAGGCGAAGAGAAACCCTAGCATGCGATGCGTGAGGCAACGGCGATTGATAAAGCGGCTCCACCTGCGCCTTCGATAGCGTTCGATTCAGGCCTACTCGGGCCTCATACCCGAGCACAATCGGCCCACAAATCGCGGCCCTCTCAAGCAACCCTCATTGCAAAAAGAAAAACGGTCGGACCGGAATAGACTGGGCCTCATACCCATCTATCCCGAGCCAGCTCGAGCCGCCCACCAAGATCCGATGGCAGCCCTTGGCGGCCCAGCAGCGCATTCAAGCGGCGCTGCCGGTAATCAGCGATCCCGAGATCCTGGATCGAAGGAGTTACCAACTCCGTCGCGGCGGCCTCGATCCGCCAGCGTCCGCGATGCGATTTCTTCCGTTTACAACAACCCACGAATCCGCTTAATGAGATCAAAACTGTAAGATTAGGGACGACATACCTTAGGAAGAGGACCTTTCTATGGCTTGACCGCCGCGGACGAGGTTCTCCGGTGAACTATCGGCGAACCATCTCGATCTTCTCGCCGCGTCGATCCCCAACCTAGCGGATCATGGATAGGTAGAACACCATCGATCGCAGCCGCCACTTCCTCCTCCGAATAGCGGCATTGAACCAATCATTAACGTGGTCCGACGGCGTAGGCGACGGCGGCGATGGCGGATCGTCCGCCTCTCCATCTGCGTCGTCCTCCTCCGCCTCCGCAAGCGCCCAAAACCGCCCACCGCACCGGCGATCACCGGCAGGGACAGGTTGGGTGCGCGCAGTCGCACCTCCTATCGGCTCCTCCTTCCGGTGATCTCCTGATATGTTAGCAAGAGTAGATGATGCCTGCAGAATCTCTTGGGACCAAGTGGCATTCCAAGTACAGATTCATATGGCCGTGTGAAAATCAACAGTTCCGATACAGTGAGACTGAAACTCGTATATACACCGCACCGATCAGAGATAAAGCCATGATAAGCACCCAAAGCCTTCGACAAGTATGCGGCGTGCACCGATTGCCGCTGATCGCTCGGCTCTCGCGGTGCATCGACTGGTCACACCATCGACAGGTTCCTCCGGTGAGACCGAGCACTCCACTCCTCCTTGCGCAGCTCCTTGTCGTAGCCGTCCTCCGGTTCCGGTGGACATGACGCACACGCGCCTTTCTCGCCGACGCGGACGTCAGTGCCGGCGTCATCACTGCTCGCGGGCGGCGGCGCCACACCGTTCCCTGGCCTCCGGCCGAACAGGCTCTTGAACCCGTGCACCAGACGTGACTTGAGGCTAAGGCTGCCCTTCGCGACGGACCGGCCGGTGGTGGTGGTGCTGGACGAGAGGTCCTCGCCGTTCCAGAGCCGGCTGCGCGGAATGCGGAAGCTGGCCGACTTGGCGGTCACGCGGTCGATCGCGGCCGAGGTCGTGGCAGCAGCCGCGGCCTGCTCGGAGCGGCGCAGGCGGCAGCGGAGACCGGCGAGCTCGCGCTCGAGGGTGTCGATGCGGTGCCCCGTGGCATCCATGGATGCGCGGATGTGCGCGGACTGGCGCAGCACCGTGTCGCGCTGGAGGATGTCGCCGAGCGTCATGCTGGCGGGGTCCCCGGCGGTCGCGGCGGCCACGGCGCTGCTGAACGCGCCGGAGATGGACCTCTTATGTAGCCCAGGCGGCAACGGCAGCGGCGCGGCGGAGATGGGAGCCGCAGCGCCGGCGGCGGCGTGGTGGTGCTGGGTGAGGAGCATTGAGTGGTGGGAGTGCAGCTGCTCGACGAGCATGGCCTGGACGACGAAGCGGAGCGGCAGCCGCGGGTTCTGCACGAGGTGCATGAAGAGGTGGTGCGACAGCTTGGCGCAGTTCACGTTGTAGCACAGCCGGCTCTTCTCCTCCTCCGTCAGCTTCCCCTTGTGGTTCTGCACCCTCATCCATGC
This sequence comes from Aegilops longissima, assembly GCA_021605205.1. Lineage (NCBI taxonomy): Eukaryota > Viridiplantae > Streptophyta > Magnoliopsida > Poales > Poaceae > Aegilops > Aegilops longissima. The sequence goes on along the minus strand of CM038677.1, from coordinate 191,024,777 downwards.
ATAAAACGATCAGCAGTGTACACAGCAACTCATTTCACAAAACATTCTACTAGGAAGAAAGCTTTACCTCGAGGTAGTGATCCACGATGGTGTACATGAGGTCGTGGTCGTGCGCGAGCCGCGCGCGCATGGCCTCCACGACCACCTGGAACTCCTCCAGCGGCAGCGCGGCCACGTCCTCGAGCCACCTGCCATCGGCGCCGCCGGACGCCGCGAGCGTCTCCAGGCACCGCACCAGCAGCCCCGCGCCGGCCCCGGCGGCCTCGCCACCGAGGAATGCCGCACACGACCGCAGCACCGCCGCGGCGCGGCCGTGGTCCGTGGCCACTTCCTCGAAGAAGTAGTCCTCGGCGCGGCGTGCCAGCCCGTCCTCCGCGGTCAGCTCCAGCCAGTCCGCGGCCACCCACGCCGCGGCGAGGTTGTCCGGCGACAGCGCCATGTCGGCGCCGTAGCAGGAAGCCACGGCGTCGGTGAACGCGTCGACAGTGAGGCCCGCCGGTAGGTCCACGGCGATGTCGCTGCACTCCGACAGCTGCCGCTTCAGGTAGCTGCTCTCCGACGTGATCGGGTCCTGGGAACAGACAACAGAGTAACGTGGTAAAAATACGGAATCTGTAAATAAATTTGAACATCAAGAAACATTTGGATCGCTTAACTGTCGCTTAATGGAGTTAGGAAAAAACTGCGATCGTTTCATTTGTAACATGAATCTCTTGGCCTGGCTGGCTAAAAAACATTACTGTACGCCCACTACTCTGAAATTTCAACTTACTAGGCGGCAGGAAAATTCGTAGGAATAAGCACAGAGCTAGAGCACTTGATCCAGCAGATGATTGGCCCAGCCCACAAGATGAGCAGAGGCCAACAAAAAACAGGTTGCGTGTTTGCTGGCACTAATTGGATCTATATCATTTTGGTACAATTGGCAACAGTTTCATGCTGTTCAGTGGCTTTTGGCCTGTATCTGTCAAACTCCTTTGGGTTCTGCAGTTCAGCAAAACTGAACTGAGTTCAGGGAGGAAAAGAACAAGAAAAAATGTTTCTTGTGCCTGTCGAACTCACTTCAGCAATAAACTGAACCGGGCTGCAGCCAAACTGAAAACAAAATTGTACTAGAATGTTCCGAAGTGTGAAATCCGAATCCCAGCAAAGTAGTACAGTACTACGATCAAGTTTAATACAGTACGTAGTACTACCAATGTAGTACAACTCCATAAATAAAATTTGAAATGGTCCGTCCGTCTGATCCTCACATTTACTCAGATCTCCCTTCTGTCGGCCGGCATGAATGCAATGGGCGATACCCCTCCTCGCAGTACGTCGATACTGCCTGGTCCCGATCCCGAATGAAATTCATACGACGCCACTTGAATTTCCGGCACGATCGCCTGTAAATCTACGTCGAATTCAATACGCGAACTGCCCCAGCCCATGTGTTCGATCATACGTACATTCATACATGTAGTAGAGGGACCAAAAGCCTAATCGCTACACGTATTCACCATTTTTACGTGAGATCTCCTCGACCTCTTTCTATACTCCTTGCCATCTCAAACTTCAGTTGAAACCACCACAACACAGCAAGGAAAAGAGACGATGCGGGAGCAGGAACATATACTACTGCTACGGTCAACGTGGATGTGTAGAGCTAGGATGGCAGGCAGTAAACTTGTCTGAAGGCGCCAGTAACTCGTGCGACAGAGGTTACTGGAAGTTTACGATGGCTCCTGCTGCACGCAGGGCAGTGCGCTAATCAAGGCAATGGAGTAAATGTGGTACCGATCAATTATTGCCTGTTAGGACGCCATTGGTACTCTGCTGTTCATCGTGGGGCAGAGGCTCTGGCATTTGTCTACTTGGGGCACTTTTTGCCATGACCAAAACTTAAGCTAATCCAGAGGCCAAAACCCTCAAGGGGCCACCTCCGCTTACAGAAGACTTGAGAATCAAATTATATTTTTCATGTATTTTATCGGAAGCTTGCGGGAACTGAACTGTTTCCTGCAGGAATTTTACACGATTTCGGGGAAGAATCCCGTAACCGTGATGAGGATCTTATGTATAGGTCAAATTGCTCAATGTGCTAGTACAGTGACAATATTGGCCGGCACCTAACCAGGGAGAAGGCCAATTCTTAGTGCAAGGTTGAAAACTAAGAGTCACTGTTATTTTTTGGAACTCCCACGGTGAATCTATGGGCACTGCCAGGAGAGTGCGCAGTAACTATTTGTGAGTTACTGTTCGTTCCTTAACCGTCACAAGGAACGTCTGACGACGTGGGCGTGGACTGCGTTGTCATCTCTGCGCCGCGCACGTATCCAGCAGGGCTCGTATTGAATTTGCCATGAATAAATTTCTTCCTACTAATGGAAAACATGCAGCTGCAGCACGCTCTATTCTTTTCTTTTCTTCATCTTGGTTTTACTAAAGGAAAATTGACAGGAGTTACTAGTGCAGGAGACTAATTGGAAACGCTTGGCATGTGGTAAAATTCGACTAATGTGGCAGTTTCGAAGAAGAAAGAAGTGATTCATCATCACTGCCGTCGATTTTTAACGGAGTGGTGAATTTCTTCTATCCGAAGTGTTCGATCGTTCAAGAAAAGAAAGGAAAAGGAGCGGTCGATCTTGGTATAGCTTACCCTGTGCAGATGGAAGCAGTGTTCTTGGACACGCACGATCACGTCCGGCTTGCGCGATCCATTCGCCCGCGACCTGATCAAAGATGGAGGCAAAAAATCGATCGCCAGTCAGTAAGAATGTAAGATGATGCCGAATTTCTGAACTCTGCGTACGTCCATGGAATCCAGAACAGATCACGGCGAACTGAATTGTCACATTGGCTGACAAACGTACCATCCTTGCACCGCGGTCCTGAGCGCCGGCGGGAGGGAGGAGGAGGCGGACGGCGCCGCGGGCGAGCAGGACGCCGACGTGGGCGCCGAGGAGGACATGGTGGGCGAGTTGAAGCAGTCCTCCGTCTCCTCCTCCTCGTCTTCCTCCTCGTGGTCGTCCTCGTAGATGGTGTCCACGACGCCGAGCTCCTGCCAGCTCCTGCCCATCTCCAAGGCCATGCCTGTTGGTTCCTAGACCTTCTCGATCTCCAACTTCTTGTCCTATCTACCACTACTACGACCCCTGTCCCTGTGGAGGAGGAGCGACGGCTGCTGCTGCGGCTCTTGTAGGGGTAGTACCGGGCGAGGGCGATGCCATTAGGGGGCCGGGGTGTTGAATTGGGATGGCAATGAATGCGTGCATGTGGATGGTAAATGCGGTGGCACCCCCCGCGTCTCCGATCGAGCGCTGTCCTTCCGCCTGCACCACTGCTCCTGCTCGTGTGCGTTTTGTTTTGTTTTCGGCCTCCGTGAGGGAAGGGCCGAAGGGGGGTCGATCGTGGATGCAGTCGAGTCCATTTGTGTGCGTTTTGTTTTTCGACCTCCGTGGATCCATCGTGCATGTGAAGCGTGAGATTTTTTTTTTTTTTTTTTGCGAATATCTGAAGCTTGAGATTAAGGCCCTGTTCGGAGAGCCTTCACTCCACAACTCCACTTCCAGAGTTGGTGGAGTTGCAGTTGAAAACTGCGGAGCAGCTATTTCCTGACTCCACAGCTCCTGAAATTTTGTGAAGCTGGTGGAATTCCGAACAGTGCCTAACTTCCCGTGTGCTACAGAAGGGGGTTGCCGGCACGGGTCTCGGGCCGTCGGATCGTGCAACGGATGGCCCAGACTCGACCGACTGATAGTTCCAAGATTTCTATAAAAAATTTGGTAACCCTTATCCAAGAACACCACGTGTCATGCAAAATACTTATTTCATAGAACCCTCATAACCAGCAAACGCTTGCTGCCAGGCAGGGCAATTATGAACGATTAGCATGGCTATTGTTATTGTGTATCCTTGAAAAGCATGGCTATTGTGAACGATTAGCATGGCAATTTATGTTGCTCGAGGATGGCAAATTTAGTTAGCATGCATGGTCAATCAGTCTAGTTCATTCTTTTGCCAGGGTTAGTTGTGCTTCCAAAAGAAATTTTCATACTCGTGTCAACTAAAATTGCAATAAAAATGTTCGTTTTGTCATGCCCTCACACGGAACATCAACACAATAACATTCCCCATTTCATATGTGTTTTATTAAAGTAATGTTTGGCTCTCTTTGATTAAAGAGAAAATTGCACAAATACACAACGTTTGATTTTTGTAGGACCGCCCTCGAGGCATTTTATTCATCTTGACGAATCATATATTGCAAAGTGAAGGTGGGCTGCTTCCCTAGCTTCTCGCCCCATCCATCAAAGACCGAATCCCTACAAGTTCAAGAGATCGGTATACAACTCCCTAGTGAGATGTCCTCCAGCCAAGCGAGGGTCCCATGTTGCCATGTGGAAAAGACGGACAAACAATCCGTCTCAACAATAATGTTGGAGAGGCCATTAGCAATCGCCATAACTACAGCATCTCAACATGTAACAAACTCAATAGTGAATGGTCCCGGGCGATAGGATAGAACCCCTGGTCACGCTTATTTCCCGGCCGATCCCAAGATTCATTTTTGTGTCGATGCCAACTCTGCTGTCTGGCACTACTGGAGATTTGTATGTACCACATGAGAGAGAGGATCGGCCAAGCGCCTACCATACCACTGTTGGAAATATGCCCTAGAGGCAATAATAAATTAGTTATTAGTATATTTCCAAGCGCCTACCATACCACGGAATAAACGGAGACTAGCTAAAGGTGAGGTGACGATATGTGTTGGAAGTATTTCCAAGGTTGATGTGATCAAACATCGCACGCTCCCTCTACCATCGGGATCGGTGTTAAACCTAAATAATTGTTATTTGGTGTTTGCGTTGAGCATAGACATGATTGGATTATGTCTATCGCAATATGGTCATTCATTTAAGGAGAATAATGGTTACTCTGTTTATTTGAATAATACCTTCAATGGTCTTACACCTAAAATGAATGGTTTATTGAATCTCGATCGTTGTGATACACATTTTCATGCCAAAAGATATAAGATAGTAATGATAGTACCACTTACTTGTGGCACTGTCATGTAAGTCATATTGGTGTAAAACGCATGAAGAAGCTCCATGTTGATGGATCTTTGGACTCACTCGTTTTTGAAAAGTTTGAGACATGCGAACCATGTCTATTGGTGTATACGCATGAAGAAACTCCATGCAGATGGATCGTTTGGACTCACTTGATTTTGAATCACTTGAGATATGCAAATCATACCACATGGGCAAAATGACTGAAAAACCTCGGTTTCAGTAAGATGGAACAAGATAGCAACTTGTTGTAAGTAACACTTTTGATGTGTGCAATCCAATGAGTGCTGAGGCATGCAGTGAATATCGTTATGTTCTTACTTCACAGATGATTTGAGTAGATGTTGAGTATATTTACTTGATGAAACACAAGTCTGAATTATTGAATGGTTCAAGTAATTTCAGAGTGAAGTTGAAGATCATCGTGACAAAAGGATAAAATGTCTATGATATGATCATAGAGATGAGTATCTGAGTTACGAGCTTTGGCACACAATTAAGACATTGTGGAAATTGTTTCACAATTAATACCGCCTGGAACACCATAGTGTGATGGTGTGTCCGAACATCATAGTTGCACCCTATTGGATATGGTGCGTACCATGATGTCTCTTATCAAATTACCACTATCGTTCATGGGTTAGGCATTAGAGACAACCACACTCACTTTATTAGGGCACCACGTAATTCCGTTGAGACGACACCGTTTGAACTATGGTTTGGAGAAACCTAAGTTGTCGTTTCTTAAAAGTTTGGGGCTGCGACGCTTATGTGAAAAAGTTTCATCGTGATAAGCTCGAACCCAAAACGGATAAATACATCTTCATAGGATACCCAAAATGGTTGGGTATACCTCTTATCTCAGATCCGGAAGCAAAAGTAATTGTTTCTAGAAACGGGTCCTTTCTCGAGGAAAAGTTTCTCTCGAAAGAATTGAGTGGGAGGATGGTGAAGACTTGATGAGGTTATTGAACCGTCACTTCAACTAGTGTGTAGCAGGACACAGGAAGTTGTTCCCGTGGCACCTACGCCAATTGAAGTAGAAGCTTATGATAGTGATCATGAAGTTTCGGATCAAGTCACTAACGTGCCTCGTGGGGTGACAAGGATGCGTACTACTTGAGTGGCACGCAATCTGTCTTAGAGGTCATGTTGCTAGACAACAATGAACCTCGAGCTATGGAGAAGCGATGGTGGGCCCGGATTCCGACGAATGGCTCGAGGCCATAAAATCCGAGAACGGATCCATGACTTTGGAAGAAATACTTGATGGTCGTAAGGCCATTGTGTACGGATGGATTTTTGAAAGGAAGACAGACAATGATGGTAAGAATTACCATTAAGAAAGCTCGACTTGTCGTTAAGATGTTTTCCGACAAGTTCAAGGAGTTGACTATGGTGAGGCTTTCTCACTCGTAGCGATGCTAAGAGTCTGTTGGAAATGGATTAGCAGTTACTGCATCATTTATGAAATCTTGCAGATAGAATGTCAAAACATTGTTTCCTTGACAGTTTTCTCGAGGAAAGGTTGTATGTGATACAACCAGAAGGTTTTGACAATCCTGAAGAACGCTAACAAATATGCAAAACTCCAGCAATCCCTCTAAGGACTGGAGTAAGCATCTCGGAGTTGGAATGTGTGCTTTGATGAGATGATCAATTTTTTTTTGGGTTTATACAAAGTTTATGAGAAACTTGTATTTCCAAAGAAGTGAGTGGGAGCACTATAGAATTTCTGATGAGTATATGTCGTTGACATATTGATGATCAGAAATGATGTAGAATTTTTTGTAAAGCATATAGGGTTATTTGAAAGGTGTTTTTCAAGTGAAAACCTGGATTAAGCTACTTGAACATTGAGCATCAAGATCTATGAGGATAGATCAAAACCGCTCAATGGTACTTTCAAATGAGCATATACCTTGACATGATCTTGAAGGTGTTCAAGATGGATCAGTCAAAGAAGGAGCTCTTGCCTGAGATGTAAGATATGAAGTTAAGACTTAAAGCTCGACCACGGCAGAAAAGAGAGAAAGGGCGAAGGTCGCCCCTATGCCTTAGGCGTAGGCTCTACGGTATGCTATCTTTGTGTACCGCACGGAAGTGTGCCTTGCCATGAGTCGATCAAGGGTACAAGAATGATCCAGGAATGGATCATTGGACAGTGGTCAAAAATTGTCCTTGGAGTAAATAAGGACATGTTTCTCGATTATGGAGGTGATAAAGAGTTCGGCGTAAAGGGTTACGTCGGTGCAAGCTTTAAACACCTATCCGAGTGACTCTGAGTAGCAAACCGGATACGTATGGTGGAGCAACCATTTGGAATAGCTCCAAGTGGAGCATGGAAGCAGCGTTTACAATATGACCTAGAAATTTGCAAAGCACACACGGATCTGAAAGGTTCACACCCGTTGACTAAAACCTCTCTCACAAGCAAAACATGATCAAACCTCGAACTCATTGAGTCTTAATCACATGATGATGTGAACTAGTTCTGAGACACTAGTAAACTCTTTGGATGTTGGTCACATGGCGATGTGACCTATCGATTGTTAATCACATGACGATGTGGACTAGATTATTGACTCTAGTGCAAGTGGGAGACTGTTGGAAATATGCCCTAGAGGCAATAATAAATTAGTTATTAGTATATTTCCTTGTTCATGATAATCGTTTATTATCCATGCTATAATTGTATTGAAAGGAAACTCGAGATACATGTGTGGGTACATAGACAACACCATGTCCCTAGTAAGCCTCTAGTTAACTAGCTCGTTGATCAACAGATAGTCATGGTTTCTGACTATGGACATTGGATGTCATTGATAACGGGATCACATCATTAGGAGAATGATGTGATGGACAAGACAATCCTAAGCATAGCACAAGATCGTGTAGTTCGTTTTGCTAGAGCTTTTCCAATGTCAAGTATCTCTTCCTTAGACCATGAGATCGTGTAACTCCCGGATACCATAGGAGTGCTTTGGGTGTACCAAGCGTCACAACGAATCGGGTGACTATAAAGGTGCATTACGGTATCTCCAAAAGTGTCATTGGGTTGACACGGATCGAGGCGGGATTTGTCACTCCGTATATGGAGGAGAGGTATCCTTGGGCCCACTCGGTAGTGCATCATCATAATGAGCTCAAAGTGGCCAAGTGTTTGGTCACGGGATCATGCATTACTGATGCGAGTAAAGTGACTTGCCGGCAGCGAGATTGAGCGAGGTATTGGGATACCGACGATCGAATCTCGGGCAAGTAAAATACCGATTGACAAAGGGAATAGTATACGGGTTGATTGAATCCTCGACATCGTGGTTCATCCGATGATATCATCGAGGAGCATGTGGGAGCCAACATGGGTATCCAGATCCGCTGTTGGTTATTGCCCGAGAGCCGTCTCGGTCATGTTCGCATGTCTCCGAACCGTAGGGTCTACACATAAGGTTCGGTGGCGCTAGGGTTGTATGAATATGAGTATGCAGCAAACCGAATGTTGTTGAGTCCGGATGAGATCCCGGACGTCACGAGGAGTTCGGAATGGTCGGAGGTAAAGATTTATATATAGGAAGTCTTATTTTGGTCGCCGGAAAAGTTTCAAGCGTTATCGGTATTGTCTTGGGAGTGCCGAAAGGGTCCGGGGTCCACCTACCTCGGGGCCACATGGGCTGTAGGGGGTGCGCCTTGGCCTATATGGGCCAAGGGCACCAGCCCCAAGAGGCCCATGCGCCAAGATATAAGAAAAAGGGGAGAGTCCTAAAGGGGGAAGGCCCCTCCGAGGTGCCTTGGGGAGGATGGACTCCTCCCCCCCTCTTGGCCGCACCCCTTCCTTGGAGGAAGGGGCAAGGCTGTGCCCCCCTCTCTTGCACCTATATAAAGGGAGGGGAGGGAGGGGTGGCCGCACCCATAAGCCCTGGTGCCTCCCTCCTCCCTGCAACACCTCCTCCTCCTCCCGTAGTTGCTTAGCGAAGCCCTGCCGGAGTTCTATTGCATCCACCACCACGCCGTCGTGCTGCTGGATCATCATCAACCTCTCCTTCCCCCTTGCTGGATCAAGAAGGAGGAGACGGCATCCGCTCCGTACGTGTGTTGAACGCGAAGGTGTTGTCCGTTCGGCACTAGGTCATCGGTGATCTGAATCACGGCGAGTACGACTCCATCATCCCGTTCCATTGAGCGCTTCGACGCGATCTACAAGTGGTATGTAGATGAAATCACTCTCCCATGACTCGTTGCTTAGATGAACTCATAGATGGATCTTGGTGAAACCGTAGGAAAAATTTTAATTTTCTGCAACGTTCCCCAACAACCACTACTAGCATTGAAGAAGGAGACGCTAACAAAGTCGCTAAGGAAAAAACATCAATATGTATTTTCTAAGCACCTGTGCAAACGCTCTACATTGTACATGCCCTAACGTCGGGTACACCATATACGCCCTCTCACAAAAGTTTGTAAACCAGCAAACATACTCTGAGTATTTACGACCAGAAAACGAAGTCATGTCACATAAGTCCTCTCACAGAAGCCGTAAACTAGCAACAATACTCTGGGTACCAGCAACAATACTCTAGGTATAACGTCGGGTACGCCATATATGTCCTCTTTAGTTACTCTTGGTATCCCTTGTCTGAATAGTGAATGTGGAACCTTTTTATTACTAGCTTCAACCAAATTACATGAGGATACTATTTTGCTCTAAGCACACGCACTCATAAAAGTGGTTGCGTTAGTTATCAGCCCCCAACATTGCTTTGTAACCATTGCGAGATTAAATCATTCAAATCTCTGAACCCCGTACCTCCCTCTTTCTTGGGAATACACATCCACCACCATGCCAAGCAATGCATTTTCCTTTGGTCCTCATCATCACCCCACCAGAAGCTTCACATAGCATACGCAATCTCCTTTCCTATTTTCTTTGGAATCTTGAAACTCCCAACAAAAACAGAAAGAGATTGGATGGCCACTTTTAATAAAATTTGTTGGGAAATGTAGCATGCAATTTCAAAAAAAAAATCCTTCGATCACGCAAGATCTATCTAGGAGATGCATAGCAACGAGAGGGGAGAGGGTGTCCATGTACCCTCGTAGACCGAAAGCGGAAGCGTTAGGTTAACGCGGTTGATGTAGTCGAACGTCTTCACGATCCAACCGATCTAGTACCGAACGTACGCCACCTCTGAGTTCAGCACACGTTCAGCTCGATGACGTCCCTCGAACTCTTGATCCAGCAGAGGATCTAGGGAGAGTTCCGTCAGCACGACGATGTGGTGATGGTGATGGTGATGTGATCCGCGCAGGGCTTCGCCTAAGCACTACGACGCTATAACCGGAGGAGTAAACTGTGGAGGGGGGCACTGAGGGAGTCATGGATTAAGGGGTCCTCGGGTGGCCGGGCTATGTGACATGGGCTAGACTGATGGGCCGTGAAGATACAAGATAGAAGGCCTTCCCCCGTGTCCGGATAGGACTCTCCTTTGCGTGGATAGCAAGCTTGGCGGCCAGATGTTTAGTTTCCTTTCTTTGTAAAACCGACTTTGTACAACCCTAGCCCCCTCCGATGTCTATATAAACCAGAGGGGTTAGTCCGTAGAGGCCATGCCGAATCATACAAGCTAGACATCTAGGGTTTAGCCATTACGATCTAGAGGTAGATCAACTCTTGTAACCCTTATACTCATCAAAGTCAATCAAGCAGGAAGTAGGGTATTACCTCCATTAAGAGGGCCTGAACCTGGGTAAACATCATGTCCCACGTCTCCTGTTACCTTCGACCCTCAGAAGCATAGTTCGGGACCCCCTACCTGAGATCGGCCGGTTTTGACACCGACATTGGTGCTTTCATTGAGAGTTCCTCCGTGTCGTTAATAGAAGGATCGATGGCTCGCCTTGTCATCAACGAAAAAATCACCTCTGGAAGGGCCCTAGCTCCTGGGCAGATCCTCCAGCTCGGCTATTTTACCATGGGAGCCCGCTCGGCCGTTAAGCCAAAGCCGGTCCCCCAAACTACCAAAAATCATCTCCTTATTGGCCTCGAACACTCTGATAAGATGGATCCGGCAGATATCTCGTTTTTAAATGAACTGCTAGATCGCATCGCCGCCCTGGGGGTCGCGACAGACTATGATTGGATTGGCCTTAAACCCGATCAGAGAGAAATCAGGTCCCCGCCGATCACCCATCTGGTTGCGGTTGTGGAGGAACAAGCCAAGGATATCGCTCCCCCTATGCTGAGAACAAGCTATGTTCGGATTTCCGAGCCGTGCGAGCCGGATACCCATCTTCGGGAAGAGACTCCCTGTCCTTCGAACATAGAACCGGCGTTAAGCTCGAAAACTCGAGATACTCCGGATCACAGGCTGAGTATCCTCGAAATTCTTAAAACTCCGGATCCCACAGTGGGTCAAGGCTCGGATTTAAGCCCGCCCAACCACCACAAGAAATATTCCCTAAGCAATTCCGGTCCTCCGGACATATGCGACCTAATGTATGTGCGGCAGCAACCTCAGGAAATAGTCCATCACTTTTGGGCTAGATTCCTCCTTGTTAAAAAAAGATCAAAGAATGCTACAACGACGATGCGGTTTCAGTATTTTGCCGCAACTGTACAGACGAGGGGATCCTTAATGCCCTCAACCGACGCCGCATACTCCACTTTGTAGATTTGGCACACATAGTACAAAAGTCACTGGTGCACGTTGGTCCTAAACAAACGATTTTTAACCCCTTTCCGCGACGGCATTTGGAACCGTCGCCAAGTGAGTGTGTGTGATAGGGTGTCCTTCCCACACGACCCAGAAATCGTCGGGGATAGGCCCTCCTGGGACCCAGGCTGGGGTCGTGTGCGATTGGGCGAGGCATCGAAACCCAATCATTTCCGTAGGTATGTACATCCCACACAGTAAACCGAGAAAATCATTTCCGTAGGTATGTACATCCCACACGGTGAATCCCAGAAAAACATTTCCGTTCGTATGTATATCACACACAGTCAATCCAAGGAATACATTCCCGTTCTTATGTACATCCCACATAGTCAATCCAGGGAAAACGCTTCCATTCAAACGTACATCCCACACAGTTTTATGTGTAGGCTCGTGTGTGAAAGGTGTAACTATCACACACGGTCTTCCTTGGTTAACTGTTTGCTTTTATCAACTATATCACACATGATTTGATGAAGAAAACTGTGTGGCATTAGGCTATCCATCGCAAGCGCTTTTGCTGCTAGAACCGTTTGTAAAGGTCCATAACACGTTTAGCAGGTTTATTAGTTTACAATTAATAATTCCAGTATTATGCAAATTCACATTTCATATCGAATAGTTGTTTGCCAATTTCATATCAGGCACATAAATATATTATAACATCACAGTATGGTAGCTACATGAAAACAACACAGTACAACATATAGCTAGTTCAACTTCATAAGAACAATATATTCATTTCCCTAATCGAGATCATCCAGGCTCGTCTTATCCACCTATGCTTTTAGTTCAGTAAGAACCCGTTTTGCACGGGCCAACTGGGAAAGTGCCTCCTCCTTCGCCAACACCATCTTAGCAAAGTCTGATTTAAAAAATCTGAGCTCATTCTCCACCTTCAACTTTTTATCCCGCATCTTAAATATGCTTCAGCGTTGACAAGACTTCCTCTAAGCCTACATGTGTTCTCTTCCTCATACATGCTCCAGAGCTTTGTTAGGCACATCTTCAAAGACTGTGGCCACTCTTGATGAACCCACTCCAAGTAAGAGAACTTCCGTTCATCCTATAATATTTAAAACTAGATCAGTAACAATTGTAGGGGAAATGAGTTTATAGCAACACAGAAAATCACCAATGCTTATTTTGAAAAACTGAAGAAACATGTTAATTATGACATATCTTCTCAAAAAGATCAATGTGCAAATGAAATAATTGGTACCGAGACAACAACCAAATTCTGGAACATCAGAATCTATAATTAACTACAACGTTGCTACAAGTTCTTACTCATGTACAATAAATAACAAATTGAACATTTTATGAGGAAGGTAAATATAACTGCAACAGCATAGCGACAGTGTTTGGATGACAGCAAATTGATACTAACAGGTGTGTACATGCACAAATTTAGTAACATATAACTAGTAGCACTAAGGCCGTCCACTATGTATGCCAAAACTGGGATAAAGACAACTGTTGCTACATCTCTTTTGATGATTCACTGCCTTTGGCGAGCCGATGCAACAAAAAAATCAGGGACCTGACTCGAGACACGTAGTTGCTCGATGCCCGATTCCTTCGTGCCATAAAGATTTAGTATTTTACTGCTTGGCTGCTCGGATGTGTGGACCAAAGTTGGCTGCACAAACTGCTGAAGCGGTGCCAAATAATTTTCTAATGGCACCGCTGATGAGATGGCAACAATTTAAGATACTAGGTACAAACTGTGACACTGTCTTAGGATGCGTTTGGTTGAAGGTGTGGTATGAATGGGTTAGGACCTGAAGGAAATATGCCCTAGAGGCAATAATAAAGTTATTATTTATTTCCTTATATCATGATAAATGTTTATTATTCATGCTAGAATTGTATTAACCGGAAACATAATACATGTGTGAATATATAGACAAACAGTATGTCACTAGTATGCCTCTACTTGACTAGCTTGTTAATCAAAGATGGTTATGTTTCCTAACCATGAACAAGGAGTTGTTATTTGATTAACAAGGTCACATCATTAGTTGAATGATCTGATTGACATGACCCATTCCGTTAGCTTAGCACACGATCGTTTAGTATGTTGCTATTGCTTCCTTCATGACTTATACATGTTCCTATGACTATGAGATTATGCAACTACCGTTTACCGGAGGAACACTTTGGTACTACCAAACGTCACAACGAATCTGGGTGATTATAAAGGAGTACTACAGGTGTCTCCAAAGGTACATGTTGGGTTGGCGATTTGAGATTAGGTTTTGTCACTCCGATTGTCGGAGAGGTATCTCTGGGCCCTCTCGGTAATGCACATCATTATAAGCCTTGCAAGCAATGTGACCAATGAGTTGGTTACGGGATGATGCATTCTGAGCGAGTAAAGAGACTTGCGGTGGCGAGATTGAACTAGGTATTGGATACCGACGATCGAATCTCGGGCAAGTAACATACCGATGACAAAGGGAACAACGTATGTTGTTATGCGGTTTGACCGATAAAGATCTTCGTAGAATATGTAGGAGCCAATATGGGCATCCAGGTCCCGCTATTGGTTATTGACCAAGAATATTTCTAGGTCATGTCTACATAGTTCTCGAACCCGTAGGGTCCGCACGCTTAAGGTTTCGATGACAGTTTTATTATGAGTTTATGAGTTTTGATGTACCGAAGGAGTTCGGAGTCCCGGATGAGATCGGGGACATGACGAGGAGTCTCGAAATGGTCGAGACGTAAAGATCGATATATTGGACGACTATATTCGGAGTTCGGAAAGGTTCGAGTGATTGGGTATTTTTCGAGTACCGGAGAGTTACAGGAATTCGTATTGGGCCTTAATGGGCCATACGGGAAAGGAGAAAAAGGGCCAAAGGGTGGCCGCCGCCCTCCCTTGGACTAGTCCGAATTGGACTAGGGAAGGCGCCCCTTCCTTCCTTCTCCTTTTCCCTTCCCTTCCTTCTCTCCTACTCCTAATACATGGAAGGGTTCCTAGTTGGACTAGGAAAGGGAATCCTACTCCGGTGGGAGTAGGACTCCCCATGGCGCCATAGTAGAGGGCGGCCTCCTCCTCCCTCCCTCCTTTATATACGGGGCAGGGGCACCCCATGAACACACAAGTTGATCTACGGATCGTTCCTTAGCCGTGTCGGTGCCCCCTCCACCATATTCCACTTGGTCATATCGTCATGAGCTTAGGCGAAGCCTCGCGCCGTGAAGTCATATCGTCGCGGAGCTTAAGCGAAGCCCTGCGTCGGTGGAGCATCATCATCGTCACCACGCCGTCGTCTTGTGGAACTCATCCCCGACGCTTTGCTGGATCGGAGCCGGGGATCGTCATCGAGCTGAGCGTGTGCAGAACTTCGGAGGTGCCGTATGTTCGGTGCTTGGATCGGTCGGATTGTGAAGACGCGTCGACTACATCAACAGCGTTGTTATAACGCTTCGCTTTCGGTCTCACGAGTGTACGTGGGCGGACACTCTCCTCTCGTTGCTATGCCATCACCATGGTCTTGCGTGATCGTAGGAATTTTTTTGAAATTACTACATTCCCCAATGATGGTATCGAGCCTGGTTTTATGCGTTGATGTCATGTGCGAGTAGAACACAAGTGAGTTGTGGGCGATACAAGTCATACTGCCTACCAGCATGTCATACTTTGGTTCAGCGGTATTGTGAGATGAAGCGGCCCGGACCGACATTACGCCGACGCTTACGCGAGACTGGTTTCACCGCCCGAGCACTCGTTGCTTAAAGGTGACGGCGGGTGTCTGTCTCTCTCACTTTAGTTGAACCGAGTATGACTACGCCCGGTCCTTGAGAAGGTTAAACGGAGTCTATTTGACAAACTATCGTTGTGGTTTTGATGCGTAGGTAGAACGGTTCTTGCTCAGCCCGTAGCAGCCACGTAAAACTTGCAACAACAAAGTAGAGGACGTCTAACTTGTTTTTGCAGGGCATGTTGTGATGTGATATGGTCAAGACGTGATGCTATATTTTATTGTATGAGATGATCATGTTTTGTAACGAGTTATCGGCAATGGCTGGCAGGAGCCATATGGTTGTCGCTTTATTGTATGAAATGCAAACGCCATGTAATTGCTTTACTTTATCACTAAGGAGTAGCGATAGTCGTAGAAGCAATAGTTGGCGAGACGACAACGATGCTACGATGGAGATCAAGGTGTCGCGCCGGTGGCGATGGTGATCATGGCGGTGCTTGGCGATGGAATCACAAGCACAAGATGATGATGACCATATCATATCACTTATATTGATTGCATGTGATGTTTATCCTTTATGCATCTTATCTTGCTTTGTTTGACGGTAGCATTATAAGATGATCTCTCACCAAAATTATCAAGAAGTGTTCTCCCTGAGTATGCACCGTTGCGAAAGTTCTTCGTCTTTGAGACACCACGTGATGATCGGGTGTGATAGGCTCTACGTTCAAATACAGCGGGTGCAAAACAGTTGCGCACGCGAATACTCGAGTTAAACTTGACGAGCCTAGCATATAACAGATATGGCCTCGGAACACGGAGACCGAAAGGTCGAGCGTGAATCATATAGTAGATATGATCAACATAGTGATGTTCACCATTGAAAACTACTCCATCTCACGTGATGATCGGACATGGTTTAGTTGATTTGGATCACGTGATCACTTAGATGACTAGAGAGATGTCTGTCTAAGTGGGAGTTCTTAAGTAATATTATTAATTGAACTTTAATTTATCATGAACTTAGTCCTGTTAGTATTTTGCAGATTATGTTGTAGATCAATAGCTCGCGTTGTTGCTTCCCTTTGTTTTTTATATGTGTTCCTAGAGAAAATTGTATTGAAAAATGTTAGTAGCAATATTGCGGATTGGATCCGTGATCTGAGGTTTATCCTCATTGCTGCCTGTAAGAATTATGTCCTTGATGCACGCTGGGTGACAGACCTATTGCAGGAGCGGATGCGAGGCGTTATGAGCGTTTGGCTAGCTCAATATGATGACTACTTGATAGTTTAGTGCACCATGCTTAAGCGGCTTAGAATCGGGACTTCAAAGGCGTTTTGAGCGTCATGGACCATATGAGATGTTCAGGAGTTGAAGTTAATATTTCAAGCAAATACCGAGTTGAGAGATATGAAGTCGCAACAAGTTCTATAGCTAAAAGATGGAGGAGAATCGCTCAACTAGTGAGCATGTGCTCAGATTATGCAGGTGCTTCAATCGCTTGAATCAAGTGGGAGTTAATCTTCGAGATAAGATAGTGATTGACAGAATTCTCTAGTCACCATCACTAAGTTACTAGAACTTTTGATGAACTATAATATGCAAGGGATGACGAAAACGATTCCCGAGCTCTTCGTGATGTTGAAATAGACGAAGATAGAAATCAAGAAAGAGCATCAAGTGTTGATGATTGACGGGACCACTAGTCTCAAGGAAAAGGGCAAAGGGAAGAAGGGAACTTCAAGAAGAGCGGCAAGCAAGTTGCTGCTCGAGTGAAGAAGCCCAAGTCTGGACCTAAGCACGAGACTAAGTGCTTTTGCTGCAATGGAACTGGTCCTTTGAAGCGGAACTACCCCAAGTATTTGGCGGATAAGAAGGATGGCAAAGTGAACAAAGATATATTTGATATACAGATTATTGATGTGTATTTTACTAGTGTTAAGTAGCAACCCCTCGGTATTTGATACTGGTTCAATTGCTAAGAGTAGTAACTTCGAAGCGGAGTTGCAGAATGAGCGAAACTAGTTGAAGGGAAGTGACGATGAGTGTTGGAAGTAGTTCCAAGATTGATATGATCATCATCGCACACTCCTATACTTTCGGGATTAGTGTTAAACCTAAATAAATGTTATTTGGTGTTTGCGTTGAGCATGAATATGATTTGATCATGTTTATTGCAAAGCGGTTATTCATTTAAAGTCAAAGAATAATTGTTGTTCTATTTAAATGAATAAAACCTTGATGGTCATACACCCAATGAAAATAGTTTATTGGATCTCGATCGTAGTGATACGCATATTCATAATATTGATGCCAAAAGATGCAAAGTTAATAATGATAGTGCAACTTATTTGTGGCCTTGCCGTTTGGGTCATATCGGTATAAAGCGCATGAAGAAACTCCATAAGGATGGATTTTGGAATCACTTGGTTATGAATCATTTGATGCTTGCGAACCGTGCCTTTTGGGCAAGATGACTAAAACTCCGTTCTCGGAACAATGGAACAAGCTCTTGACTTGTTGGAAATAACACATATATACCGATGTATGCGATCCAATGAGTGTTGATGCTCGTGGCAAGTATCGTTATTTTTCGACCTTCACAAGATGATTTGAGTAGATATGGGTATATCTACTTGATGAAACATAAGTCTGAAATAGTTGAAAGGTTCAAAGAATTTCAGAGTGAAGTGGAAAATCATCGCAACAAGAAAATAAAGTTTCTGCGATCTGATCGTGGAGATGAATATTTGAGTTACGAGTTTGGTCTTCAATGAAAACAATGTGGAATAGTTTCACAGCTCAGGCCACCTGGAACACCACAACGTTATGGTGTGTCCGAACGTCGTAACCGTACTTTATTTTGATATGGTGCGATCTATGATGTATCTTACCGATTTACCACTATCGTTTTGGGGTTATACATTAAAGACAGCTGCATTCACGTTTAATAGGGCACCATCTAAATCCGTTGAGATGACACCGTATGAACTATGGTTTAGCGATAAACCTAAGCTGTCGTTTCTTAAAGTTTGGGGTTGTGATGCTTATGTGAAAAAGTTTTCACCGATAAGCTCGAACCCAAATCGAATCGTCTTCATAGAATACCCAATGGTAACTATTGGGTACACCTTCTATCACAGATCCGAAAGCAAGATATTTGTTGCTAAGATGGATCCTTTCTAGAGAAGAAGTTTCTCTCGAAAGAAGTGAGTGGGAGGAAAGTAGAACTTGATGAGGTAATTGTACCTTCTCCCTTATTGGAAAGTTGTTCATCACGGAATCAGTTCGATGATTCCTACACCAATTAGTGAGGAAGTTAATGATGATGATCATGAAACTTCAGATCAAGTTGCTACCAAACCTCGTAGGTCTTCGAGTAAGATCCGCACAGAGTGGTGCGGTAATCCTATTCTAGAAGTCATGTTACTAGACCATGATGAACCTACGAACTATGAGGAAGCGATGATGAGCCCAGATTCATGAAATGGTTTGAGACCATGAAATCTGAGATGGGATCCATATATGAGAACAAAGTGTGGACTTTGATGGAGTTGCCGATGATCGGCAAGCCATATTGTATAAATGGATCTTCAAGAGGAAGACAGATCTTGATAGTAGTATTACTATCTACAAAGCTCGACTTGTCGCAGAAAGGTTTTCGACAAGTTCAAGGTGTTGACTACAATGAGATTTTCTCAAGCTGTAGCGATGTTTAAAGTCTGTCCGAATCATGTTAGCAATTGCCACATTTTATGAAATCGGCAAATGGATGTCAAAATTACATTCTTTAATGAATTTATTAAAGAAGAGTTGCATATGATGCAACCAGAAGGTTTTGTCAATCCTAAAGGAACTAACAAAATGTGCAAGCTCCAATGATCCATCTATGGACTGGTGCAAGCATCTCGGAGTTGGAATACACGCTTTGATAAGTTGATCAAAGCATATAGTGTTATCTGAGACTTACGGTGAAGCTGTATTTACAAGAAAGTGAGTGGGAGCACTACAGCCTTTTCGATAAGTATATGTGAATGACATATTGTTGATCGGAAATAATGTAAAATTATTCTGCAAAGCATAAAGGAGTGTTTGAAAGGAGTTTTTTTTTAAAGAAAGACCTCGGTGAAGCTGCTTACATATTGAGCATCAAGATCTATAGAGATAGATCAAGACGCTTGATAAGTTTTTCAATGAATACATACCTTGACAAGATTTTGAAGTAGTTCAAAATGGAACAGTCAAAGAAAGAGTTCTTGCCTGTGTTACAAGGTGTGAGATTGAGTAAGACTCAAAACCCGACCACGGCAGAAGATAGAAAGAGAATGAAAGTCATTCCCTATGCATCAGCCATAGGTTCTATAAAGTATGCCATGCTGTGTACCAGATCTATTGTATACCCTGCACTGAGTTTGGCAAGGGAGTACAATAGTGATCTAGGAATAGATCACTGGACAGCGGTCAAAATTATCCTTAATGGAATAAGGATATGTTTCTCGATTATGGAAGTGATAAAAGGTTAAATGCGTAAAGGGTTACGTCGATGCAAGTTTTGACACCGATCTGGATGACTTTAAGTCTCGATCTAGATACATATTGATAGTGGAAGCAATTAGCTAGAGTAGCTCCGTGCGAGCATTGTTGACATAGAGATTTGCAAAATACATACGGATCTGAATGTGGCGGACCCGTTGACTAAGATTCTCTCACAAAGCAAAACATGATCACACCTTAGTACTCTTTGGGTGTTAATCACATAGCGATGTGAACTAGATTACTGAATCTAGTAAACCCTTTGGGTCTTGGTCACATGGCGATGTGAATTATGGGTGTTAATCACATGATGATGTGAACTATCGATGTTAATCACATGGTGATGTGATCTAGATTATTGACTCTAGTGCAAGTGGGAGGCTGAAGGAAATATGCCCTAGAGGCAATAATAAAGTTATTATTTATTTCCTTATATCATGATAAATGTTTATTATTCATGCTAGAATTGTATTAACGGAAACATAATACATGTGTGAATATATAGACAAACAGTATGTCACTAGTATGCCTCTACTTGACTAGCTTGTTAATCAAAGATGGTTATGTTTCCTAACCATGAACAAGGAGTTGTTATTTGATTAACAAGGTCACATCATTAGTTGAATGATCTGATTGACATGACCCATTCCGTTAGCTTAGCACACGATCGTTTAGTATGTTGCTATTGCTTCCTTCATGACTTATACATGTTCCTATGACTATGAGATTATGCAACTCCGTTTACGGAGGAACACTTTGGGTACTACCAAGCGTCACTGGCGAATCTGGGTGATTATAAAGGAGTACTACAGGTGTCTCCAAAGGTACATGTTGGGTTGGCGTATTTGAGATTAGGTTTTGTCACTCCGATTGTCGGAGAGGTATCTCTGGGCCCTCTCGGTAATGCACATCATTATAAGCCTTGCAAGCAATGTGACCAATGAGTTGGTTACGGGATGATGCATTACGAGCGAGTAAAGAGACTTGCGGTGGCGAGATTGAACTAGGTATTGGATACCGGCGATCGAATCTCGGGCAAGTAACATACCGATGACAAAGGGAACAACGTATGTTGTTATGCGGTTTGACCGATAAAGATCTTCGTAGAATATGTAGGAGCCAATATGGGCATCAGGTCCCGCTATTGGTTATTGACCAAGAATAGTTCTAGGTCATGTCTACATAGTTCTCGAACCCGTAGGGTCCTTGCGCTTAAGGTTTCGATGCGGTTTTATTATGAGTTTATGAGTTTTGATGTACCGAAGGAGTTGAGTCCCGGATGAGATCGGGGACATGACGAGGAGTCTCGAAATGGTCGAGGCGTAAAGATCGATATATTGGACGACTATATTCGGAGTTCGGAAAGGTTCAGTGATTCGGTATTTTTGAGTACCGGAGAGTTACGAGGAATTCGTATTGGGCCTTAATGGGCCATACGGGAAAGGAGAAAAGGGCCAAAAGGGTGGCCGCCGCCTCCCCTTGGACTAGTCCGAATTGGACTAGGGAAGGGGCGCCCCTTCCTTCCTTCTCCTTTTCCTTCCTTTCCTTCTCTCCTACTCCTAATACATGGAAGGGTTCCTAGTTGGACTAGGAAAGGGAATCCTACTCCCGGTGGGAGTAGGACTCCCCATGGGCGCCATAGTAGAGGGCGGCCTCCTCCTCCCTCCCTCCTTTATATACGGGGCAGGGGCACCCCATGAACACACAAGTTGATCTACGGATCGTTCCTTAGCCGTGTCGGTGCCCCCTCCACCATATTCCACTTGGTCATATCGTCATGAGCTTAAGCGAAGCCCTGCGCCGGTGAAGTCATATCGTCGCGGAGCTTAGGCGAAGCCCTGCGTCGGTGGAGCATCATCATCGTCCCACGCCGTCGTCTTGTGGAACTCATCCCCGACGCTTTGCTGGATCGGAGCCGGGGATCGTCATCGAGCTGAGCGTGTGCGAGAACTTCGGAGGTGCCGACGTTCGGTGCTTGGATCGGTCGGATCGTGAAGGCGTCGACTACATCAACAGCGTTGTTATAACGCTTCGCTTTCGGTCTCACAGTGCGTGGGCGGACACTCTCCCCTCTCGTTGCTATGCCATCACCATGGTCTTGCGTGATCGTAGGATTTTTTTTTTGAAATTACTACGTTCCCCAACAGGACCATGATAGTGTCTGAATCATATCTAACAAATGATTTGTAACAACGAAAGAGGGTCTAACCTTCTCTGCACATGCCAGAAACTTCCTCCCACTGTCCACAGAATCAAACGCAACTAGCTTCATGCATGGAGATTGATGGTGACAACGAGCAGATAGATCTTTAGCCACCCCGCTCCATTCGTTGCCACTGATGGTCCTAGGGAGCTACAAGAGGAAGAAATGACTCAAATCGACCGCCGGGTAAAAATCCTTCATTCCAAGTCATAGCCTGAGAGAGAGAAGAGAGGCATACCAGGTGGTGAAGGAGTAGTCACGGAGGAGGAACATTGGAGAGGTCTTTGAAGAAGACCATGGTGACCCCGGCGGTAGGATGCGAGACTGCGAGAGCGAGGAAGCGGCTATAGCTTAGCAAGGAAGGAATGAAGGAGGAAATAGGGGAAATATGACTTGTGGTCGGGGAGAAAAGGGGGTGGGAAGGGGGGAAGGGGGCGAGGATAGATATTTTGGCGGTAAGCCAAAATTTTGTAAATGTGGAAAGAAACTTTTTTGCGGTGCCGCGGACCATTCACTTTGAGCGATTGTGTGCGCCATAAGCGATTCTTCTGCTTTCCGGCGCATGGGATGAGTTTGATAATTCAAATTTTGGTGGAAATTTCCCCGGGTACGTCATTGCATAATTTAACATCGCTTGCTAATTTGGGCACACAAAAGAGCGTACAGCAGACATACCACACTTACTGAATCGAGCAATTTTAGTAATTACACAGAGCCAGTTGACCTAAACATTGCTCTAACAAAAGACCATCATTAAAAACAAAGCCTAAGTACGCATAATTAAAAATCCGCCGCCGCGCCGGCCTATGCATCGCCGGTGTGAGATGAGACGTCGATGACTTGTCCTAGCGACATGCCGCCGTTGGTGGACTCCGCGTCCCCCCTGCTGAAGTCGACCGCGTCCTCATCCTCGTTCTCGTCCTCGGCGCCGCCCTCAAGGTTGTAGTACTCGTAGTAGTGGCTACGCAGAGCTTGCATTGGTACTCCACTGCCAATTCCTTGATGGAAAGACTCTTCTCTATCTCGACCTCGGCCACGCGCAACTCCTCCTCCCGGCGCTCCTCGATCTCCGCCGCCTCCTGTATCTCTAGCTCCCGCTCGCGACTTCATGAGGAAGCAGGTGCTCCATGGCCACTGCCGCCTTTTCAGACGTGGGTTGCATGCTGGAGTCCGAGGTGGCCTGAATATCTTGGCGTGTGCATCCTCGATCTTGGCGTGGATGGCCTCGACCCGGGCCAAGGCGACATCAGCGGCACGGACGGCAGCTCGAGCGCTATCGGTGTTTGCAGTCGCCGTCGCAGCAGCAGATGCAGCTGCCCTGTCGGCAGCCGCAGACGCCCTCTCGACGGAAGCGGCCGCGCTCAATGCGGATACAGCGGCACTCTCGGCGTAGGCAACCGAGCTCTCGGCGCAGGCGGTGGCGCTCGGGGGGATGCGGCCATCGTACGGGCCTTCACGAAGTCTTTCCACGGTGTCATCTTTGCAAGAATGGGGTGCGTGAATGGCGATCGGGATTCGTGGATTCGGGAGTTGCCGGCACTAGAGCAGACGAGCCGTCGAAGCTTAAGAAGGGAGACTTAAATAGACCCAGATATTTTTATCGCAGACGGTCCCTAGAAAACAACTGTGTGTGATGTTGTAGATATTTTTCATTAGCTGTGAAAGACGAATTTGGAATAAAGTGCCAACGGATGGTGTTTTAAATGAACGAGAAATTTTGTAGTACTAATACAACTGTCTTGTTAAATTTTGGAAAATTTCAGGGGTCATTTGACCTTCTAAGACATTTAAGTGATTTTCTAGCCATTTAATGACCATAATTGAAATTTTAACTACATGTACATGCAACAACAAACCATAACAGTTTGAAAACTCATATTTCGTGTACTCGTGTGCGATTTAATTCCATGTGTAGTAAATTGGAAAGAATTTTCAAACATACTAGTCTAACGGCTATGACACAATTAAGTATGGAGTGACATGGCATTTTAATTCCAAAAAATAAAAAAAATCAGAAACACATGAAACCTAGGTTGATGTAATGTCATGCCACCAAGATGATGTGGTAAAAAAATTGACATGTTTGACCAAAGTTTGGACACACACCCCTCACAAACCGGAGCAAATCACTAGAAGGCTCGTGGTTCGGAGAGGGAACAATGCATGTTTGATGACGAACGCGAGATGGCTTCCTCTTACGGCCTTCAAATATTTTTCTACGTCTAACGTGCACTACTACAACTGTAATGTGAATTTTTTGAAAATTATAGGGGTCATTTGACCTTTTAAAGATATTTAAGTGATTTTCTAGCCATTTAATGACCTTAATTCAAATTTGAACTATATCTACATGCAACGCCTAATTAAAACGGTTTGAAAAATCATATTTGTGTGCGAGTTAATTCCATGTGCAGTAAACTAGAAGGAATTTTTAAACATATTTGTATCACGAAATGGACACATGAAACCTTGGTTGAAAACTCATATTTCCTGTACTCGTGTGCGATTTATTTCCATGTGCAGTAAATTGGAAGGAATTTTCAAACATACTAGTCTAACGACTATGAGACAATTAAGCATGGAGTGACATGGCATTTTAATTCCAAAAAACAAAAAAAACCAGAAACACGTGAAACCTTGGTTGATGTAATGTCATGCCACCAAGATGATGTGGTAAAGAAATTGGCATGTTTGACGAAAGTTTGGACACACACACACACACATCTCACAAACCGGAGCAACTCGCTAGAAGGTTCATGGTTCCGAGAGGGAACAGTGCATGTTTGATGACGAACGGGAGATAGCTTCCTCTTACGGCCTTCAAAATTTTTCTACGTCTAACGTGCACTACTACAACTGTAATGTGAAATTTTGGAAAATTCTAGGGGCCATTTGACCTTTTAAAGACATTTAAATAATTTTCTAACCATTTAATGACCGTAATTCAAATTTGAACTACATCTACATGCAACGCCCAATCAAAACGGTTTGAAAAATCATATCTGTGTACTTGTGTGCGAGTTAATTTCATGTGCAGTAAATTAGAAGGAATTTTCAAACATATTAGTCTCACGACATGGACACATACATACGTATGCATGGAGTGACATGGCATTTTAATTCAAAAAAAAAAGAAAAATGATCAGAAACACATGAAACCTTGGTTGATGTAATGTCATGCCACCAAGATGATGTGGTAAAAAAATTGGCATGTTTGACGAATGTTTGGACACACACTCCTCACAAACCGGAGCAACTCGCTAGAAGGTTCATGGTTCCGAGAGGGAACAATGCATGTTTGATGACGAACGGGAGATAGCTTCCTCTTATGGCCTTCAAATTTTTTCCTACGTTTAACATGCACTAATACGACTTTCATGTGAAAATTTGGTAAATTTCAGGGGTCATTTGACCTTTTAAAGACATTTAAGTCATTTTCTAACCATTTAATAACCGTAATTCAAATTTGAACTACATCTACATGCAACGCCTAACCATAACAGTTTGAAAAATCATATTTTTGTGTACTTGTGTGCGAGTTAATTCCATGTGCAGTAAATTAGAAAGAATTTTCAAACATATTGGTGTCAAGGCATGGGCACATGCATGGAGTGCATGCCATGGCATTTTAATTCAAAAAAAAATTAAAAAATGATCACAGAAACATGAAACCTTGCTTGATTTAATGTCATGCCATGAAGATGATGTGGTAAAGAAATTGGCATGTTTGACGAAAGTTTGGACACACACCCCTCACAAACCGGAGCAACTCGCTAGAAGGTTCGTGGTTCTGAGAGGGAACAATGCATGTTTGATGACGAACGAGAGATAGCTTCCTCTTACGGCCTTCAATTTTTTTCTACGTCTAACGTGCACTACTACAGCTGTAATGTGAAATTTTGGAAAATTCTAGGGGTCATTTGACCTTTTAAAGACATTTAAGTGATATTCTAACCATTTAATGACCATAATTCAAATTTGAACTACATCTACATGCAACGCCTAACCAAAATGGTTTGAAAATTCATATTTGTGTACGTGTGTGCGAGTTAATTCCATGTGCAGTAAATTAGAAGGAATTTTCAAACATATTGGTCTCACGACATGGACACATGCATATGTATGCATGGAGTGACATGGCATTTTAATTCAGAACAATAGAAAAATGACCAGAAACACATGAAACCTTGGTTGATGTAATGTCATGCCACCAAGATGATGTGGTAAAGAAATTGGCATGTTTGACGAACGTTTGGACACACAACCCTCACAAACCGGAGCAACTCTCTAGAAGGTTCGTGGTTCCGAGAGGGAACAATGCATGTTTGATGACGAACGGGAGATAACTTCCTCTTACGGCCTTCAAATTTTTTCTATGTTTAACGTGCACTAATACAACTGTCATGTGAAAATTTGGTAAATTTCAATGGTCATTTGACCTTTTAAAGACATTTAAGTGATTTTCTAACCATTTAATGACCGTAATTCAAATTTGAACTACATCTACATGCAACGCCTAACCATAACGGTTTGAAAAAAAATCATATTTTTGTGTACTTGTGTGCGAGTTAATTCCATGTGCAGTAAATTAGAAGGAATTTTCAAACATATTGGTGTCAAGGCATGGGCACATGCATGGAGTGCATGCCATGACATTTTAATTCCAGAAAATTAAAAATTGATCAGAAAAACATGAAACCTTGCTTGATTTAATGTCATGCCACCAAGATGATGTGGTAAAGAAATTGGCATGTTTGATGAATGTTTGGACATACACCCCTCACAAACCGGAGCAACTCGCTAGAGGGTTCGTGGTTTCGACAGGGAACAATGCATGTTTGATGACGAATGGGAGATAGCTTCCTCTTACGGCCTTCAAATTTTTTCCTACATTTAACGTGCAACTATCATGTGAAAATTTGTTAAATTTCAGGGGTCATTTGACCTTCTAAAGACATTTATGTGATTTTCTAACTATTTAATGACCGTAATTCAAATTTGAACTACATCTACATGCAACGCCTAACCAAAAAAGTTTGAAAAATCATATTTTTGTGTACTTGTGTGCGAGTTAATTCCATGTGCAGTAAATTAGAAGGAATTTTTAAAAATATTGGTGTCAAGGCATGGGCACATGCATGGAGTGCATGCCATGGCATTTTAAGTCCAAAAAATAAAAAATGATCAAAAAACATGAAACCTTGCTTGATTTAATGTCATGCCACCAAGATGATGTGGTAAAAAAATTGGCCTATTTGACGAAAGTTTGGACACACACCCCTCACAAACCGGAGCAACTCACTAGAAGGTTCGTGATTCTGAGAGGGAACAATGCATGTTTGCTGACGGACGGGAGATAGCTTCTTCTTACGGCCTTAAATTTTTTTCCAACGTTTAACATGCACTAATACAACTATCATGTGAAAATTTGGAAAATTTTAGGGGTCATTTGATCTTTTAAAGACATTTAAGTGATTTTCTAACCATTTAATGACCGTAACTCAAATTTGAACTACATCTACATGCAACGCCTAACCAAAACGGTTTGAAAAATGATATTTTTGTGTACTTGTGTGTGAGTTAAAAAATCATGAGACGATGTAAATATCTGGTGTTCAAAAAAGAAAATGTAAAGATCTGGCAAGACAACCGCCCCCCACACGATTGGCACTCTATCTCGCGACTCGAGGTTTGGTAGGTGATTGGCGGGGATCATTAATCAGACACGGTTCTGTATTGGAAACCGTCAGCTATTATGTTCACACACGAATTTGCTGCAGGAATTGTGTGTAATTGAAACCACAGTACTCGTAAATTCCGGCGACCGGCGTGTGTACTGTCCCCGTCGATCTAGATTCCGACCGCCAATAAAACTACCTTGCTCATCTCGTCCTGCCTGCATTCTCATCTACATCCTCCCCTCGCTCGCCCTCTCTCTCTCTCTCTCTCTCTCTCTCTCAAATCTCTGCCATGGCGCTACCGGTCTGCCCACGCGCCGACGAGGAGTTGCCGCCCCCCGAGGACGCCCACTTGATTAGAAGTGACGAGGACCTCTACGCGCCGCCTGACGAGGTTGCGCCGGACCCCCAACTTTGGATTGGTTTTGGGGCCAGTACAATCTTTGTCTGTGGAAGTCGCTGCCGCCGACTGAGAAAGTCACGCAAGTGCGTTCAAGAAGGAGATGGCAGAGGAGGAAGCTAGGTACCAGGCGGCCTGTGAAGCCCGTGATGCCGCCTAGAAAAAGGAGGCGGCGGAGCTTTGGGGCGGGCGCGTCGTCGTGCCGAGGAGGTGTACGAAGACGGGTACTTCGCGAGGAAGGTCATAGGCGCTGGGCGCCTCGTCGCTGCGTGGAGGTGGGCCGATAAGCTCCAGCGTGCCACCGACGAGGAGCTCCGATGGGCGCCCAACGAAATGGCAAGATCAGCCGCGCGCGTCCGCCAGCAAGAGGTAGATCGGTACGTCAAGCACTGCGAGGTGGAGGAGTCGGAGTACTGCCTACGCACTGGGAAGATGCCGCACACCAGGGAGCTGCTCGCGAGGGGCTGCCGGAATACTGGCCCCAGGAGGGATTATTAGTTTTAGTATTGTTCGTTTTCAATTTTATGCATTGTACCTAGTAGTTAAGTATCATCACGTATATGTGATGATATTTTATATATATATATATATATATATATATATATATATATATATATATATATATATATATATATATATATATATATATATATTCTATGATGATCTAATGAACAATTAGTATATATATTATGAATTCCATTTTCTATCTGTTTTTGTATACTAATTTGAATGTAGCTGTTATCATCCACATATACAGAATGGAAAGCATATACACATACATTGAAACAGAACATATAAGAATGGAAAATAGAGTACACACATTGAAAGAGAGTAATAAATAGAGCAATACTATGATTGCCGTGAATACATAGCTATCCACGTCGAAACCGCTTTTCAAAATAAAATGCGTCCATGAGACCATGACCAGCAGCCCTTGCCTAGGGTAGTCCTTGGCTCTGCCTGAACTCGTGCAAGCGTTCATCCAAGCGGTCGACACGCTCGCGGTACATCTGGAGCGCGATCTCGAGCTCCAACTTGGCTATTTCATCGGAGATCACCAGCTCGAGGATGCGACGGCCATGTTCCTCTACTGCGCCCAGGTGGACACCTGGGCAAAAGGAGGCGGTCGAGCCTACGAACCAACGTGTTGGCATCCACCGGGCTGCGGACAAGGTGAACGGCGGCACCCATGCGAACGGCGCGGTGGGCGTCCGGTGCAAGTACGGCGCGGCCGGCCTCTGGTGCTAGTACGACGCTAAGGGCCTCTGCCCACTCCTGGCGAGGAATGGGGCTACTGACGGGACGTGTACCCAACTGCGATGCCGTGTCGACAGCAGGCAAGCGCCGATGGATCCGCTCTTGCTGTGCGGCGCGCCGCGCCTCTCTCTCTGCGACGCTCCAACGGCTCGCCGTGCGGCGAGCCGTAGCCTATCAGCGCGGACACGCCTAGCTTGCTCTGCGGCGCGCCATCGATCATGTTGTGCGGCGAGCTGTAGCCTGTCGGCGCTGACATGCCTATCTTGATCCGCGACGCTCAAGCGCCATGCGCCAAAGGTCTGCTCAACCCTGGCGTTGACGCACATCACGTCATCGTCCATCGCATTGCCGGGGAGCGCCTCAGCCTCGATGGGCCGTGGCGCCTGCTCGTTTTCCTCGTCGACGAGGTTGATGGTAGAGGCAGCGCTTTGGTGGGTTGGCATGCTTGGAAAAGGTGGATGTGCTATAGGTTGCGGTTGTCGCCTCCGTTTGTCGTGCGCCCCCTATGCGCAATATAGCGGGGTGGCGGGAAATAGGTGAGGAAATGGCGGGAAACAGTGGCGTGTTCATAAAACGCCATCAATTAATGGAAACTTAGCATCGAGCTAGCACAAGAAGTAGATGATGATCAGATGAACACGGACCATAGTAGGGAACCCGTTGGTGACGAATTCATCAATCCCAAACGGTTGAATACTAGCAAGCGTTTTCCCACAACACACACGGCCTATTCCATCACAAATAGGTCGGATGGATCAACTGTATGCCACGTATCGCACATTGTCAAAAAGTAATGCGGTAGACCTTCTTTAACATGTGTTAAAAAATAAAAAACATAAAAAACAAGGACCTCGAGGTTAAATTAGCTGAGGGAATGGGGCATTTTGGTTTTTTGACCGAAATGACCCATCGCATCAGCTAATTTAACATCGACACAATTTCCCATCTAGTCACCCATCCGATGGCTGCTCTAGCATGAGCACTTAACTTGATAGTTTTCTTACATGAGCTACTGGTGGAACAGCTAGTCCTTGCTGATAGGAATGCCTCTTCGCATTCTTATGGCGTATCCTGATGACCGCCCGTCCCACAATGGCCAATAGATGTTGTGTTGACAGAGCATATCACATACGTCTTATTAGAAGCAATCGTTTGCGTTATTATCGGTCTTCGCACACATTTCTGATAACAGACCTGTTTGCCACGTATCACACACATCTTGTTATATTGAACTGTTTCTGTTCTCTTGCCTAATCACAAATAGTTCATCCGAGTGAACCGTATGCTATACATCACACACACCTTGATTGGGCTGACCGTTTCTTTTGTGTTGCCTAATCACAAACAGTTCATCCGAGTGAACCGTATGATGTACATCGCACACACCTTCATTTGGCTGCCCGTTTATTTTGTTCCTCCTCATCGCAAACAGTTAATTGAGCTGAACCGTATGCCTTGCATCGCACACGCAACTAAAATCTGAACCATGTTTGATGCATCCTCCATCGCAAACGTTTTGCACCTTTTTTGATGGTTATTTTACACCATCGTTTGTGATTATGGCATCGCACACAGTTTCGTCGAAGGGTCTCTGATCGTAGTGTCGCGTTAGCAGCATCCTGCAGTAGTGATTATTGCGCAATGGAAAGCGCCTGGAAAGCCCAGACACCCGGTGGGAACTGCCCGCCTTTAAGCCACCCACCGGACGGGCATAAAGGATGTGCCCTCACGGGGCACCTGATCATCATCCCACAGACAAGAAAATTAAACCCTTAACGGGACACATAACTGTCCTTGATGAATGGCTCGACAAGCCCTGCCAGATACACACGACGCCGAATTCTGAACCAACACATAGCCTTCGGGCATGTTGGGTACTCCGGTAGGTGGCTAAGAGCGGGGAGGCCATCCTCACCAACACTACCCCAGAGAAGTACTCTACGGGGGATGGCGATCTCAATGTATTTACGGTCTCTGAGACCTTTTCCTCAAATAATCGGCGCAAAAGGGCGCTCCACGACCTCGCCGAAGTCAACCAAGTAGCCGCAATAAATCCTTGGAACAAAACGGCGATAACTTTCAACGCCAATGACGAACCAAGGGCCCGATCAGTCCGAGCACCTGACGCTTTGGTCCTGAACCCAATTGTGGACGACTTTCTGCTCACTAAAGTGCTCATGGATGGCGGCAGCGGACTGAACCTCATCTACGAGGAGATGCTCGACAATATTCAAATGGACAAGGGCCGCATCGGTCAGACCAGTACAACCTTTCGAGGCATTATCCCCAGTCGAGAAGCGCGATGTTCAGGGAAAATTAAACTCGATGTGGTATTCGGCATGCCGGAGAACTACAGGTCCGAAGAGTTAATCTTCCACGTGGCACCTTTCAACAGCGGATACCACGCCCTGTTGGGGTGAGACGCATTCACACGCTTTCAAGCCATACCCCCATTACGGGTACATGAAGCTCAAAATGCCTAGGCCCAAAGGAGTTATCACTATCACTAGTGATCCGGACATAGCACTCCGTGCCGAAAACAAACCGCATCCCTAGCCCTCGAGGCATTATCCGAGGCCCTCGCGGCCGAGGAGCTCACCGCTCTGCGTTCCACAATGGACAGAGACGGTGTAATCCTCGATAAGAGGTCTAAGTCCACTTCTTTCAAGCCAGCAGACGAAATAGTCAAACTTCAAGTTCACCCAACGGATCCTAATAAAACAACAGCCATTGGAACACAGCTGGATCCGATGGTCGACGCCTCTCTAAGAGCTTTCCTATGCGAGAATTGAGACATCTTTGCTTGGCATCCTTCGGATATGCTGGGAATCCCATGTAGACTGGCCGAACACAACCTCAACATAATAAAGGGGTTCAAGCCAGTCAAGCAGACGCTACGACGTTTTTCCGAACCCAAGCGACAAGCTACGGGGGAGGAGCTAGCCAAACTACTTGAGGCCGGGTTCATCAGAGAGATCAAATACCTGTACTGGCTAGCAAACCTGGTCATGGTGCCAAAGAAGGAACAAATCCTGGCGCCTTTGTGTAATTTTAAAGACCTCAACAGGGGCTGCCCTAAGGACCCCTTCCCACTACCCCACATTAACCCAATCATTGATGCAACTGCATGACATGATTAACTGTGCTTCCTCGATGCATACTCCGGATACCATCAAATTAAGATGAAGGAATTTGATCAGGCCGCAAGGGCATTGATTACTCCGTATGGGCCTTTCTGCTTCAACACTATGCCTTTCGGACTCAAAAACACCGGCGCCACTTACCAACGCATGATTCAAACATGCCTGGAAAAACAAATTGGCAAGACGGTGGAGGCATATGTAGATGATGTAGACGGTGGAGGCAAACATGTCGAATCGTTGGTGGATGACTTACGCCTTACATTCGATAACCTCCGAACATATGACATACGGCTCAATCCGGAAAAATGCGTTTTGGCGTTCCGGTCGGAAAGCTGCTCGGGTTCATTGTTTCCAATAGAGGAATCAAAGCAAATCCGGCCAACATCCGAGCCCTGTCACAATTGGCAACACCAACAGACCTAAAGCAGGTCCAAAAACTAGCCGGGTGCGTGGCAGCCTTGAGCCGCTTTATCTCCAGATTGGGAGAGAAGGCGCTGCCGCTCTATCGCGTGCTCCGACGTACCGACCACTTTGAGTGGACGGACGCGGCAACAACCGGGTTGGAAGAAATAAAAACCTTATTAGCAAACAACCCATTCCTTGCCGCACCTAACATCTGCGAACCTATGCTACTGTACATATCTGCAACTCACCAGGTGGTGAGAGTTGTGCTCGTCGTCGAACGAGAGGAAGAGGGACAGAAATTCTCACTCCAGAAACCAGTATACTACGTATCGGCGGTTCTCACACCATGCAAATCCCGATACCCGCACTATCAAAAGATAGCGTATGCGGTTTTCATGGCATCTCGAAAGCTGCGGCACTACTTTCAAGAGTGCTCAATCACGGTGGCCTCCGAGGTACCACACAATGACATCATAAACAATCGAGACGCCACTGGCCACATTGCAAAATGGGCTATCAAACTCTTACCATTTGAAATAACATACAAGCCACGCCGAGCTATTAAATCTCAGGTGTTGGCCGACTTCGTCGCCGAATGGACAGAAGCCGAACTCCCTAAAGAGTATAGCACATACTCCAGCAGGGTGATGTACTTCAACGGCTCCAAATAGTTAGCCGGATTGGGGGCTGGTGTCATCCTAACATCCCCTATAGGGGACATAGTCTGTTATGTATTACAAATTATGTATACAGACTCCAATAACGCAGCCGAATATGAGGCACTACTGCATGGTCTCCGGATGGCTGTTTCTATGGGCATACAACGCCTCGAGGTGCGTGGGGATTCGAACCTTGCAATATCCCAAATTAACGGAAA
>CM038677.1:190763756-190990692 GCA_021605205.1 Aegilops longissima | reverse complement strand
TGTTTGAGATAAACATTTTTACGTGACAACAGGCCTTGTTGTCCCCCCACTCCACACGACCGTTCTCGCGCTCTTGGCGGAGGCAGGAATGAAGTGGGCTTCAGGCTCCTCGTCCCACGTCCTTGCCGCCGCGGTTACGACCAAATCCGGACCCAGGAAATAATCCTTAGGTATAGGAAAAAGGGGAGCACGGCAACTTAGAGATAAAAACGAGGTTTCACATACCCCAGTCCGGCTCCGAAATGCATGATAGAGGATAAAAGACTTATCTGGATCTGCAGCCCCTGGAAATCTCATCTTGCCGTGGTTGGATCCCTTTGCTCGCAGCCCGGCAACTACGATTTGGCGAAGTCGGGCACCGTCCGTTTCCTTATTCCGAAGTAACTTCAGACGAAGTGCTCGCCTGCCTGCAGAACCAAGGAGGACAGAAAAAGCAGATGAGCCTTTTCGACCTCTAGGCTGGGGTTAGTGCGCAGCCAAGCACTATCAACCCTAACCAAGGAAGAGACTCGACCTAGCATGCATGCTCTAACTTAGAAGGCGCGCTTCATTTATTTATACTCGAGGGTCTCGTCAGCTCTGTACAAAGGGTCACATGCCTTGCCGGCAAAGCTCGTCTGTAAAAGGTGGCTTGCGGGGAGGCCCGACACGCCGCCGCCTTATGGGTAAAACTTGCGAAGATGCTCGATGTTCGAGGAGTTGCTCCTTTGGGCGGCATCTTGATCTCCAGCGGACTGCGCCGGGCACAGTGGCTCGTACTACCCGATAAGGGCCTTCCCGCTTGGCGTCAACTTGTTGGAATTCTTGACCATTGAGCAGCGAAGAAGAACAAGGTCGCCTTCCTCAAAGCTTGGGCATGAACCTTGCGGCTATGGTAGCGGGGCAAGGCTTGCTAATGGCGTGCCACTCTCCACAGCCACCCAAAGGCGATCTTCCTCAAGGCGTCCGTCATCTTAGTATAGCGGCTCTTGCTCAAGCTCATCATAGCGAGCACTTTCGGGGTGACCGTATATGAGTTCCATGGGGAGAACTGCTTCCGCCCGTATACGAGGAAAAAAGGTGTGCGGCGGTGGCTCGATTTGGCGTCGTCTTGATCGACCAAGAACGGCGGCAACTCATCAATCCAGCGCCTTCAGCTCTTGTGCAGCTTGTCAAAGGTCTTCGTTCTCGGGCCTCGCAACACTTCAGCATTTCCCTCTCCGGCAGCCGTTGCTCCGTGGATGTGCCTGAAGCAAAATAGACCTTCTTTTGAGGTCTTGGATGTCTTTGCATGAAGGTGTGGCTTGTGAACTGCGTCTGGTTGTTGGTGATGACTCTGTTTGGCACCCCAAAATGGCAGACCAGTCCTTTGAAGAACTTGACGGTATTGACGAGTCACCTTCCTCACTGCTTCCACCTCTGGCCACTTTGTGAACTTATCGATTACAGCGTACAAGTACTCAAAGCCCCCGAACGACTGCTGAAAGGGCCCGATATCTCGAGCCCCAGAATGAGAATGGCCGGAGAGAGAGGATTGTTTGAAGGGCTTGAGCTGGTGATGAAGCTTCTTTGAATGGGCCAGCGCGCTTCACACTTGGTTACTAGTGCCATCGCATCCTGGAGGCGGTGGGCGGAAAAAACCTTCTTGGGCGCCTTCGGCAAGGGCCCTTGACCCTATGTGGGAGCCACATATGCCTCCATGTATCTCCGCCAACAGCTCAAGTCAATCCTCCCGGGGGATGTGAGGGAGTCCTGGATTAGGGGGTATCCGGACAGCCGGACTATATCCTTTGGTCGGACTGTTGGACCATGAAGATACAAGATTGAAGACTTCGTCCCGTGTCCGGATGGGACTCTCCT
The DNA here is from genome assembly GCA_021605205.1 of Aegilops longissima. Taxonomy (NCBI): domain Eukaryota; kingdom Viridiplantae; phylum Streptophyta; class Magnoliopsida; order Poales; family Poaceae; genus Aegilops; species Aegilops longissima. Next base: position 190,988,853 of record CM038677.1, on the reverse strand, counting down.
TGGCGTGGAAGGCAAGCTTGGCAATACGGATATGTAGATCTCCTTCCTTGTAACTGACTCTGTGTAACCCTAGCCCCCTCCGGTGTCTATATAAACTGGAGGGTCTAGTCCGTAGGACATATACAACAATCATACCATAGGCTAGCTTCTAGGGTTTAGCCTCTCCGATCTCGTGGTAGATCAACTCTTGTACTACCCATATCATCAATATTAATCAAGCAGGAGTAGGGTTTTACCTCCATCGAGAGGGCCCAAACCTGGGTAAAAACATCGTGTCCCTTGTCTCCTGTTACCATCCGCCTAGGCGCTTGCAGTTGGGACCCCTACCGAGATCCGCGGTTTTGACACCGACATTGGTGCTTTCATTGAGAGTTCCTGCAATGTCGTCATCATTAGGCTCGATGGCTCCTTGATCATCGTTAGTGATGCAGTCGGTGAGACTCTTCTCCCGGAAAGATTTTTGTGTTCGGCGGCTTTGCCTTTGCGGCCAATTCTTTAGCCATACTGGAGCAGATTGAAGAGATTCGCCCCTGGCCACCAGGTCAGGTTTGGAAGCTTAAATTACGGCCGACATCGCGGAGACTTGATCTTCCTTTGGATTCGAGCCCTGCTGAGTCTTGCCCGCCTTTATCACGAGGAGCATGATTTAGCTCTGCCCGGACAGCGTTAGGAGATCGCTTTTGCAACCACTCAGACCTTCAATTCCAGCCAATTAATCCATCCGTGGGCCAGGTGGTTAGACCCTACTATGGAGGCCGCATACTTGGTGATCAGGCAAATATCAGTCTTACCCTTCATAAGGCCCGTGACTCCAAATTGCGGACTCTCCTGGGACTCCGAGCCACCAGCCCACTTGTCGAATCCGATTGGCGCGCCGATCATGGAGTTCACCGCTATATCTTTCAGGACTACGCCCTTGGCGATATACTAAACTCACTAAGGTCTCTCTCTTGTGCGGAGAGCCCTTGCGGACTCGTCCGTGAGAATCGAATCTTGCGACGGCGAAGAAATTCGCCGCCACCACCACCCTTAATAGCCAGCATCGAAGATCGGCCGACATGCTCGATTTCGACTCCGAAGACATCGACGGTATGGACGACGATGCAGGAGACGAACAGGAACCACTGCCCACAGGGCACTGGACAACCACCTCATCCCACGATGTATACATGGTGGACACACCCAAAGGAAATGACGACGAGGAACGGAGGGACGCAGCGAAGGATTGTTCCCTCGAAAAGCAGACAAAGCGGCAGCGTAAGCGCCGCTCCAAACCCCGCCTCGATAGAAACAGCGGTCATACAGACCCAGCGATAGAGCAGGGTGAGCCAGCAGACGACGAACATGGCATTGAACAACCATCCGACCAGGGCAACACGGATAAACAAACCAAACAACCCATCTCCGGCGAAGATAACAGTCCGGACGACCTCACGCCAGATAAGCTCCTGGAGCAGAAGAATCTCCATAAAAGGCTCGTCGCCACTGCACGTAGCCTGAAAAAGCAGAAGCGGAAGCTCAAGACTGCGGAAGATGCACTTAGAATCAGATGGAGCAAAGTACTCAACACCAAAGATAAATATGGCGGCGGGCATACACAAAAACTACACAAGCGAAAGCTACTACGAATTTGATGAGAGTCCATAGAGCCCCATAATCAAAAAACAAAAAGCCATCCGGTCGGATAGGCGACCTCATGGCCCACATAGAAGCTGACAAGCGGCGCCGCACACAAGCCAACTGCGATCCACATGAGGACTAGCATCAAAGAGGACGGCCCATCCAGATGTATTTACTGGCCAAGAAAACACGCTCAAACACGCAATATAATACAACAAAATTCCGAACACCACGGCGCCCCAAGTGCAGAGCGCGCACACCTATGTTTCACCGATGAGGTGTTGGACCATGAATTTCCAGAGGGATTCAAACCCGTAAACATAGAGGCATACGACGAAATGACGGACCCTGGGGTCTGGATTGAGGATTATATCCTCCATATCCACATGGCTAGAGGAGACGATCTCCACGCCATCAAGTACTTACCCCTCAAGCTCAAAGGGCTAGCCCGGCATTGTCTTAAAGGCCTTCCTGAAAACACCATTGGAAGTTGGGAGGAGCTCGAGGATGCTTTTTGGGCAAATTTTCAAGGGACTTATGTTCGACCACCAGATGCAGACTATCTAAGTCATATAACTCAACAGCCCGGAGAGTCACCCCGAAAGCTTTGGAACAGGTTTCTTACTAAAAAGAATCAAATAGTAGAATGTCCAGACGCTGAACCCTTTGCAGCTTTCAAACACAGCGTTCGAGACGAATGGCTCAGCAGACATCTCGGCCAAGAAAAGCCGCGAACAATGGCTGCATTAACAAGCCTCATGACCCGCTTTTGCGCGGGCGAGGACAGCTGGTTGGCAAGATGCAGCACCAGCGACCCAAGTACATCCAAGTCGGGGGCGGAGCGGGAAGCCACAGCCTTGCAAAAACCAGCGCCGGAATAAAGAAGACAGCCCGAAGAGCACGACGGTAAATGCCGGATTCAAAAGCTCTCAGCGGGATCAGCAAAAGCTACCTCTCAAAGGCAATAGGGATGAACTGTCCAGCCTAAACAAGATTTTGGACAAGATATGTCAAATCCACAGCACCCCTGGTAAACCTGCAAATCATACCCATAGAGAATGTTGGGTCTTCAAGCAATCTGGCAATTTCAACGCCGAACACAAGGGGCTAGATACACCAAGCGAAGACGATGACGAAACCCGCAAACAAAGCACTGGGGAACAGAAGAACTTCCCACCAGAAGTCAAAACAGGAAACATGTTACACGTGACAAGGGGGAGAAGCAAAGTGGCGCCCATAAAGATACGCGCCCTAGGACCTATCACAACGGAGTTCCGCCACTGGTCATCTAAACCGATCACCTTCAACCATCGGGATTACTCTGCAAGTATCCGGCACGCAGGAGGGGCTGCCTTGGTGTTAGACCCGATAATTGACGGATACCACTTTACACGAGTCCTGATGGACGGCGGCAGTAGTCTAAACCTGATATATCACGACACAGTCCGCAAAATGGGGATGGACCCAACAAAAATTAGCCATAGCAATACTTCCTTTAAAGGAGTAACGCCAGGCCCAAAAGCCCATTGCACGGGCTCCCTCCTACTAGAGGTTATATTCGGCCTCCCCGAAAACTTCCGTAGCGAAAAGCTAACCTTCCACATTGCTCCGTTTAAAAGCGGTTATCAAGCACTACTGGGAAGTGAAGCTTTCGCTCGCTTTAACGCAATACTGCATTATCCGTCTCTCACGCTTAAGATGCCCGGTCCACGAGGCATCATTTCAGTAAAGGGAAATATTGAGCGCTCCTTGCGCACAGAAGACTGTGCGGCTGCCTTGGCAGCCACACACTAAACTGCCTTACCAACCAGAGCACCTAACAGGTCGTTAAGACCACGGACACGGCTAGACGAGTTCGGCATAACCGTATAATTGATAAAAGTCTGATGGCTATACACCCCTATGCAAGGGGCTCAGCGCATGTAAACAAGCGGCAATAAGGCTCAATTTTACTCATCTTGAATTATACTTTGTTTATTTAATATAACATACATTTTTTCACGACTGCCTTTTCAACTAAGTTCCTCTCTTTTACAGATGAACACCATGCTACACCCGTCCATGATACGGCTGCTGAAGACACGAGCGCAGCGGTGCAGCGAGGACCCGTTCAAGGATTCTTTTAGATTAAGACCTGCGTAAACCTTTTTTACTGTCTCTTGTTGATACATCCCGGATTCTCAGCACAACTGAGAAGGAGGCTGACGTCTTGGCATGTGGCCATGTCAGAATATTGCACGTACCTGGACACTAGGGGCTTATTACAAAGGGCACTGTTCAGCCTGTTTAAAATCAGAAAGACCGAATACCTTAGGGAGTGTTCGGCGTCGCGAGTTTGGCCTTATATGCATCAGCTCGAATCATGTCTTTGGTAAAATGTTGGGTTTGCCCGGCTCCTGTGTTTTGCTGCCTTCGTTCCGCTCTATCGGCTAAGGCGGCACCGGAAGAACTCTGCGATTGTGCCCCGGTTCGCCAAAGTAGTAGCTCAAGATGAAAAGCCAAAACGATCATCATGATATAGCGTGAGACTGGTCAACCACTTTCGATGACCTAAGCGGAATCTTGAGATTCCTCCGCCTTAACGAAGGGCCGTTTCCCGGCCAGGCATATACGCGCCCCGAATTCGGATGAGTGCGGAGCCACCAGGGGCTATATAGTAGCCCCACTGTCAAACTCCTATGGCTATGTGAAAGTGATAAAGCATTATAGTCCGATTGCCTAGTTCGCTACGCTGTCACCTCCTTAATGGACCAAGACATTGGATCAAGTGTAAATATGCGTCTTCTGCGAACACCCCCGCATTATATGCGTGGGGGCTGAAGCCGACGACTGCCATCTTTCAGGTTATATACATATATACATAAATGGCCGCACATGAGGTATTATAATTCTTGCAGGCACAAGTATAAAATAGCCTTTACATCTAAGCAAAACATTGTTTTCAATCGGGATACATGTCATTAGAACATAATATTCTTCAAGCACTGCGTTTCTATCGAACGAGCGCCCTCAAGGACTTCTTGAAAGTATTGCTCGACAGGTACTCGGCTTTCGTCCGAATCTTGGGATGCAACGACGGTGGCTTCCATCTCCGCCCAGTATGTCTTCACACGGGCAAGGGCCATCCGCGCACCCTCTACGCACGCCGACCTCTTCATCGCGTTGATATGCGGTACTGCACCAAGGAACTGCTGCACCAAACTAAAGTAACTCTTCGGCTTTGGCTTTTCCGGCCACAGATGGTCCACGACATACTTCATGGCGAATCTGGAGAATCTATTCAGCTTGGCCCATTCGGCCAGCCGATCAGTCAATGGAAGCGTACGCTCTGGACGTTTAAGTTGTGACCAGAACAGCTTCTCCACTTCGCGATCTTTTTGATCTCGGAAGTGTTTGGCCGCATCAGCAGCATTCGCCGCCAAATCCAGATATGCGTCCGTAGAACTCCACAGCCGATCCAAAGGAGCATATTTAGGATCTCCGAACTTCATCTGCAGCATAAAGGGCTTCCCAGCCGCGATATCTCCGGCTTGACGCAGCTCCTCCTTCATCGCTCTCATCGCAGAGCGGGTATCCTTGGCCGCCATCGTGGCCTTCTCCAGGTCTGTCTTCTTCACTTGATCTTCCTTTTAAAGAAGCTTGCAATGGTCAGCTGCGTTCTTCAATTCCACAGCCATCTTGGCCATTTCCTCCTTGCTTTGGCAGTGAGCAGCCTGTTCGGCTTTCAGCTCCTCGATTGCCTTTAGGGCAGCCGCATCGCTTTTTCTGGCTTGTTCCTTGGCTCGGGCAAGTTACGCCCGCGTTCTCCGGCGCAGCTCCATCTGCATTAAACACACATGTTATGAATCGGCATCATGCTCCTCTTACCATGTGTCTCTGGAGAAATCATATACCTTGTGCCTCGTCAAGCCGCTTGTTGACAAGCATGATGTCGGCATCTGCCACGTCAAGTTGCCGCTTTAACTCAGCAAATTCAGCAATCCGGCTGGCCACCGGACACTTCGCCACCTGCATATTAAGGCGGCCAAATTAAACCTGGGACTATGATCCTCTGCGGCGCTCGTAAATGCGGCGACGCACCAATCTCGGGGGCTACTATCTACACAGGGCGCATCTTAAAGTATGCGGTACTGTCAAAACGGTACATCATTTCACGTACCTCAAAGCCCGTCATTAGACTCATGACAGCTTCATGCAACCCGCTTTCCGTGGACGAAATCCTTTCAATCACCGTACCCATTAACGTGCGGTGCTCCTCTGAGATAATTGTTCGCTCTAGCAGATCCCTCAGTACGTTTGACCGCACACCAGGCGGTGCCGGACTCTTCTGATTGCTCTCTTCAAAAGCCGGATACTGAGGGCTTCGGGTGGCCATGTGACTACCTTCTGGCCTCGCCGGATCCGGAGAAGCCCTCCGTGATGACACTTCGGGGTCGCCCGCCCCATGAGGTGGTATGGCAGGGGGAGGCGTTCCGCTCTCCGTCATCTCTGAAAGAAGACCCCCCGAAGACGAGCTCTGCTGGGAAGGGCTAAGATCCGAACTGCAAAGATAAAGGCTTCGATTATTTTCCTCAGAGTTAAAGCGAGGTTCTTCCTCATTACTAAATACCCTTTTACGTACAGCTCGGTAGAGGGCTGATCCCCTTGAGGGCATGGTGCGGCCGGGGTATCCCCTGGTGTAGGACCCTCTGGCGAAGATCTCTTCCCCCGTTTTGAGACGGTTGTCTTTATGTCCTCAGAGGCGGTCCTCTTCTTTCCCTGGGGAGAGGAAGTTTCGATTCCTCCCTCCCGGCCAACCTCCTCCGCGGAGGCAGTAGTTTCCTTGTTTCCCCCTTCATCTTCTCCCGAAGGCGCTGGATAAGGCGCGATCTCCAGCATCCTGATTAACACAGGGTCTGACAAGGTCTCTGGGAGGGGGGCCGGACACCTGATCAACTTTGCCTTCGCTATCCACTCCTGGTTAAAGAGCGGCTTTTTTAAGGGCGATGTTGTGATAAATAAGCAAATAGAGTGTTTGGATGCGGGGCTACTTACTTGGGTATCCGGATGATTGCAACTCAAACCTGCATCCTCAGTGGAATCCGGACACATTGCTTGTGGTCCGAAGAACAGTTTGTACATCTCCGTAGGCGTCATGCCCAGGAGATGTTGGAGAGCTCGCGATCCCTCCGGGTTAAACTCCCACAGGCGGAGGGGGCGATGTTTGCAGGGCAGGACTCGGCGAATTAACATGACTTGCATCACTACGACCAGACTGACATCTCTCTCTAGGAGATCTCGGATGCGGCTCTACAGTACGGGCACATCCTTTACTGGCCCCCAGTCTAGCCCCTTGTTGAATCATGACGTTAGTCGTGGCGGGGGACCCGAGCGAAAGACAGGTGGAGCCACCCACTTGGTACCCCTGGGAGCCGTGATATAAAACCACTCTTGTTGCCATAGGCTGGGCTCCTCCTGGAAAGAGCCCTTGGGCCATGGGGCATCAGCATTCTTGCTTATTACAGCGCCTCCGCACTCTGCGTGCTGCCCCTCGATCATCTTCGGCTCCACTTTGAAGGTCTTGAGCCACAGTCCAAAGTGAGGGGTAATGCGGAGGAAAGCTTCACACACGATGATAAACGATGAGATGTGGAGGATAGACTCCGGAGCTAAGTCGTGGAGGTCCAGCCCATAATAGAACATCAGCCCCCTCACGAAGGGATCTGGCGTGAAGCCGAGCCCTCGGAGGAAGTGAGATACGAACACGATGCTCTCGCCGGGCTTAGGAGTGGGGATAACCTGCCCTGGAGTAGGCAGCCTATGCAGGATTTCGCCGGTCAAGTACCTGGCCTCCCTTAGCTTTATTATGTCTTCCTCCATAATGGAGGAAGGCATCCATCGACCTTGAAGGTTGGATCCGTACATAATCGAAGGTCCGAAGCGCCTGAATCTGGAGCTTCGGGTGTTGAAACTCGGGGCGGGAGGCGGATTCGATTGAGATTGAAAAGAGTAAGGCCTTGGTCTCTTTATAAAGAGGTTGAATACCGAGAGCCTTCCCTGTGACCGTTTGGGACTTACCTTCGATCGAGGAAACATACCAACGGGCACGATTGGGTTACGCACGTCCGTGTTGATGAGAATCCCGTAAATAAAGGGGACACGGTCTCTGCTTCGACAAGACGTGCCAAGGAAACCGCCTCGCGAATCGCGCTGAGGTGGACTGTGAAAAAAAGATTCAAAGAAGGCTTGGCTGTGGTGTGATGTCACGCTGCGGAATACGTCAGCAGATTAGATTTGTGAAAATATTATTCTCTCTACGGTGGTATGTGGAACTTGTTTTGCAGAGCCGGACACGATCCTCGTGTTCAAAATATTCTATGAAGTATTCGGAGGAGGAACCCGCCTTGCAATGCCGAAGACAATCTGTGCGCCGGACTCATCGTCATTGAAGCCTGGTTCAGGGGCTACTGAGGGAGTCCTGGATTAGAGGGTATCCGGACAGCCGGACTATAACCTTTGGTCGGACCGTTGGACCATGAAGATACAAGATTGAAGACTTCGTCCCATGTCCGGATGGGACTCTCCTTGGCGTGGAAGGCAAGCTTGGCAATACGAATATGTAGATCTCCTTCCTTGTAACCGACTCTGTGTAACCCTAGCCCCCTCCGGTGTCTATATAAACCGGAGGGTCTAGTTCGTAGGACATATACAACAATCATACCATAGGCTAACTTCTAGGGTTTAGCCTCTCCGAGCTCATGGTAGATCAACTCTTGTACTACCCATATCATCAATATTAAGCAAGCAGGAGTAGGATTTTACCTCCATCGAGAGGGCCCGAACCTGGGTAAAAACACCGTGTCCCTTGTCTCCTGTTACCATCCGCCTAGACGCACAGTTCGGGACCCCCTACCCGATATCCGCCGGTTTTGACACCGACAGGATGCATTTGAGTTTCACACTGTTTGGCCTCCTCCGTGCAGGGCGTCATCGATTTAACTGGTACAGAAGCGGACCGACAGGCTACTTTCTGCTTCTTCCTGCTCCTCGTGAAGCTCCCTGTTGGAGGAAGTGGACGGTATGCTGCGCCCATCTTTGGAGCCTGGGTTCACGGCAAGGACCAAAGGCATCTCTTCCGCCATGGGAGCGATCGTCTCTCTGACGGGCTTGACGCCTGTCGAGCCGATTGCTCTTGGTAGGCTCGGCGTCCGGGCAAGACCTTTGCCGGCGGCCCTGTGGGGCTCGGTAGGAAAGTACTTGCCGGGACCTGATTTCCTCCGCTTGTTCTGCTCCACTGATGGTTCAACAGATGGTTGAGTTAGCCGGAGCAAAAAGGTACCTGGTTCCATAGGTAGCTTTAATGTGGCACGCTTTGACAGGTAGTCGGCGATGTCGTTCTCCGCTCGGGGGACGTGCTCCGCCTGGATACCGTCAAAGCGTTCCTCCAGCTTCCTCACCTCATCTACGTAAGCTTCCATCAATGGGCTCTGATAATCCTTGTTGACCTGCCTGACAACGAGCTGCGAGTCACCCCTGACGATGAGCTTCTTAACCCCGAGGTCTGCCGCGATCCTGAGACCGGCAAGCAATCCCTCGTACTCAGCGGTGTTGTTGGTGGACATCTCCCTGGGGAAGTGCATCTGGATCACGTACTTGAGGTGTTCTCCGTTGGGTGCGACGAGCAGCACACCGGCACCGGCGCCTTGCAGCAAGAAAGCCCCATCAAAGCACATGATCCAGTCGCGGTCTTCTTCCTTGCCTGGGAGAGTGGTCTCCTGGATTCCTTCGTCAGGCGTCGAGGTCCATTCTGCGATGAACTCCGCCAGGACTCTGCTCTGAATTGTCGAGGTACTTTCAAACTTTAAATTGAAGCTTGAATGCTCCAAGGCCCATTCCACAATCCTTCCAGTTGCGTCCGGGTTGTGCAGTATCCGTTGCAACGGGAGGCGGGTGACGACAGTGATCTCGTAGGCCTAGAAGTAGTGACGCAACTTCCTCGAGGCCACAAGGAGGCCGAAGAGAAACTTTTGCACACCGGAATACCTCGAGCTAGCCCCCTACCTGGCGCGCCAAAGATGTAGGTGTGGAACGACACCTATGGGATCACAAGAATCCCTACTACGGTTGCCAGGGCGCAGGGTTGCGAGGAGAGCAGGGCTAGCTAGTAGACAACACAAGGATCGTTTACCCAGGTTCGGGCCGCGAGGATGCGTAAAACCCTTGTCCTGCTTTGGTGGGTGTATTTCTGAGAGTTCTTGAGCACTCGAACTAGCTGTGGTTAGCGTGTGGTTCGAAAGAGCCGAATCCTTCTTCAGTATGCCATGGGCCTCCTTTTATAGTCTGAAGGGGCTGCCATAGTGGCACACAGGAGGTGGAAAGGCGTACAGTGCCCTGATCTTATCGCTCGTATTACAGGACAAGACACATTAAATGCGTAGCTTAGGTGTCCCTTTGCTTTATTGGGGGACGGGGGCGAGGCCCGTCCCGTCCGTCGCCGCTCCTCCTCGCTTCGACATGCGCCCTGGCCAGCGATGCGTGCGGCGCCATGTAGGCAGGCAGGCAGCTGAGGTGGCGCGGTGGTGGAGTATTCACGAAGATGTGCATACCGCCACACAGGCGCTTGATGAGTTGGCCTCGGAGCTGCATGCTGCCACGCAGGTGCCTGCCCAGCTGGTTGGGCTGGCAGCCGCATGCGAACGGCGGTGGAAGCTTGGTTGGCGTGGACCTGGCGGTGGCCCTGCCGGCGTCCTTGGTGAGGGCCTTACCGAGTGGCTCGACAAGGGTCTTGCCGGGTGGCCCGGCAAGGGTCTTGCCGTGGTGTCCTGTCGTCCCCGGCAAGGGTCTTGCCGGGGGTCTGGTAGCCTTCCTCGGCAAGGATCTTGCCGAGGATCGTCGTCTTCTAATCCTCATCCGATCTTGCATATGTCTTCAAAAGATCTGCATACCACCACAGAGCTGCCTTCCCGAGCCCTGGCCCCACGTTGGTGTTGGCGGCTGAGGGAGTCCTGGATTAGGGGGTATCCGGACAGCCGGACTATAACCTTTTGCCGGACTGTAGGACTATGAAGATACAAGATTGAAGACTTCGCCCCGTGTCCGGATGGGACTCTCCTTGGCGTGGAAGGCAAGCTTGGCAATACGGATATGAAGATCTACTTCCTTGTCACCGACTCTGTGTAACCCTAGCCCTCTCCGATGTCTATATAAACCGGAGGGTTTAGTCCGTAGGACAGAAAACAATCATACCATAGGCTAGCTTCTAGGGTTTAGCCTCTCTGATCTCGTGGTAGATCAACTCTTGTAATACCCATATCATCAATATTAATCAAGCAGGAGTAGGGTTTTACCTCCATCGAGAGGGCCCGAACCTGGGTAAAAACATCGTGTCCCTTGTCTCCTGTTACCATCAGCCTAGACGCACAATTTGGGACCCCCTACCCGAGATCCGCCAGTTTTGACACCGACATTGGTGCTTTCATTGAGAGTTCCACTATGCCGTCGCCATAAGGAAGGATGTCTCGTCTCGTCTTTAAAGACGGCGCTACTGATGGGGGAGCTTTGGCTGTCGGCCAAACTCTCCGGCTAGGCGGTTTCATCATGACCGCCTGTTCGGCCGCTGCACCGACGATGACTTGTTGGGTCATCTAAAACAGCCTCCACGTCAACTCGGAACTTGCCGAGCAGATGGATCCAATGGAGCTCTCTTCCCTAAACGAGCTCTTGGATCACATCGCCGCCTTGGGAGTCGCTACGGACTATGATTGGATTGGGCTTAAACCTGATCAAAGGGAGATTAACTCTCCACCGGTCACCCATCATATTGCGGTGGTGGAGGAACAATGCGGCGACTTTTCCTCTATCTTGAGGACTAAATATGTCCAGATTCCCGAGCTCTCCGAGCCGGATATCCGTTTGCGGGAGGAAAACACCCAATCCCTGAACTTAGAGTCAGGCAGCGGGCCAGGATTATCAGGCAACACCCTGGAACCGGAACTTCCAAGATTGGAAACTTCTCGGCCCCTAGATCTCAGATCGGGTAAGGGTTCGGACTCAATTCCGCCCACCCACCCAAACATAAGCGATCTTTCCCACATCAGGCAAGAGCCCCAGGAAACAGTACATCACTATTGGGCCAGATTCCTCCTTGCGCTGAACAAGGTTAAGGACTGTCGCGAGGAAGACGCAATCTTATTTTTCTGCAATAATTGCACGGACAAGGGAATCCTTAACGCCATAAGTCACCGTGAGATATCACGCTTCGCTGACTTGGCGTCCAAAGTACGAAAGTATTGTGCGATGGAAAGTGCCTGGAAAACCGAAACAAAATTTTGGGATAATCCGGCCCCGAATACACACCCAGTCCGCAGCAAAAGGGTGCACTATCATAGGACACCCGAGCTAATCCCAAAAAAAGCAAAAACCCTTCATAGGGCGTGGAACCGTACTGGAGGGATGGCTCAACGGACCCTGCAAAATCCATAGTACAGCGGATACCATACCAACACACAGCCTTAGAGCATGTTGGATACTCAGGCAGGTGGCCAAAAATGCCGAGGATCTTCTCATCCCAGAAGCCACATAGCACCATCCCAGGGATAACAATACGGTATTAACAGTCTTTGAGACCTTCACATCAAATAATAGGCGAAAGCGAACACTCCGCAGCCTTGCCGAAATCTACCATGTGGCAACAATAAATCCATGGAGTGACACGGCTATTACTTTCAATGCCGGATTTAACCTAAATTCGAACAGCCCGAGCACCAGCCGCATTGGTCCTCAGTCCAATTGTGGACGGCTTTCGACTCACCAAGGTGCTCATGGACGGCAGCAGCGGATTAAACCTCATCTATGAGGAAACCCTTCAAAAAATGGAAATAGACTGGAGCCGCATCGAGCGAAGCAGCACAACCTTTAGAGGAACAATCCCCAGTCGGGAAGCGCGCTGTACATGGAAAATCACACTAGATGTGGTGTTCGGCACGCCAGAGAATTATAGGTCCGAAGAGATTACGTTCCAAGTGGCTCCATTCAGTAGCGGATACCACGCCCTTTTAGGGCGGGAGGCGTTCACGATCTTCCAAGCCATACCCCATTACGGGTACATGAAGCTCAAAATGCCCGGGCCCAACAGAATCATCACTCTCGCTACTGATCCGGACACAACACTCCGCGCCGAAAACAAGACAGCCGCACTGGCCCTCGAGGCATTATCCGAAGCCCTTACGGCCGAGGAACTGACTGCGCTGCGCTCCACTGTGGACAGGGACGACGTGATATTCGATAAGAGATCCAAGTCCACCTCGTTTAAACCAGCGGATGGAATAATCAAATTCCAAGTCCATCCAACGGACCCTACAAAAACAGCCTCCATCGGGGCATAGTTAAACCCCGCCGTGGACGCCGCACTACGAGAGTTCCTGCGCGAGAATTGGGACATATTTGCCTGGCACCCCTCAGATATGCCAGGAATCCCACGCAGGGTGGCCGAGCACAGCCTCAATATCCTAAAGGGATTCAAGCCGATCAAGCAGGCTCTTCGGCGTTTCTCTGAACCTAAGAGACAAGCTATGGGAGAGGAACTAGCCAAGTTATTGGAGGCCGGATTCATTAGATAAATAAAACACCCAGACTGGCTAGCAAACCTGGTGATGGTACCAAAGATGGACAAATACTGGCGCCTATGCGTCGATTTCAAGGACCTCAACAAGGCTTGCCCAAAGGATCCCTTTCCCCTCCCCGGCATCGATCAAATTATCGATGCTACCGCAGGACACGATTCATTGTGTTTCCTCGACGCATACTCTGGCTACCACCAAATTAAGATGGCGGAGCCCGACCAAGCAGCAACAACATTTATCACACCATACGGCCCCTTCTGTTTCAACACAATGCCTTTTGGGCTAAAAAACGCCGGCGCAACATATCAGCGCATGATTCAGACATGTCTGGAAAACCAGATAGGCAAAACAGTGGAGGCATATGTAGATGATGTGGTGGTTAAAACCAAACACGTCGAATCTTTAATAGACGACCTGAGGCTCACATTTGACAACCTCCGAACATACGACATCAAGCTTAATCCGAAAAAATGTGTTTTCGGTGTACCAGCCGGAAAGCTCCTGGGCTTCATTGTCTCCAACAGAGGAATTGAAGCAAATCCAGCCAAAATCCAAGCTCTGACACAGTTGGCTATCCCAACGGACCTCAAACAAATTCAGAAATTAACCGGATGTGTGGCGGCTCTAAGCCGCTTTATCTCCCGCTTGGGAGAAAAGGCATTACCCCTCTATCGCCTCCTTCGGTGCACCGAACACTTCGAGTGGACGGACGCTGCCACAGCCGGATTGGAAGAAATAAAAGCCATACTGGCAACCAACCCAATCCTGGCCGCGCCAAACATCGGATAACCAATGCTGTTGTACATTGTGGCAACTCATCAAGTTGTAAGTGCAGTGCTCATCGTCGAACGAGAAATGGACGAACATAAATTCCCCCTTCAAAAGCCGGTCTATTATGTATCCACTGTCCTCACTCCATGCAAGTCACGGTACCCGCATTATCAAAAGATAGCCTATGCGGTATTCATGGCATCCCGGAAGCTGCGACACTACTTTCAAGAGTGTTCAATTACAGTAGCCTCGGAAGTGCCACTTAATGATATTATAAACAACCGCGACGCCACGGGCCGGATTGCCAAATGGGCCATTGAGCTCCTCCCGTTCGACATAATGTACAAACCGCGGCGAGCCATTAAGTCGCAAGTATTGGCCGACTTCGTCGCCGAATGGACGGAAGCCGAACTCCCTAAAGAGTACGGCGCATATTCCAACTGGATCATGCACTTCGATGGCTCCAAAATGCTGGCTGGTCTGGGGGCTGGCGTCGTTCTGACGTCCCCAACCGGAGATACAATTCAATAAGTACTCCAGATAATGTATACATACTCCAACAACACAGCTGAATACAAGGTCCTTTTACATGGTCTTCGGATAGCAGTATCCATGGGCATCCAACGCCTGGAGGTGCGCGGGGATTCGAACCTCGCAATATCCCAAATAAATGGAGACTTTGACACCAAGGATCCGAAAATGGCGGCCTGCCGCAACACCGTCCTAAAAATGTCAGCTCGGTTCGAGGGGCTCGAATTTCACCATGTAGCCCGGGAAAACAACCAGGCGGCAGATGTCCTCGCACGCATCGACGCTAAACTGTAGGACCTTGAAGTATGTCTAGAGGGGGGGTGATTAGACTACTTGACGAATTAAAAACTTAACCTTTTCCCAATTTTATAGATTGGCAGATTTTAGCTATTTTAGGACAAGTCAAGCAATCATCACACAATTCAAGCAAGCATGCAAAGAGTATATTGGCAGCGGAAATTAAAGCATGCAACTTGCAAGAAAGTAAGGGGAAGGGTTTAGAGGATTCAAACGCAATTGGAGACACAGATGTTTTTGGCATGGTTCCGATAGGTGGTGCTATCGTACCTCCACGTTGATGGAGACTTCAACCCACGAAGGGTAACGGTTGCGCGAGTCCACGGAGGGCTCCACCCACGAAGTGTCCACGAAGTAGCAACCTTGTCTATCCCAGCATCGCCGTCGCCCACGAAGGACTTGCCTCACTAGCGGTAGATCTTCACGAAGTAGGCGATCTCCTTGGCCTTACAAACTCCTTGGTTCAACTCCACAATCTTGTCGGAGGATCCCAAGTGACACCTAGCCAATCTAGGAGACACCACTCTCCAAGAAGTAACAAACGGTGTGTTGATGATGAACTCCTTGCTCTTGTGCTTCAAATGATAGTCTCCCCAACACTCAACTCTCTCTCATAGGATTTGGATCTGGTGGAAACAGGGTTTGAGTGGAAAGCAACTTGGGGAAGGTAGAGATCAAGATTCATATGGTAGGAATGGAATATCTTGGCCTCAACACATGAGTAGGTGGTTCTCTCTCAGAAATGGTAAGTTGGAAGTGTAGGTTCAGTCTGATGGCTCTCTCCACGAATGAAGAGGACGTGGAGGGGTATATATAGCCTCCACACAAAATCTAACCGTTACACACAATTTACCAAACTCGGTGGGACCAAATAGTTAAACTCGGTCGGACCAAATTAGTAAACCTAGTGACCGTTAGTGATTTTCGGTGGGACTGACACGCATCTCGGTGAGACCGACATGGTTAGGGTTAGGGCATAACGTAATCTCGGTGAGACCGATTACACAAACTCGGTGAGACCGATTTTGGTAATTAGCTAACCAGAGAGTTGGTCAGGTAAACTTGGTGGGACCGATTTGCTCTTTTCGGTGAGACCGAAATGTTACAAAAAGGAAACAGAGAGTTTACATTACAATCTCGGTGGGACCGATCGCTCACTTCGGTTAGACCGAAACGTTACGAAGGGAAACAGAGAGATTGCAACCCCATCTCGGTGAGACCGAGATCCCTATCGGTAAGACCGATTTGCTTAGGGTTTGTGGCCGTGGCTATGACTTTTGGAATCGGTGGCGCCGGATAGAAAGAATCGGTGTGACCGATTTTGGATTTAGGTTTAGGTCATTTGTGGATGTGGGAAAGTAGTTGAGGGTTTTGGAGCATATCACTAAGCACATGAAGCAAAAGGCTCATTAAGCAACACCTCGTCCCTTCTTGATAGTATTGGCTTTTCCTATAGACTCAATGTGATCTTGGATCACTAAAATGTAAAATGAAGAGTCTTGAGCTTTTGAGCTTGAGCCAATCCTTTGTCCTTAGTATTTTGAGGGATCCACTTTCATCATCCATGCCATGCCATTCATTGAGCTTTCCTGAAATAATAGTCTTGGAATAGCATTAGCTCAATGAGCTATATGTTGTTATGAATTACCAAAACCACCTAGGGATAGTTGCACTTTCAATCTCCCCTTTTTTGGTAATTGATGACAACATATAGATCAAAGCTTCGACAAATGATAATAGAATTTAAATAACATCGTCGCTTTGAGAAGTATGTGATAAGCAAGAGCTCCCCCTAAATTTGTGCATAGTTTTAGATTTGCTTTGGACTGCAAATGCACAATGAATTAGGCTCATGGGTTACTCTTCCATGTCACATACATCTTGGTGGAGCGCTCAAAATAATAAACAATGAATACATGTACTCATCACCAAGTATAGTGAGTGATCACATAAGATAGATAGGATAATATCATCAAACATGCATAAGTGTAGTTTATGATCAAACACATGATCATCAATGTCTCACAAACATAGTATCTCAACCAAAAGCAAACAAAGTTGAAAAACCACCAAATAAAGCAAGAGAGAACAAAAGCAACACTCTCTCTCTCGAAGCCTATGATCTATACATTTTTCTCCCCCTTTGGCAACAAGTTACCAAAAAGTTCATAGAAAATGCATAGTCCTAGATCGACTCTCAGGCTTGATCTTCTGGTGGTGGTGTAGAGATGGCTCCTTGGACCAAGACTTCAGTTGATGTAGATGGAGCTGGAGCTGATGAAGGTGCTGGAGCTGGTGGCACTGAGGCTGTAGCTGGTGCAGATGAAGTTGCTCTTGTGTCGTAAATCGCACAACTGATGACCTCTGGGCTCTAGGCACTCTGCAAACACATTGGTTGTAGTCTTGCCCTTCCTCTCCTGCACGTCCTCTTGTAGTTCCTCCACTGCAGTCTGAATCTCGCCACTTTCACATCTAAGTTATAGAACTTTTGTTCTATGATTCTCTCAAGCTCTCCTGATTTTGAGTGAGGTGGCCAATCCTTCTCAATCCTCAAGGTTGATGCTATTAAGTAACCAAGCTGATCCTGCTTGTTCTTCAAGAAATACTCAGATGCCTCCTCTTGAGTTGGCATCTTGGCAGCCTTCTCCCTCTTTGCCTTCTCCTTCTTCTCCTGAGCTTGAACTGATTGTGGATCATCTTCAATCATGATAACTTCATTGTCCTCAAAGTCTGGATAAAGTGGAAAGCGTTCCTTATCCAACTGATATTTTCCTGTGCACATCTTTGAGTTTATCAGTTCTTGAACCTGAGGTGCATATCCACAGCTCCTCTTCTGATCTGCTGCAGTCCTCTTGATAGTTTCAATGATCAGGCTCATGACTTTAAATTTCTGTGGCACATCAAACACATGCAACATGTTGATGGCATGCCCTCTGATCATGTTATGGTCACCAGACTTGGGTAACAAAGTGTGCCTCAGAATCCAATTTATAGTTGGCAACCCTGACAGCAGATAGTGAACTGATCCAAACTTGTGAGTTGCTAATGCCTTTTTTGGAATTTCCTTGTACATGTGAGCCATTGAATTGTGATCCTTTTTCTTCTTTGCATAGATGTCTAGGTCATCCTCATTCTCTTCTGGGGCATTTATCAGACTTGCCCATTCTTCAACAGTTGACTGGTACCTTGTACCTTCATACATCCAAACAATTCTCCCTTCTGGGTAGAAATGTGCTGTGGAGTAGAATTGCATGATAAGCTCATCATTCCAATTTGTGAGCTTCTGCCCAACAAAATCTGCAACTCCACAACTCACAAAGCTGTCCTGCACTCCAGGATAGTGCTCTTCATTCTCCTTGATGAAGTTCCAGTCGACCCATCTCATGTCACAGACAATGGGCTTCTTGTCCAACAAGATTGTCTCATAAAAGTCCTGCTGTTCCTTTGTGTGGAACCTGTAATCAACAGCAGTTCTTCTCCTTGAAGCATATGGATCTTCCAACCTCCATTTCCTCAATCATGAGTCCTTCCTGACTCTCATGTTCTCAGCCACAGGATGGGCATCATTGTGGTCTGGTATCTTTGGCTTAAGCTTCCTCGGAACTTGTCCTTCATCATCTTCCTCATCAACCTCAGGCACTGGGGCCTTGTTCTTCTCAGCTGCTGGAATACTCCTAGTATTCCTCTTTGGTGCAGACTTGGCCTTGGGGGCAGCTTTGGGTGCTTCCTTGGGCTTAGATGTGGCAGCCCCTGATCTAATTGCATCACCCATAAGCTTTGGTGCCTTTGGTGCTGGTGCAGAAGGCTCTTCCTCTTCCATCATGGAAGGCTTCCCAATAACTTTGGCCATGGTCATCTTGACCCTTTCCTTCCTCTTCTTGCTCTCAAAGCTCGGCTCTTTGGGATCAGGATTTTCAGGCAGCTTGAGTTGATGTTCTGGCCTTAGACATTGGTTGTCTTCCTGCAGTCCTTTTGGTCTTCATGACCCTTTCCTTCTTGAGCACCTCTTTCTTGGAAGTAGCCTCATCTTCCTCGGCCCTGTAATCTTCATCCTCTGAATCTGAATTTCTTTTCCTCCTTTGCCTAGTAGCAGCCTTAGGCAAGTTGCTAGGAGTACTTGTGCTCCCTTCATCTGAAGTTGAGGGACTAGTGCCCTCACTCAAGTTTATCTGCTCTTCTGACCTGTTCTGGCTGTCACTTTGATCGGACATACTTGCAAAAAGCTGATCGCTGACCTCGTGAAGAGTTTATAGATGAGATAGAAAAGATGAACATCAAAAATGCAGAGGTTTTTGCAAAAGAATGACTCAAAAGTTCAGTTTTAGTTTTCCACGGAAAGCATTTTGGATCCACCGATTTTCACACTCGGTGATACCGAAGCAGTTTTGGAACCTAAGCGATGATCTCGGTTGGACCGAGTTCGGCTTTAGTGGTACCGAGTCTGCTAGGGTTTCATGAATCCTCAAATCGGTTGCACCGATTAGTAATTCTCGGTCGACCGAGAGTCACTAGTGCAATGGCATAAGCCAAATCGGTGAGACCGAGTTTTCAACTCGGTGGGTCCGAGATGGTTTCGTGAAACCTAAACCTAAAAATTCGAATCTCAACTAATCTATGAACTACTTTGGCTGGATAGATGAGTTGCAATCGTGGCAAGAATCAATACGAAAACAATGTGCTAGGAATCAGACGTGGATAGCACAAAGATCAAGTCCATACCCTAACTTGGCGGTGGACTTGCTACGGCGGCAACGGCGGGGACGAAATCCATTGACGGCGGCGAAGACCAGCGACAGGAGGCTGCTGGCGACGAGGAGACGATCCGGAGACCACGATGGCAGAGCGAGCTGATGCGCGGGCGATGGGTTTCGGAGAAATTTCCAAAATTTTGCCCGCGACTATATATAGCCCGACCCTGTCGGTGTGACCGAGTGGAACAACTCGGTGGCACCGAGATGCATAACTGTGTTCAGTTACAGCAACTCGGTGGGACCGAAAAGTTCAAATCGGTTGCACCGAGATTGAAAACTCAGATCAACTTGATGATCTCGGTAGGACCGAAATGGAAGGATCGGTCAAACCGAGAATCATTAAGAGGTTTTGGAAGTTAAGTCTATGACGAATTGGGGAATCCGAGTGCTCCTCACACAGAGTGGTTCTAATCTGACTTGATCAAATTTTGTGATGTAGCATGAATAGAGTTTGAGACGAGAAAAGCATAGATATCTAAAGAAGGTTCTTAGGCATTCTTGTCCATCCACTTGTCCAAAAGAAGAAAGAACCAAACAAACAAAACAACAAGTGGATGTCCTTGAATTAGTAAAATATGCACCAACATGCTCACACAATAAGATGGCAAATGAAATATGTGGCAAAGCATGCACAACCAATTTTAGCATCTATCAAACAATTGGCGATGACTAGGTCATCTATATATGAGTATATTGACTTAGGAGTCAAATGAGAACATTTGATCATAAGTCATACTCATCGCTTAAGCTCAAGTGGGTTACCACTTTTACATAATGCATTTATGTGTTCACACAATTAGAGTTGCTTTGACTCAATTCTTAGATTTAAGCTCCCCCTAGATGTGAGATCCCCCCTTAGAGGGATGAACTAACCTTGGGTTTTGTCGATGATGACTTCATGTAGGTGTTGAAGATGTAGATGCTCAATGTTGATGTAGATCATTTGGAGCAATCCTTTGGAGTGAGTTGCACTTTCAACTTGCCTACATGGGTTAGTCCCATAAGGAACAAACAAGAATATCCATAGACATAGAGTGATGCACACACAAGATGATGTCCATGAAAGCATTAGGTTACCTTGTCCCTTGCCTTACCAACATCAGGGTTTGGGACTCCTTGAACTAGTGCAAGATGTGAAAGTTGATTGCACTTGTTCTTGCCAAAATGATATGAGTGAAGAATGTTGGCGGAGTCACCCTCAAGAACTCTCTAGTTCTTCTTCTTTGGGATCCACATCATCTTGATGGGAATCCTTGGATTTGTAGTTGTACTTGATGAAGTAGAACTTGACGTAGTCTTGTGGACCCACTCGAACGAGACTTTAGGTGCTTCTTCAAATGCATCAATCTCTTCTTGAAGCTTGTCCTTGCCTTTGTTCTTGTGGTCTTGTGGTGGAAGATCATCTTGAGCTTGTGTCCCCTTGAAGGAAGTAGGATCATACTTCTCTTGTTGACGAACAAACTATCACGCCCAAGATGCGACCCTATCCAAAAGGAACTCGAAGGTCCCACCAAGGATAGAAGCGCATCTTGAAGACGCTTTTGCAAGGTGGATATCATTACATCAACATTACATAATAGATGGGGATACATACATAAGGCACAAATGCCACAAGAATACACCAACATCATATACAAGAGATCAACATCCGACTACGGATGAATCATAAACAGAAGCTCAAACGACATCCACCCTGCAAGCCCAGGCTGCCGACCTGGAACCTATCCCCTGATCGAAGAAGAAGCAGAAGAAGAACTCCCATACAAGCAAACATCGCTCTCACGTCATGATCATCACAACCTGTACCTGCAACTGGTGGTGTAGTAATCTGTGAGCCACGAGGACTCAGCAATCCCATTACCATGGGTATCAAGACTAGCAAAGCTTAATGGGAGATGAAGGGGTAAAGTGGTGAGGTTGCAGCAGCGGCTAAGCATATATGGTGGCTAACATACGCAAAAGAGAGCGAGAAGAGAAACAAAGGAACGGTCGTCAACTAGTAGTGATCAAGAAGTGATGCTGAACTCCTACTTACGTCAGACATAACCCAGAAGCCGTGTTCTCCTCTCGATCAACCCCGAAAAGAGACACACACGGTTACGCACACGGTTGGTGTATTTTAGAAGAGTTTGCTTCAAGTTTACTACAAACGGATATTAACAAATTCCCATCGCCACATAACCGCTGGCACGGCTCTCGAAAGTTTATACCTGCAGGGTGTCCCAACTTAGCCCATGATAAGCTCTCGCGATCAACGAAGGATATTCCTTCTCCCCGGGAAGACCCGATCAGTCTCGGAATCCCGGCTGCAAGACATTTTGACAGCAATAAAACAAGACCAGCAAGACCGCCCGATGCGCCGACAATCCCGATAGGAGCTGCACATATCTCGTTCTCAGGGCAACACCGGATGAGACAGGCTACGAGTAAAACCAACCCTCAAGTTGCCCCAAGGTGGCCCTCAGAGGGGCTCGGTTCGAACCAGCACTTAGAGAAGCACCGCCCGGGGGCTAATAAAGATGACCCTCGAGAGAGCGACTCCCAAGGGAAAAGTAGGTGGTGGTGAGGCAAATGGTAAAACCAATGTTGGGCCTTACTGGAGAAGTCTTATTCAAAGCGAACTATCAAGGGGGTCCCATAAATCACCCGACCGCGTTAGGGACGCAAAATCCGGGAACATAATACCGATATGACGGAAACTAGGGCGGCAAGAGTGGAACAAAACACCAAGCATAAGGCCGAGCCTTCCACCCTTTACCAAGTATATAGATGCATTAATAATATAAGATATATTGTGATATCCCAACCAAAATCCTGTCCGCCATGGAGCAATCTTCAACTTCACCTGCAACTAGCAACGCTATAAGAGGGGCTGAGCAAAGCGGTAACATGGCCAAACAACGGTTTGCTAGGAAGGGTGACAAAAGGTTAGAGGTTCATGGCAATTTGGGAGGCTTGATAAACAGGTAATAGGTAGCGCAGCATAGCGAAAGAACGAAGCAACTAGCATAGCGATGATAGTAATGAGATCCAAGGTGACGGTCATCTTGCCTGAAATCCCGCAAGGAAGAAGAACGAGTCCATGAAGAAGACGAACGGATGAAGCCGAACGGATGAAGCCGAACCAAGCGTAGACGAACGAATCCTCACGATCGCAACGAAACAAGAACTAACAAGAAGAAGCACACAACATAGTAAACACGCCACACATGAACAAGGCATGATGCACAAACAAGCATGATGCATGACAAGACTACATGAAGCTACTCATGGCAAGAGATGATGCAAACAAGAGCAACACATCAAGGCAAATTTAAATCTGGCCGGGAACAACATAGAACAATTCCGGTAAGTCCTCATATGCAAATTTCGAAATTGGTCCAGATCTGAATAAACCTTATGTTCAAGTTGTTAAACATCAAGTTAAGATGCACCATGATGATCTACACGAAATTCTAGTCAAGTTACATATAAAGTTCATTAAATTCGGAGCTACGGCCTAGAAGATAGGAGCAAAACAAGTTAAACATGGCATTGATGCAAAATGCACCCAAACATCACGCAAACACCTCAAAACAAGGATGCAACATGATAATATGAAGCTACATGCAAAATCAAGCAAGTTTCATATAGAGCACACTCAAAACGGAGCAACGGTTCAACACATACACTCTATACAAGTTTAAAGGACAAGCTGTCCAAAACAGCAACTAGGCATATGGCAAGCACCAAAACAACAAGCTACAGCATCTTAACATAATAACAAAAGGCATGGGCATGATGTACAGGTAAAGCATGACAAAACATGAACACTGAGCTATCTCCAGAAATCACAAGAACATGCTCAAACACACATGCCAAGATTGCAAATAATAACAGTTTCAGACTTTAGCAGAAATAACATCAGGTTGCAATGTTCAGAGCTATCAAACAACATGTTACAGGAACTTATAATGGCAAACAAAGGCATGGAATGAATCTAATAATTGCATAGATCAATTGTCCTTTACTGACCATGAGCCAAAAGGGCACAGAAAATATCATGGCACCCATGTAAACATGGCAAGTTATATTACAGATTCATACATGGCAGGAACAACAATAAGTAGGCATGTTGGTGAGCTTGAACCGCTCACCACAGAGCAATACATGGCATGGCAAGGCAACTCATAGCAAGAAGACATGGCATAGAAGCTATACATGGCAAGAACAACATCATAGCATACACGGATCAACTACAACAACCTTGGCAAAATTGAATAACATGTAAACAACCTGCCAGGAAACATTTTATAGGAAAAGTAGAGCTCGATTGACTCAAGCTATGGCACTACATAATTGCAAACAAGGGCATGGATGGATAGATAATAACCATATGTTCAAAACATACTTACTGAAGTATCTCAAAATAAGCATGGATCTCTCGGTAGCATCAAGTTTACATGGCATAAAAATATCAGCAGAACAGGGGCTGAAATCAGCAACATCATGAAGCCTAGTTTGCATGCTTGTTCTAGTCACCACAGGGATCACAAAAATACATGGCATACACCCCTGTAAATATGGCATGGCATATTACAAAACACATGTAGGACTCAAGTTCATAGGGTGCACACATCAATCATGGCAAAAATGACAAAAGTGCATGTTCTGATAAGAATCTGAAACTAACATCACATAGCCCTCTTCTAACAGCATTTCGGGCATCAAGATGAGCTAAAATGTAAATGATGCAATGAGATGAAATGATGTACTCATCGGGGTGAACAATTTGACATATTACACGCACGAAACGGAGCTACGGATGCAGAGATACAATAGGTCAAACATAGCACCAGAATAACATGGGTTTCGGGGACTTAGCAGAAAATACCACTCCGGATCTAGGGTTGACCGGGCACGCATCATGAGGCGGCGGCAGATCTCGCCGAAGATGGCCGCGGAAGGTTGCCGGGGAGGTCGAGGGAGCTCGGGAGGGCCGGATCTGGCCGGCGAGGAGCTCCGGGCGGCGGCGGCGGCTCCCTGGGACAGAGAGGGTGAGGGAGAGAGCCGAAGGAGGAGAAGGGAGAAGGGGGGCGGCGGCGACGGGCCTGAGGGTCGGCGACGGTGAAGCCCAGCGGGTTCCGTGGCGCGCCTGCGAGGCAGCAGCGCGAGGCGGCGGAGGCGCCGGCGAACGGGAGGAGGTGCGGGCGACGGGCGGGCGGCGATGCGGGCCTCATGGGGCCCAGATCGGCCGGGGGTTCTGGGCTTCGCAGGCAGCGACGGCGGGAGACGCGGGTGAGGTGGCGATGCCACATGGCGGCGGAGAGTGGTGGCGGGCGCGAGGGGCGACGTGCGCGGATTGTCCGGCGCGCAAGGCGGGCGCCAAGTGGCGTCTTGTGAGCTAGCGGCGCTGAAAGCGAGGAGACAGGGGGGGGAGGTGGCGGCTGCGGGAGGTTAGGGGAGGCTAGGGGTGACGTGGCGCTCGCCTAGTGGCTGGAGGTGGTGCTGAGTGGCGGCGCAGCCACTCAGACGGCGCCAAGTGGCGAGAGGAGGCTGGGGGCGCCGGATTTGGAGGGGGAAAACGGCGGCGCGGCCCCGAGGTGGGAGGAGGTGGTGGTTGCGGGTTGGGGGCGCGGAAAAAGAGGAGGAGGGGGGTAGGATTCCAGATTAGGAAGGACTAGCCTTCCTTATATAGGCAGGGTTAGGGTTAGGGGGGTTTTGGAGGGGTTTCGGACCCTCGGATCTCGATCTGGCGGTCTGGAGCGGAGGGGTTTTTAGGTGGGCTGCAGGCAGGCTGTGAGGAGAGGGCTTGAGCTGAGGGTAGAGAAGAGAAGTGCAGCCCGGCAACTGTTTCCGGAGACCGAAAACGTCCGACGATAGACCGACTATAATGCGGTTGTAGGTTTAACGGTTGGGCTATCAAACGAGCTCCGAATGCGACGAAACTTGACAGGCGCTCTGTCTACACTATAATAAGATCGCACGCCAAGTTTCGACCCATTCCAAGAACATTTTTTGGCCACTCACGAAACAAGGTAAAAGGAGGGCGCCGGAGGACATAGGAGTGCCGGATTGCAAAACGGACAACGGGGAAAACGCTCGGATGCATGAGACAAACACGTATGCAAAATGAGATGCACATGATGACATGATATAAAATGCAGATGATGACATGGCAAAGTGCAACACGCAAGCACATGACATGGCAACGACGGCAAATAACTGGCGGACACCTGGCGCATCGAATCCGGGGCGTTACACAAACTTTGTCTTGGGGTATTGATCTTCTTCCCACTCAACTCCATTGGCGTTGAACTTTCGTTCAAAACCAACACCTTGATTCTTCCGGTGCCTTCCTTGCTTGCGTACAATTTCCTTGAATTGTTTACTCCCGGCAAGGCTCTTGTAAACACCTTTCTCTATAATTCCCTTCAATAAACTATTTTCTTGCTCAAGTGTAACTTGGCTAAGAGAATCATTAGTGGAATCAAGAGAACTACTAGAAGCAACAACATTGTATTTGACATTATTATTGTTACTACTAGAGGAAGTATCTTTCTTGTACTTGTTACTAGACTTGACTTGAGGCATGTAAGTAGATAAGAGTAAACGCTTGGCAATGTAAGAAGAACTTTTCTTGCGGAGATCATCATTGATTGCCTTTAAGAACTCATGCTCTTGCTCAAGATTGAGCTTTTCAAAGCGTAACTTCTCATGAGCCCTTAAAAGTTCTTGATGATCTTCGAAGATAGTTTCATGAGCCAACTTAAGAGTGTTTAGTTCTTTAGTTAGAAGCTCAATTTTCTCCTTATCATTGTCATTCGTTTTATTAGCATGATTAATTGACGTTACATCATAGTATTCATCACTAGAGTTGTCAACAAGTAAATCATCATCACCTAGCAAGTCATCTTCATCACTATTAAAATCAACATACTCGGGATGTGTTACCTTAGGACCTTTGGCCATGAAGCATCTTCCAATTCCTTCATTTGGTGAATCAAATATGTCGTAGGAGTTGGTTGACACAAGTGCTAGACTGGCAACACCTTCATCTTGAGTATATTCGAAGTCGGAGTGATAGCTTCTCTCAGAGTGATGGTCGGAGTCGGAGCCGGAAACCCATTCACCAACATGAGCTTGATGTCTTCGTTTTGTGTAGCTCCTTGATGACTTGTCCTTCCTTTCCGAATCCTTGCTTCTCCGTGAGGGTCTTCGTTCATATCGATCATCTCTACTCCTCCTCTCTCTTGGTGGTGACTCTTCTCTTTTGCTTCTTATTTTTGGAGAATCTTCTCTTCTTTTGTAGGGTGCCGTACACTCATTGGAGTAGTGTCCGGGTCTCCCACAATTGTAGCAATTGCGCTCTCGACTAGAAGATCTCTTGTCATTGTAAGACCTTGACTTGGAGCTTCTTTCTTTGCTTCTACTTTTGTAGGACTTGTTGAAGTTATTCACCATTAAGCTCAATTCTTCATTGAAGGTTGGTTTCTCACTTGATGATGTGGGGGCTTCACTTGAGGCTTTGTAAGCACCACTTGACTTGTTGTGAAGTTCCTCCTTATCCTTGAGTGACATCTCATGAGCAACAATCCTTCCAATGACTTCCGTTGGCTTGAGATCTTTGTAGTTTGGCATCATTTGGATCAATGTGCACACGGTATCATACTTTCCATCCAATGCTCTTAGGATCTTCTTGATGATGAATTTGTCGGTCATCTCTTCACTCCCTAAGCCGGCAATCTCATTTGTGATAAGAGCAAGCCTAGAGTACATTTCAGTGACACCTTCACCATCCTTCATTTTGAACTTGTCAAGCTGACTTCAGAG
This sequence comes from Aegilops longissima, assembly GCA_021605205.1. Lineage (NCBI taxonomy): Eukaryota > Viridiplantae > Streptophyta > Magnoliopsida > Poales > Poaceae > Aegilops > Aegilops longissima. The sequence goes on along the minus strand of CM038677.1, from coordinate 190,961,471 downwards.
CACATCCAACTTGGATTCCTTGACGGATTCAGTACCTTCGTGCATATCAATCAAAGTATCCCAAATTTCCTTTGCATTCTCAAGACGGCTGATTTTGTTGAATTCTTCGGGGCACAGTCCGTTGAAGATGATGTCACATGCTTGAGCGATGTATTGTAGCATCTTCAATTCTTCCGCATTAGCTTCACGGTTCGGTTCTCTCCCATCAAAGAATTCACCTTGCAAGGCAATACAAATATTTACCCAAACGGCGGGGTTATGTCCAAGAATATGCATTTTCATCTTATGCTTCCAACTAGCAAAATTAGTACCATCAAAGTAAGGACCTCTACGGTGATAATTTCCCTCGCTAGACGCCATACTCTCCTAGGTTGTGAAACCAAGGCTATGACCACCAAAAGCTATGGAAATCAAAACAAATGGAGACCAAAGCTCTGATACCACTTGTAGGACCTTGAAGTATGTCTAGAGGGGGGGGGTGATTAGACTACTTGACCAATTAAAAACTTAACCTTTTCCCAATTTTATAGTTTGGCAGATTTTAGCTATTTTAGGACAAGTCAATTAATCATCACACAATTCAAGCAAGCATGCAAAGAGTATATTGGCAGCGGAAATTAAAGCATGCAACTTGCAAGAAAGTAAGGGGAAGGGTTTAGAGGATTCAAACGCAATTGGAGACACGGATGTTTTTGGCGTGGTTCCAATAGGTGGTGCTATCGTACTCTACATTGATGGAGACTTCAACTCACGAAGGGTAACGGTTGCGCGAGTCCACGGAGGGCTCCACCCGCGAAGGGTCCACGAAGTAGCAACCTTGTCTATCCCAGCATCGCCGTCGCCCACGAAGGACTTGCCTCACTAGCGGTAGATCTTCACGAAGTAGGCGATCTCCTTGCCCTTACAAACTCATTGGTTCAACTCCACAATCTTGTCGGAGGCTCCCAAGTGACACCTAGCCAATCTAGGAGACACCACTCTCCAAGAAGTAACAAATGGTGTGTTGATGATGAACTCCTTGCTCTTGTGCTTCAATTGATAGTCTCCCCAACACTCAACTCTCTCTCATAGGATTTGGATCTGGTGGAAAGAGGGTTTGAGTGGAAAGCAACTTGGGGAAGGCTAGAGATCAAGATTCATATGGTAGGAATGGAATATCTTGGCCTCAACACATGAGTAGGTGGTTCTCTCTCAGAAATGGTAAGTTGGAAGTGTAGGTTCAGTCTAATGGCTCTCTCCACGAATGAAGAGGAGGTGGAGGGGTATATATAGCCACCACACAAAATCTAACCGTTTCACACAATTTACCAAACTCGGTGGGACCGAATAGTTAAACTCGGTCGGACAGAATTAGTAAACCTAGTGACCGTAAGTGATTTTCGGTGGGACTGACACGCATCTCGGTGAGACCAACATGGTTAGGGTTAGGGCATAACGTAATCTCGGTGAGACCGATTACACAAACTCGGTGAGACCGATTTTGGTAATTAGCTAACCAGAGAGTTGGTCAGGTAAACTCGGTGGGACCGATTTGCTCTTTTCGGTGAGACCGAAATGTTACAAAAAGGAAACAGAGAGTTTACATTGCAATCTCGGTGGGACCGATCGCTCACTTCGGTTAGACCGAAACGTTACGAAGGGAAACAGAGAGATTGCAACCCCATCTCGGTGAGACCGAGATCCCTATCGGTAAGACTGATTTGCTTAGGGTTTGTGGTCGTGGCTATGACTTTTGGAATCGGTGGCGCCGGATAGAAAGAATCGGTGTGACCGATTTTGGCTTTAGGTTTAGGTCATTTGTGGTTGTGGGAAAGTAGTTGAGGGTTTTGGAGCATATCACTAAGCTCATGAAGCAAAAGGCTCATTAAGCAACACCTCATCCCTTCTTGATAGTATTGGCTTTTCCTATAGACTCAATGTGATCTTGGATCACTAAAATGTAAAATGAAGAGTCTTGAGCTTTTGAGCTTGATCCAATCCTTTGTCCTTAGTATTTTGAGGGATCCACTTTCATCATCCATGCCATGCCATTCATTGAGCTTTCCTGAAATAATAGTCTTGGAATAGCATTAGCTCAATGAGCTATATGTTGTTATGAATTACCAAAACCACCTAGGTATAGTTGCACTTCCATGAACGTGATGCGGTCCCTCCTAACATCTTTCTGGAGAGGTTGTTCAAGCCATCCGTGGTATGGGAAGGGGACACCGGTAACAATAGTCCAGACCCAACCACAATGCCCGATACCGAACATTCTGACATAATCGGAGGCTCTGCCACCGAAATAACACCTTTCGCCCACGTAATAATGGACGTTGTCGCCCCATGGACAGAACCATTCCAGGCCTACTTAACCAGGCAGGAACTCCCCAGGACCAAAATGAGGCACGCTGCATAGTACGGCGATCTAAAGCCTATAGGGTCCATGAGGGAGAGCTTTATAAGAAAAGCATCACCGGAGTCCTTCAAAGGTGCATCTCTGAAGAGGAGGGATGGAAGCTTCTGGCAGAAATTCATGACTCGGCAGCCACCACGCCGCAGCCCGGGCCCTTGTAAGCAAGGCCTTCCGTACAGGTTTTTATTGGCCAACGGCCCGGCCAGATGCACAGGACTTGGTCCAACGCTGCGTCGGTTGCCAGCTTTTTGCAAACCAAAGCCACATGCCACTCACCGCCCTCCACACAATCCCCATTACTTGGCCCTTCGCGGTCTGGGGGCTTGACATGGTTGGACCCCTTAAAGGGGGAACCCCAAGAAAAAATACTTACTGGTCATGGTGGATAAATTCACCAAATGGATAGAAGCCAAACCTGTTAAAACGGCTGAATCCGGACCGGTGATAGACTTCATATCTGGGGTCGTACACTGTTACGGCATCCCCCACAGCATCATCACTGACAATGGCACGAACTTCACTGCCGATGAGGTAAAACTCTGGTGCAAAAACATGGGCATTAAGCTCGATTATGCTTCTGTCTATCACCCACAAACTAACGGTCAAGTCGAGCGAGCAAATGGTCTTATCATGAGCGGCATTAAACCCAGATTAGTGCGATCCCTAAAGGAATCTAATACGCACTGGGTAGAGGAGCTCGACTCCGTACTCTAGGGGCTGCGGACCACGCCGAATCACACTACCGGATACACGCCCTTCTTTATGGTGTACGACGCAGAGGCGGTTCTACCGTGCGACATAATTCATGACTCACCTCGAGTGCGCATGTATGAAGAAAGAGAAGCCGAGCTCGATCGGCACGACAGTTTGGATGCCCTGGAGGAGGAACGTGACGTGGCAAAAGCCCGTTCCACATTCTATCAACAACAGGCTCGAAGATACCAAAGCAGAGAAGTACGAGCCAAAACTTATAATGTTGGCGAGTTAGTTCTACGCCTGCCGGAGAAGAAAAAGGACAAACTCAAGCCCAAATGGGAGGGTCCCTTCATTATTGACCAAGTTCTGACTGGTGGGGCGTACCGTCTGCGGGATGCATCGGTTAATCGACTTGAGCCAAATCCATGGAACGAGCCAGGCTCTGAAGATTCTACGCCTAGCGCCGGACTCTGTGTTCGTCTCCTTCCTCTGTCCATTTTTTGCATATACATTATCTGTCCTTTTATTTCTCTCTTTCTTCTTTTATTTTCTTTCCCGGTGCCTTCAAGGGCCAACTTGTGCCTTGCCTGCACACCATTGACGCGCTAGCCGCGCTCATCATACCTGGGGGCTTCTTACACAGAAGCTTACTTATTTATCCGTGCTTCATGCCCAGCACATGTGTCATCCTTCCGCATGTACCTTTTCTTCACCATTATATGCATCGATATGACTTAAGTTTTGGCCAAGCTGGGTTGCCTGGCTCTTGTATTTATGCCCTACGTTCCCGTTAATTCGGCTAGGGCATAAGGGGAGCACCTCTGCGATTGTTACTGCCGGGTCAGCCGGATGTGTACCTCAGACTGGGTGAAGCCGAAAGCTAGCGTTCTTAAGGGAATATTCGGTCGGTGAACAAAAGATGACTTTTTATTTATTTTCCATATGTGCCCCCAGATGTTTTTTCCTGCATCTCTTTTCGCAGTCCGGACATGCACTTTAGGGCATGCGTACCCAGGGAAAGGAACCCCTAACATAACTAGTTGGGCACTTGTCTGTTCAAGCACTAATGACCCCTACGCCTGGTTTCCATGCATGCCCCGGTTCTTAAATAACCGAGAGGGCATTCGGATACACTCCGGACTATCGGGTCCCGAGGTTGAAGCGAAAAGGTCCGCCATGACAAATGATCTACAATCCGGCTAGAAGGCATTATACATGTCATTTTAATTACATAGTCAATTTGACTGGCCAAATTCCTCTTCTATACCATCCAACATGCTGTCTAATCTACAATCCTGTTGGGAATACTTTGCGGCCAATTCTACTTGCGCATACACTAAGCTAACGGGGATCTCTTTCCCATCGAGCCCCACAGGTCCGATCTCGGCCATGTGGTTTGGGTCAGCCTTGGTATACCGCGTCTTCACCATGGCCCAGGCTTCCCTGGCACCTTGACGGCAGGCCGATATCTTCCATAATCGGAAGCGCCGACGCTCTCCCTTAAGCTTCTTTGCAAGCTCTTCAAGACCTTCGGGCAGGGAGACGGATGGCCATAAGGCCTGGGCAATACCTCGCAACACCTGCCGAGCTTGTTCGTGCAGTTGTGAGAGCTCGGGTAGAAGATCACCCGCATACCCGGGCATTTCATCCGCGGGACGACCCGTCAGCATACCTACATACATAACTCTGTTAGCCGGCTTCTTCGCCGAACTCTTCTTAAAGTTCGTTCAAGCACTTACTGAAAATGCCGCGTCGAAGCCACTGATTCTCCTTTACGGAGTCCAACAGCTGGGCATGAACATCCTGTAGTTCCACGCTCAGCTAGGTGTTGGCATCCTGGAGATTATTTTTCTCCTGCCTAACTTTTGTAAGCACGCGCTCGCCAGCCTTTAGCCGGGGTAGGAGATGTTGCTCATCCGGATTCACTCTGGCTTCATCTGCAATATTTATTGTCAGATTTGCATGTATGCCGCACTCTATATGGTACCTATCATTCTAAAAACAAAGTGTTACCAGAGGAGGCCTTCTCGGACTCCTTCGCTGTGGCAGCTGCAGCCCGTAGCTGGGCCTTGCACTCTTCAAGCTCACGAGACAACTGGGCATTCTTCTTTGTAAGAACCTGCATAATATATGATCCTTAAATCAGTTATTCTAACTGTTTCAAGTCTCAGGGGCTACTGCTATATGTAATCATCAAAATCTTCTTACCTGTATATCCTTTACATACTGGTCTGTGGCTCTGGCTAGGCCATTTTGAGCAGCACGGATGTATGCATCTCCTGAGTTGAAGGCATCAAATGCCTCTTGGGAGAAGCAAGCGTCACGGAGTACGGCTCGGTGACGCCTGTGGTTCATGGCGCTCTCCACTTCGGAATTTGTGGCGGATATTTTATCCGCATCCTCTGTCGGAGGAGCATCCGGCGTGCGTCTCGTATTCGCTTCCGCTTCTGTGTCTGGCCCTGGAGCCCGACTGGTTAAGGAGTGATTGGCGACCTCTTCTGATATAGTCCGGCGAGTGTTCTTCTTTCTAGAAAGCACGGGTGTTATTATGTCTTTAAAGACGACAACCATGGAGTGAGGTGTTGCATCATACCTCTGCGCCGGCGTCTCCGTCCGGACCGCTTTCCTCTTTAGCCTGTCCGGCCTCGGGGCCCCTTGCTGGCTGGTCGCCGCAGGCTCGACGCGGCGTCCCGAGGGCCTTCCCTATAAAACACCGTTGGTATACGGTGAGTGAAGTGCATAAAAGCAAATCCTTTTCAAAATGTTGGGACCTTTGGTCTCATTCACCTGCGAAGCTGGGAGCAGCCCAGGGTAGTCGGCCTTAATGGCCACCAAGGCGTCATCGCTGCTTAACTGGTAGAATACCCTGTCAATCAGCTCCATGGATATGTCCGGATCCTCTTTGAAGGCCGGGTCGAGGGACCGCTCAGGATCCTCTGGTTGAGGAGGTGGGTTGCTGATCTCCCTTACAGCCTTACGCAGTTCCTGCGATGAACTTGCAAGGTAAAATATTCAACTATGGGAATGTGGAACGGATGGGCGTAAAAAGTGATGACTTACCCAGCTCGGAGGATTGTACATGGAGAACCCATTTGTGGCTTGATGCGGAGGAATTCCTCTTCCTCTCCTCTGTACAAACCGGACAAGATTTTTTCTAGGGCAGCAGTCGAGTCCGGCACTTTGCGGCCGCAGCGGGTGGCGTCATCTTCCCCGTTGAAATCCCACATGGGGTGGCCTCAATATTGAAGTGGCTGCACCCCCCGCATAATGCATATTGCCATAACCTCGGTTATGGTCAGTCCTGATTGAGCCAATATCTTTATCCGGCCCATCAGGTAAAGAACGTCTCTATCATCTTCCTCCTGGGGGCTCCGTGGTCGCCAGCTCAGGCGCTTCTTCAAAGGAGCATTGTCAAACTCAGGAAGGCCGATCCGAATAGGGTCCGGAAGAGGGACATCCTCCATATAAAACCACTCTGAAGGCCAGTCTTCGGACGCCTTCTTCGGGGTTTCGGATACATATCCGGTCCCGCAGATGCGCCATACTTCGGCTCCGCCCACTTGACATATTGACCCCCTCTGTGAATGGGGCACGAGGCAGAACAACTTCTTCCACAGTGTGAAATGAGCGTCGCAGCCCAAGAACAAATCGCAAAGGGCTACGTAGCCAGCGATATGAAGTATGGAGGCAGGGGTAAGGTTATGCAACTGGAGGCCGTAGAACTCCAGGAGCCCTCGGAGAAACGGATGGATTGGAAATCTGATTCCCCTCAACAAATAAGGGACAAGGCATACCCGCTCTCCCTTAGAGGGGTTGGGAAAGCTCTCCGCCTGCTCCCCACCATTTTAGGTGGAAAGCCCGGCTCGAACCGGGACCATATACACTGGGGGGGGGGGAGAGAAATCCCTGGGTCTGAAGCTTCACTAATTGGCTATGCGGGACGGAACACCTCTCCCAATCTCCGGGCTTAGGGCTGGGGGAGCGAGAGGAGGAGCTGCACTGGTCGGCCATGCTGGGATGGATTTTCTCACGCGCGCTCCGATGAATGCTCGATGAGGGAAGATGGTGTGGTTTGGATCTGGGAATCCTCGTCTCTTTAAATATACAGTTCATTCGCACGGCTAGGGTGGTAAATGTAAAAACGCCCTGGCTATTCACATTCACTTGACACGTGGAAGATGGCCATTATTGGGCGCAGAAGCCAAGAAGCGCGACATTTACGAGAAGCCGGACATTATTTAGAGTTTGAGAAGAACCCGCCTTGCAATGCCGAAGACAATCTGCACGCCGGACTCATCGTCATTGAAGCCTGGTTCGGGGGCTACTGAGGGAGTCCTGGATTAGGGGGTATCCGGACAGCCGGACTATAACCTTTTGCCGGACTGTTGGACTATGAAGATACAAGATCGAAGACTTCGCCCCGTGTCCGGATGGGACTCTCCTTGGCGTGGAAGGCAAGCTTGGCAATACGGATATGAAGATCTCCTTCCTTGTAACCGACTCTATGTAACCCTAGCCCTCTCAGGTGTCTATATAAACCGGAGGGTTTAGTCCATAGGACAGACAACAATCATACCATAGGCTAGCTTCTAGGGTTTAGCCTCTCTGATCTCGTGGTAGATCAACTCTTGTAATACCCATATCATCAATATTAATCAAGCAGGAGTAGGATTTTACCTCCATCGAGAGGGCCCGAACCTGGGTAAAAACATCATGTCCCTTGTCTCCTGTTACCATCCGCCTAGACGCACAGTTCGGGACCCCCTACCCGAGATCCGCCGGTTTTGACACCGACAACGGTCGTGGGCTCAAGGGTGGCTCACTTTGTTGGTGTGGGGCGAGCTGTCCCGGCAAGGATCTTGCCGGGGCCGCTGAGGTTGCCCCGGCAAGGGTCTTGCCGGGGGAACCTGCTTCGTCCCTCTGCTCTTTGTGGTCTTGTCCTTGGCATTGCTCTAATTATCTTGGGTTCGATCATACCTTGGCTCACCTCCCCTGCTCTGCTTGGTGTGGTCGTGGGCGCGGCTCTGACTGCCCGTGCACAGGTAAAGGGGTACAAAAGCGTGCCCCTCTTTTTGTACACTGACAAGACCCCTCACCATGTCCGTGATCTCATCCGGGAATCCGAACAAACTTCGGTCACCAAAACACATAACTCAGAATACAAATCGTCATCGAACGTTAAGCGTGCGGACCCTACGGGTTCAAGAACTATGTAGACATGACCGAGACACATCCCCGGTCAATAACCAATAGCGGAACCTCGGTGCTCATATTGGTTCCTACATATTCTTCGAAGATATTTATCGGTCAAACCGCAATAACAACATACGTTATTCCCTTTGTCATCAGTATGTTACTTGCCTGAGATTCGATCATCGGTATCATACCTAGTTCAATCTCGTTATCGGCAAGTCTCTTTACTCGTTCCGCAATGCATCATCTCGCAACTAACTCATTAGTCACATTGCTTGCAAGGCTTATAGTGATGTGCATTACCGAGAGGGCCCAGAGATACCTCTCCGATACTCGGAGTGACAAATCCTAATCTCGATCTATGCCAACCCAAAGAACACCTTCGGATACACCTGTAGACCAAGTTTATAATCACCCAGTTACGTTGTGATGTTTGATAGCACACAAGGTGTTCCTCTGGTACTCGGGAGTTGCATAATCTCATAGTCAGAGGAATATGTATAAGTATGAAGAAAGCAATAGCAATAAAACTTAACGATTTTTATGCTAAGCTAACGGAAGGGTCTTGTCCATCACATCATTCTCTAATGATGTGATCCCGTGTATCAAATGACAACACATGTCTATGGTCAGGAAACTTAACCATCTTTGATTAACGAGCTAGTCAAGTAGAGGCATACTAGGGACACTTTGTCTGTCTATGTATTCACACATGTACTAATTTTCCCGTTAATACAATTCTAGCATGAATAATAAACATTTATCATGATATAAGGAAATATAAATAACAACTTTATTATTTCCTCTAGGGCATATTTCCTTCAAAATTTTCTTTCCACCTAAAGATAACCATTTTTCCTTCCACCCATTTAACCGAGCGATCACGCTCCCAACAAGATCCTGGAAATTATCACTCCTTTCAAACCCAACCATTGTAGGTAAACCCAAGTATCTATCAGACAAAGCTTTCCTCATAATATTGAGTTTTGTGCATATCTTTGCCTTTTTTACAACATTCACACAAGGGCTAGAAACTATACTTCATTTTTCTTCACTCATCAACTGTCTTGAGCCTGCACAATCTTGATGAAGTACTTGTCTCAACTAGGTTGCATTTTTTAAATCTTCTTTCATAAGGATCAGGGATAAAAAAATATACCGCATTTTGCTTCACTCGCTAATTGTCTTAGCCTACATAAGGATCAGAGCAAGTCCTAGCCCATAAAAGATTTAACTGAAGCATAGAGAGAAATTCTAACAAGTCATAATATAATTTTGGCTCTCTCAAATAGGAGTGTCCAGCAAGGATTGATGACTTCAAACACAAAATAAAACAAGCAAAGACACATATCATACAAGACGCTCCAAGCAAAACACATATCATGTCATGAATAAAAATATAGCCTCAAGTAAAATACCGATAGTTGTTGGAAGAAAGCGGGGATGCCACACGGGGGCATCCCCAAGCTTAGTTGGTTGCTCATTCTTGGCTAATAGCTTGGGATGCCGGGGCATCCCCAAGCTTTGGCTCTTACATCCTTCCTTCATCCATCGTAAGATAACCCAAAACTTGAAAACTTCAATCACACAAAACTCAACAAAACCTTCGTGAGATCCGTTAGTGTAAGAAAAATAAATCACTACTATAAGTGTTGTATCAAACCAATTCATATTTTGGTTTTTATTATATCTAATGTATTCCCACTTTTCTATGGCAAAAATTCATCAAAGAAAACCATAGAGCCTTCAAAATAAGCACACAACACAAAGAAAACAGAATCTGTCAAAACAGAACAGCCTGTAGGAATCTGATTTGTTCGAATACTTCTGGAACTCCAAAAATTCTGAAAAACTAGGACACCACTTGGATAATTTGTATATTGATCTACTGCAATAATAATTAGCATTTTATCACATTCTGGTAAATTTTAACAATTGTTTTCGTGAGCAAAAAGTTTCTGTCTTTTTCAGCAAGATCAAACAACTATCACCCAAGAAGATCCTATTGGTTCTACTTGGCACAAACACTAATTAAAACACAGAAAACACAATCATAACAGTAGCATAATTGTTCTAACACTCAAGAATAGAAAGAAAGAAAAGCAAAAAATAAAATTTTATTCATTGGGTTGCCTCCCAACAAGAGCTATAGTTTTACGCCCTTAGCTAGGCATAAAGCAAGGATCTTAGTCTTGTCATCTTTGTTCTTCTTAATTTTTGGGGGGTATTTTTATCAGGAGATTTTGTAAACACAACATAAAATATATTATCCATAGAAACTTTAGCATTCCTTAGTTGGTTTTCATCATAACCCCTTTGATTTCCTGCAACAATCCAAGAATAGTGTTGATTAACATTATTAAAAACTTGTTGGATTATTTCTAGAATGGGAACCTCCTTTTTAAGATTCTCATCAAAGATCTTATTATCCCCAAGCAAATGCCTTAGTGCATAGTCACTATTGTAAAGAATTTCATCTATCACGGGCTTTTGATGATTCATATCATAAAAGTCAAAGATTTCGCTAGCTTCCCGAATTATGTAGTCAAACTCGTTCATAAGAACGGGAGCAACCAACTTTTTGGCTCTAGGATTCTTTATTTCAGGAAGCTCAAAAAACAATCTTTGCAAAGTAGGATGAGTGCGGATAAATTTACATTCGAGTTTCAAAACTAGTGCTAAAATAGCATCCGCATAAGATCTAGTAGTTTTAAGTATAGTAGCATCATCAAGACTCAAATTTCCAACACAATTGAAGAATTCTTGGATACTTTCTTTTCCCATAACGTTCCCTTGCCCCAAGATATAAGTTTTAGCATCCAGATTTCCCGTACGTCCTATCTTAGGAGTTAGGCCATCATCTATTGGTGCCATACCAAAATCACTCATGATTACAAGCAAAAAATAGATCTGGAGAGAAAACGGCGAACGGAAAAAGAGAGGCGAATAAAACGACAAATTGTTGTGAAGTGGGGGAGAGGAAAACGAGAGGCAAATGGACAATAATGTAAATTGCGAGGAGATGAGATTTGTGATTAGGAACCTGGTTGTGTTGAAGATCCTCCCCGTCAACGGCGCCAGAAATTCCCTTGATGATGTTTGCTAAGACTACGTCGGTGTTTCCCCCAAGAGGAGAGGATGATGTAGCATAGCAACGGTAGGTCTTTCCCTCAGTAATGAAACCAAGGTATCGAACCAGTAGGATAACCAAGCAACATAACGTAAACATCCCCTGCACACAAATAACAGCGACTCGCCACCCGACGTGTTAAAGTGGTTCTCAATCCCTTTCGGGTAACGGCGCCAAAAACTGGCACGGAGACGGGAGAAAATTATGATAGATTGAAATAGTAGATCGCAAATAAAATAAAGTGCAGCAAAGTATTTTTGTGTTTTTGGGTTTAATATATCTGAATAAAAATGCATAGGAAAAGTAGAGCGCAAAGCAAATATATGAAGAAGAAGACCCGGGGGCCGTAGGTTTCACTAGTGGCTTCTCTCGAGAAAAATAACAAACGATGGGTAAATTTTTTACTGTTGGGCAATTGATAGAACCTCAAATAATTATGACGATATCCAGGCGATGATCATTACATAGGCATCATGTCCAAGATTAGTAGACCGACTCCTGCCTGCATCTACTACTATTACTCCACACATCGACCACTATCCAGCATGCATCTAGTGTATTAAGTTCATGGAAAAATGGAGTAATGCAATAAGAACGATGACATGATGTAGACAAGATCCGTTTATCTATATGGCGGTAGATATAGATCTCGTCTTTTTATCCTTAGTAGCAACGATACATACGTGTCGGTTCCCCTTCTGTCACTGGGATCAAGCACCGTAAGATCGAACCCACTACCGGGCACCTCTTCCCATTGCAAGATAAATAGATCAAGTTGGCCAAACAAAACCCAAATATCGGAGAAGAAATATGAGGGTATAAGGGATCATGCATATAAGAGATCAAAGAAACTCAAATAACTTTCATGGATATAAAAAGATATGACTGATCATAAACTCAAAGTTCATCAGATCCCAACAAACACACCGCAAAAGAGTTACATCATATGGATCTCCAAGAGACCATTGTATTGAGAATCAGCGAGAGAGAGAGAGAGAGAGAGAGAGAGAGAGAGAGAGAGAGAGAGAGAGAGAGAGAGAGAGAGCCATCTAGCTACTAACTACAGACCCAAAGGTCTACAAAGAGCTACTCACGCATCATCGGAGAGGCACCAATGCAGGTGGTGAACCCCATCCGAGACGGTGTCGAGATTGGATCTGGTGGTTCGGGACTCTGCGGCGGCTGGATGAATATTTCGTCGACTCCCCTAGGGTTTCTGGAATATTTGGGTATTTATAGAGCAAAGAGGTGGTCCAGGGGGCACCCGAGGTGGCACAACCCACCAGGGCGCGCCTGGGCCTCCTGTCATGCCCTGGTGGGTTGTGCCCCCTCGGGGCACCCCCAGGTGCAACCAGGGCCCATTGCCTTTCTTCTGGCCCATAAAAAATCATCGTGGAGTTTCGTGGCATTTGGACTCCGTTTGCTATTGATTTCCTGCGATTTAAAAAACATGAAAAAAACAACAACTTGCACTTGGCACTATGTCAATAGGTTACTGCCAAAAAATGATATAAAATTACTAAAAAATAATTATAAAACATCCAAGATTGATAATAAAACAACATGGAACAATAAAAAATTATAGATACGTTGGAGACGTATCAAATTCAACCACACCTGGAGATTAATTATCTGCAACAAAGTGATCAGTAGAAAAATAGTATTATAGTTTTGATAGTAGTAGCAACATCAATAGTAACGATAACAGGGATAACAGTGATTTTGTAGAAAGTGCAACAATAAAGATAGCAGCAGTAACTTAGCAAGAACAATATAAGATAAATTCGTAGGCATTGGATCGGTGACTTGTTGGATGATATTCATCATGTGACATTTATTACCTAGGGTGATACGACACTAGCTCCAGTTCATAGATATAATGTAGGCATGTATTCTGTAAACAGTCATACGTGCTTATGGAAAGAACTTGCAGGACATCTTTTATCCTACCCTCCCGTGGCAGCGGGGTCCTATTGGAAACTAAGGGATATTAAGGCCTCTTTTTAATAGAGAACTGGAACAATGCATTAACACACGGTGAATACATGAATTCCTCAAACTACTGTCATCACCGGGAGTGGTCCCGACTATTGTCACTCCGGGGTTGCCGAATCATAACATGTAGTAGGTGACTATAACTTGCAAGATCGGATCTAGAACATGGATATAATGATGATAACATAAACAGTTCAGATCTGAAATCATGGCACCCGGGCCAAAGTGACAAGCATTAAGCATGGCAAAGTCATATCAACATCAATCTTAGAACATAGTTGATACTAGGAATCAAGCCCTAACAAAACTAACTAGATTACAGGATGAATCTCATCCAACTCCTCACCGACCAGCGAGCCTACGAAGGAATTACTCGCTTCCGGTGGGGAGCATCATGGAATTGGCGATGGAGAAGGGTTGGTGATGTCGAAGATCGAAGATCCCCCTCTCCGGAGCCCCAAACGAACTCCAGATCTGGCCTCCCGATGAAGAACAGGAGGTGACGGCGGCTCCATCTCGTGGAACGTGATAATTCTTTCTCCTTGATTTTTTTCTGGAAATATGTGATTTTATAGCGTCGGTTTCAGGGTCTGCGGGGCCACCAGGTGGGGACAACCCATCTGGGCGTGCTTGGAGGGGGCGCGCCCTGGTGGGTTGTGCCCACCCAGGTGCCCCTCTCCGGTGGTTCTTGGCTACAGAAATTCTCTTTTATTGTATAAAAAATCCTCGCAAAGTTCGTTCCATTCCGAGAACTTTTATTTCTGCACAAAAAAACAACACTATGGTAGTTCTGCTGAAAACATCGTCAGTCCGGGTTAGTTTCATTCAAATCATGCAAATTAGAGTCCAAAACAAGAGGAAAAGCGTTAGGAAAAGTAGATACATTGCAGACGTATCAACTCCTCCAAGCTTAAACCGTTGCTTGTCCTCAAGCAATTCAGTTGATAAACTGAAAGTGAAAAAGAAAAACTTTTACGAACTCTTTTGCTCTTGTTTGCATAAATAAGCTTAAACAACACCCAGGTTTTCAGCCAATATTATAACTAGCCATGTCGACCATAACTCTTAAAAATTATATTAACTCATATCAATAACATAATCAACTAGCGAGCAATAATAAGATATCTCAAATAGCAACACATTATCAAAACAACCATGATATAATATGACAATAGTGGTATCTTGCTAGCCCTTTCTTAGACCGCAAAACATAAATGCAGAACACCTCCAAAGTTCAAGCAGCGACTAAACATTGTAATTCATGGTAGAAAAGATCCAGTCATGATGCACCCAACATTAGCTACACACAATGCATCAGCATGACATCATTGCTCTCAGGTTCTGGCGCTTATTTTAGAAGGTGATGACACAACATAAAAGTAAATAGATAGTCCCTTTGCAGAGGGAAGCAGTGATTTGCAGAGGTGCCAGAGCTCAAGTTTTTAAAACAGAGGTAAATGAAATTTTGAGAGATGCACCCTTCTTGTTTACTTCGCAACCATCAGTTATCAATATCTTCCATGCTAAACACATTAGTGGCGGTTCCCAAGTGATAAAGTAAAGGTTATGACTCCGTAGGAGTTTTTGTTTGATTATTTGTAAGCTCTTTTCTGTTTGCCGTTTGGGACTGGGCATCCATATTACCGCCCTTTTTCTCGTGCAGTGGCGAGTGAATAAACACTCGACCTGATAATAATCCGCTTAGCATAGAAGATACCGACTACCTCATGTCGTTCGAACGATCCAGGCACACATAAAGGATATTTATTTGAAGTTTTTAGAGATGGCACATGCAAATTTGCTTAGGACGGCAGGGTAATACCGCATATATGTAGGTATGGTGGACTCATCTGGAATAGCTTGGGTTCAAGGTTTGGATGTACTAGCAAAATTCCCACTTAGTACAGGCGAAGGCTAGCAAATAGGTTGAGAACCGGCCGACTAGAGAGCAACAATGGTCACGAACATGCATTATGCATAAGTAACATTGGACACTAGCATGAGTAGGATATGAACACCATGAACATAAATATCATAGAGGCTATATATGTTGGTTTTGATTCAACTACATCCATGAACATGTGCCAAGTCAAGCCACTCGAACATTCAGAGGAGGATACCATATCATCATACTACATCACAATCATTTTAATGCAATGTTGACATCCAAGATAAATCATTATCCACTCCTAGCTGCTTATGCATGGCATGAGAAACCATAATATCTAACTGTCATTGCGAACATGTTTAATCATAATGGGCTGAATCATGGATACTAGGTTAAACATATTTACAAAGACAGACCAAGTCGAGTTCATACCCGTTTCTCTCTGTCACGGCCACTTCATCGAATATCTTCATTATTGCCTTTCACTTGCACGACTGAACGATATGAAAATAATAATAGTGTAAGAGTGCCGTGGGCTAAGCTGGAATCTGCAAACATTTTATTCAACAGGAGAAGACAAGGTAAAATGGGCTCTTTGATAGATCAACAATAATGCTTATGAGAGCCACTCCACATTTTCATCGTGGTCTTCTCCTCGGTACGACTCAATAAAAAGAAAAAAAATCAGAGAAACACACTAAAATGTTTTTGGAGTTTTAGGTTTTATCTTAAAGAAGAAAATAAAAGGTAAAAAGCAAAAACGAGAAAAACTATTTACACAGGAAAACTCCCAACAAGCAAAAGAAGAACAAGGAAATCTTTTTGGGTTTCTTTTTAGTGCTACAGCTATCTACTGTAACATCCCAATTTTCAATTTGGATGTTAATCATTAGGTCATCATACGCATTCATGCTTTTTGCATTTTTAAAGTGGTTTATTTGGATATCTTGATCCTAGAGGCCTTAAGCAACTCAAGGACCATTTGAGAGAGTTGGTGGTTTTCACAAAAATCCACTTTTGAATTTTCAAAATTGGTAAATTGGATCAAAGTGATTTTTTATTTGAAATTATTTTTCCGATTATTTCTGAATAAATAAAATAACGAGAGAAGATAATATGACTTCTTCAAACAGAGGAAATAATGGAAAATTAATTTTTAAATAAAAATATTTATTTTATTTGAATTTTATTTGAGATTTTATTCGAGTAAATTAGGGAAAAATTGTATTTTAGCCCAGAAAAATGTTCACGTGGTCCTATATATTAGGAGAGGACCTTGATAATTGTTTTTGGGATTTTTAGGATTTTATTTATTTTTATTTTGGATTTTTCCTTTCTGGTGATTTTATTTTAAAAATTCTCTTGACCGACCGGGTCGAGCCCAACCCAGCCAATGCCGCCTTTGTCATACAGAGTCCAGCTCGAGTCCAGCCGCTCCGCCCGCCGCGTGATCGAGGGGACTCCTCGTGTGCCCCCTCTGCCAAGCCGCCCCCCAGGCTTTATAAGTCAGAACCCTGCCGCTCCCTCCTCCATCAGCCGTCGCCCCGAGCCGCCCCGCAACGCGTCACTGCCGCCGCGCCGCTCCACCGCGACGCACTCGCGCCTCACCGCCATTGCCGCCCGCGCCGTCGCCGCTCAACGCCGCCGCCGACGCCACCGTTTTTCCGCCCCGAACCAGCCGAACTGGTATAAAACCGAACCGCCTCCCCGGTTTTTTCGGTTTATTCGTTTAGCTCAGTTTTATTTTTAGGCTTTGCTAAGCAACGAACATTCACCCGATCTTCTTTGTTGGCGAACGAATTCATTCGTTAGTCTCTGTTAGCGGACGTTCGTCCCATAGATTTTTCTTTTTGTTTTATTTTCGGCCAGGGACCTATCCGTGAATACTTTTCTTACAAATTAGTCTCTGAACTTCAAATCTTCGTTACTTTTTACTCCTTTATCTAAATCCAGTGAAACCAAGGCAAAATCTTCGTCTCGATCCCCTCTGTTCAGATAAAGAACTTGAACATGATTTTGGAAATTTAAAATTTGGTTACAAGCAAATTTGAATTTGAACTTCTTTTGATCGTAGTTTGAGTTTCGTAACTCCGATTCGATTGATTATTTTTGCAAATCGAAGCTCTTCTCTTGAACTTTCTATTTAGATCTTTTCTCTTGGTTTTATCTTTGCATCTTATGCTTGAGTGCTTATTTATGCTATTGTTTGTTCGCGATAGAGTTTCTGGAGTGCGAGGCTTGATACTACGAATCACTAGGGTTTTCATATTGCCAGCAAGGCAAGTAACACTTTGATCGTATCCCTATATTACCCAGTTTTTATGCATTAGTTTCAACTCACAAACATTGCATGAGTAGGATTTGATAACATGTGGGTATTGGGAAGTAGTTGATGAGGTAGTACCTATTGTCTTATATCAAACCTTGGGTATTTACTACATTATGCTTATACTGCTATGCTATGCTCGTAGAAGTGGTTTGGTTTGAGAGAATTCATGAAAGGTGTGAGAGTTATTGTTAACTAAGGTTTAACTTAAGGTGGCTACTTTAATACACATCTGGGTGGATTGTTTGTGGGCACCTGGGGAATCCAGTGTTGTCCAAGGAGATCCCGGGGTATCCGTGTGATCATCCTATGGTTCGCCACCAGGCTCAAAGTGATCTTAAGATTATTCATTCTAGAAACTTCCGTGTGCAGCCACATGCCATTATGGGCTCTGGCATAGTTGAGTAAGTTGTGGGAATCCTTTCCATGATGGGCTAGCAGATGTAGGGGATTGTAGGTGTACCGATCTATCTATCGGTTAAGGGGACCTCTTTGGAAAGACTATGTCTCGGTCATCCGTTTCTCAAACACCATGCAGTGCGAGAAATACAACGGAGGAGATCGAGTCTTATGGGGAAAAGTGCGGAAACCTCTGCAGAGTGTACAAACTAATCATGATTATCCGTGTCCCTGGTTATGGACATCTTGAGTATCTGGTACTTGAATTATTGATGTTGATCTCATCATGTTACTTAATTAATTTGTTGGGTTACTGTTGTTAATTTGGGATTGAGTTGGGGTTACCTTCTCAATGTTTTCAACAAACTTTGTTGTTAAATAAAATATATTCCTTTGTTGTAGGGTAAAACTAGCTTTATGCAAATGATAAACCATAGAGCCTCCACCAGCCATATCTGCATGTAGTGATAGATGTTATTTGCTCATTGCTCTATAGTGTAATTTTGCCAGCATATTCCATATGCTGACCTACACAGGCTGCAACGTATTATGTTGCAGACTTTTCAGACGAAGAGTAAGGTGTGCTAGGTCATTGTCGTGCACTCAGTTTTGCCGTGGAGTTCGATGGACTCTTCTACCTTCGAAGCTTTCGCAGTTATCTTATTTAGATGGACTTCAGCCATATTATTGTAATAAGTACTCTTTTTGAGACACTTGATGTAGTAAGTGTGTGATTAAACTCTGCTATAAATCCTGAGTATTGTGTGTGTCAGCAATAAAGATCCAGGGATGACACTTAAACACACAGACTTGACCGTCCGAGGTCCGGTCGCTACATCTACTCTAGATATAAAAAAATTCAAAAAGAAGCTAGAAATATTTTTGGATTTTCTCAAAGTTTTTCAAGCACACAAGAAGAAAGCGAGAAAATAAACTTAACATGGATAGTACAATGAAAATGGTGTGGACATCGACAAATGAAATGTGTGAACATGAATGTACTCCCCCAAGCTTAGGCTTTTGGCCTAACTTGGTAATCAATCAGTAGCCTGCATAATGGTCGGGGTATTAGCTCACGGAGGCTCTCGGTGCAGATGCCTCAGCCCGCCGTGCAGCCATAACCACCGCGTTATGAGCTCGGGCCTTGCTCTCCAGAACAAAGTATCTTCCCCTACTGTGAAAATCAAAGAGAGCAGGTGCATGCAAGTATGTGTATACAACGGAGTCTTGATTAAACAACAATTTATAGGTGAAATTATCGGGTTCACCTCCAAGGATTTTATGACGTTTCATGGCATCAAAGTCTAAATACTGCATGGGTAAAATAGGGTCACATGGCAAAGGTGCAACACCCAGCTCTCTTGCTAAGCGTGTGGCATAAGTACCACCATAAAAATAACCACTATTAGCGCTGTGTTGCAACCTACGTGCAACAATCGCTCCAAGATTATAACTTTTGTCACCGGTGAGAGCGGTGCGTATGAGGCTCAAGTCTGGGGCACAAAGTGTACTACAATCTTGTTTGCCTACAATACATTTTCCATTAAATAAAGAAAAGTATTGAATTGTGGGAAAATGAATGCTATTTATTCTACCATGCGTCACTCCCCTATTCTCACCATCACAAAGACTAATAAAAAATGTTTGGAACTCAGATCTTGGTGGTTCTTCAAGTGAACCCAGAATGGAATTTTGCAGTGGTGAGCAAATCTCTCTAAAGATATGGTAAATGGATTTTCATATAGTTTAAATGACACCCTAGACTCACGGGGATGAAATTTAAATCCTTTGACAAATGATTCAGTGAGAGTGTGGTGTTGGTTGCACTTATCTGAAATGTAGGGACCGAGATCGTCATTGTGAACATATTGCTCAAATTCCTCCTTAATGCCCACACTCACCATATAATCATCGCATGGCCATAAGCATGTTTCGGTGGTGTCATCTCGTACGGAACTTTCAATTGGTTCAACATAAGACCGACGAGCGGGGCTGTCACTAGAAGATGCCCCCGAGGATCTCCTCCTCGAAGAACTCCTTCCAAATAGGTTCATCATATTCGCGTACAATTTTCTGAAAATTTTTGGGTGACAAAAATTTGTCAACACAACTTCTCAATATTAATAGAAACTACTCATAGGTATGCATAGAGGCCCTAGCAAGCATTCAAACTACTTAAAACTCTAAGAATTCAACATGCAAGCTCATCTACAGCAACACAAGGGTAGCTAATTATTTAAAATATAATCCATTAAAGAAAAAACTAATTGGACAAACGGAGGAGTCACATACCAAGAAAAAAAATCCCCCGAAACAGTTTCGGAAACGGAGCTTCGAGAAAAGATATCGAAATACGCGGGTTTGAGAGCAAGAACACGAGAGAGAGAGAGAGAGAGAGAGAGCAATGGTGATTTTTTTTCTGGAGGTAGGTGATGATGTGGGATGAAGAGATAAGTGAGGGGGCCCACGTGGGGACCACAACCCACCTGGTGCACCTCCCTCTGATATTATTTGCACCAAAAATTCTTAAATATTCAGAAAAAACCGTATTAAATTTTTAGAGGATTCCGAGAACTTTTATTTTTGGGTCATTTTTTATTGCACGGGAAATTTAGAAAACAGACAAAACATGGCATTTTATTTTATTTAACTAATAAAAATAGAAAACAAAAGGTTGGGACAGAAGGTAGTGCTAACTAAATTCATCAACTTCATACCTCTAAAAAATGATCCATTAATAAGGTTGATCAAGTCTTATTAACAACCACTTCCGTTTAGCATGAAACCGAAGAACTTTCGTAATTCACTAAGTTACCTCAATGGGGATGTGAATATCCCCAACAATAAGCATTTCATATTTCTTTTTGACAGTAGGTAGAGGTAGTTGAAAACTTCCAATAGTGATTGTTGGAGATTTTTCAATAACATTAATACCATTCACTTGGAATTGTTTCTTCGGAAAGTGCACCGTATGATCATTACCATTGATATGAAAGGTGACCTTGCTTTTGTTGCAATCAACAACAGCCCCTGTAGTATTCAGGAAATGTCTACCAAGGATAATCGACAAGTTGTTGTCCTCGGGCATCTCAACTATAACAAAGTCAGTCAAAATAGTAACATTAGCAACAACAACACGCACATCCTCACAGATACCGATAGGTATGTCAGTTCATTTGTCAGCCATTTGCAAAGATATTTCATTAGGTGTGAGTTTATTCAAATCAAGTCTTCTATATAGAGAGAAAGGCATAACACTAACACCAGCTCCCAAATCACACAAGGCAGTTTTTACATAGTTTCTTCTGATGGAGCATGGTATAGTTGGTATTCCCAGAACTCCAAGTTTTTTAGGTACTCCATGTTTAAAAGTATAATTAGCAGGCATGGTGGATATTTCAGCTTCCGGTATTTTTCTCTTATTGGTGAAGGTGTCTTTCATATACTTTGCATAAGGAGACATTTTAAGGATATCATTCAAACGAGTACGCAAAAATACTAGACTCAGCATTTCAGCAAAGCGCTCAAATTCTTCATCATATTTCTTTTTAGTTGACTTAGGTGGAAAGGGCATAGGTTTTTGAACCCACGGTTCCCTTTCCATACCGTGTTTTCTAGCAACAAAGTCTCTTTTATCATATCTTTTATTCTTAGGTTGTGGGTTATCAAGATCAACTGCAGGTTCCATCTCAACATCATTGTCTGGTTCTTTATTATTTGTTTGAGTGTCTTCATGAACCTCATCATTATCTTTTTCATTATCAGAAGGTGAGTGTTCATTACCAGATTGAGTTTCAGCATTAGAGATAGAGACTTCATTATCATTATCAGGAGGCTTTTCTACTTCAGGTTCACTAGAGGCATGCAAATTCCTATCATTTTTCTTCTTCTTTTTCTTTTTAGAAGGACTACGTGCATCAGTGTTAACTCTTTGAGAATCTTGTTCAATTCTTTTTGGGTGTCCCTCAGGATAGAGTGGTTCCTGAGTCATCCTACCTCCTCCAGTCATTACTCTAACAGCATGATAGTTGACATTATTATAGATTTCATCAAGCAACTCTCTTTGAGATTTAGCAACTTGTTCTAACTGAGTTTGTACCATAGAAGCATGCTTCCCCACACCTCTAACATCATTTGAGATTCTACATAACAAGTCACTCAAGCGAGCAATCATATCAGAATTGTATTTCAATTGTTTCATAACATTTGTATTGAAGTGATCTTGCTTTCTAATGTAGTTCTCAAACTTAAAAAGACATTGGCTAGGGTGCATATTGTGAGGATTATCATTATCATTGAGTTTCATTAGAGAATTTACCTCTACCACATTAGGCAATGGTGGTGTATCAAGCCCATGTATTTATTCAATAGGAGGTAAACTTTTACATCCTTGGCCTTAATACCTTTTCCCTTCATAGATTTCTTTGCCTCTTGCATATCTTCAGAACTTAGATATAAAATACCCCTATTCTTCAGAGTAGGTTTAGTAGGTGGTTCAGGAAGAGTTCGATCATCATAATTTCTCAATATGTTATTCAATAATTCTTCATTTTGCCCAATAGTTTGTTCCCTAAAAACACAACCAGCACAACTATCTAGGAAGTCCCTAGAAGCATCGGTTAGTCCATTATAGAAGATATCAAGTATTTTATTTTACTTAAGAGGGTGATTAGGCAAAGCATTAAGCAATTGGAGAAGCCTCCCCCAAGCTTGTGGGAGACTCTCTTCTTCAATTTGGGCAAAGTTAAATATTTCCTGTAAGGCAGCTTGTTTCTTATGAGCAGGAAAATATTTTTCAGAGAAGTAGTAAATCATATCCTGGGGACTACGCACACAACCAGGAGCAAGAGTATTGTGCCAAGCTTTAGCATCACCCTTTAATGAGAAAGGAAATAATTTGAGAATATAGTAATAGCGAGTTTTCTCATCGTGAGCAAAAAGGGTGGCTATGTCATTCAACTTAGTAAGATGTGCCACAACAGTTTAAGTTTCATAACCATGGAAATGATTAGATTCAACCAAAGTAGTTAACTCTGGGTCGACAGAGAATTCATAATCCTTATCATCAACAAAGATAGGTGAAGTAGCAAACATAGGATCACATTTCATTTTAGCATTCAGAGATTGTTCTTTATACTTGCATAATAATTTCTCTAGATCATCTCTATCCTTACAAGCAAGAATATCTCTAGTTGCCTCCTCACCCATAACATAACCTTCCAGTACCTTTGGCAATTCATATCTAGGAGGGCTAGTTCTAGTAGGTGTTTGAAGATTTTTAGTTTCATGCTCATCGTCAGTCTCAACACTATCATGTTGTCTTACTCTAGCAATTTGTTCCTCAAGAAATTCACCTAGTGGCACATTATCATCAAGCAAGTTACTAACATCATCATAAACATCATTCATAGCAGAAGTAGCATCATCAATAACTTGCGTCATATCAGGATTAATAGCATGTGGTGTTGTTGCAAGTTTACTTATAACAGAAGGTGAATCTAAAGTAGAGCTAGATGGCAGTTCCTTACCTCCCCTCGTCTTAGAGGAAAAAATCTTAGTCTTAGCATCCTTTAGATTCTTCATAGTGAAAAATTGATAATAATCCCAAGTGACTCAACAAATATAGCTATGTTCCCCGGCAACGGCGCCAGAAAAAGGTCTTGATAACCCATAAGTATAGGGGATCGCAACAGTTTTCGAGGGCAGAGTATTCAACCCAAATTTATAGATTCGACACAAGGGGAGCCAAAGAATATTTGTAAGTATTAGCAGCTGAGTTGTCAATTCAACCACACTTGGAGATTAATTATCTGCTGCAAAGTGATCAGTAGCAAAGTAGTATGATAGTTTTGATAGTAGTAGCAACAACAATAGTAACGGTAACAAGTGTAACAGTAACGATAGCAGTAGTAACTTAACAAGAACAATATAAGATAAATTTGTATGCACTGGATTGGTGACTTCTTGGATGATATTCATCATGTGACACTTATAACATAGGGCGATACTGCACTAGCTCAAGTTCATAAATATAATGTAGGCATGTATACCATAAATAGTCATACATGCTTATGGAAAGAACTTGCATGACATCTTTTCTCCTACCCTCCCGTGGCAGCGAGGTCCTATTGGAAACTAAGGGATATTAAGGCTTCCTTTTAATAGAGAACCGGAACAAAGCATTAACACATGGTGAATACATGAACTCCTCAAACTACGGTCATCACCGGGAGTGGTCCCGACTATTGTCACTCCAGGGTTGCCGGATCATAACACATAGTAGGTGACTATAACTTGCAAGATCGGATCTAGAACATGGATATAATGATGATAACATAAACGGTTCAGATATGAAATCATGGCACCCGGGCCCAAATGACAAGCATTAAGCATGGCAAAGTCATAGCAACATCAATTTTAGAAACATAGTGGATACTAGGGATCAAGCCCTAACAAAATTAACTAGATTACATGATGAATCTCATCCAACTCGTCACCGACCAGCGAGCCTACGAAGGAATTACTCACTCCCGGTGGCGAGCATCATGGAATTGGCGATTTAGAAGGGTTGGTGATGACGAAGATCGAAGACCCCCCTCTCCGGAGCCCCAAACGGAATCTAGATCTGGACTCTCGATGAAGAACAGGTGGTGACGGCGGCTCCGTCTCGTCGAACGCGATAATTCTTTCTCCCCGATTTTTCTGGAAATATGTGATTTTATAGCGTCGGTTTCAGGTTCTGCAGGGCCACCAGGTGGGGGCAACCCACCTGGGAGCGCCTGGAGGGGGGGTGCCCTAGTGGGTTGTGCCCACCCACGTGCCCCCTCCGGTGGTTCTTGGCTACATAAATTCTCTTTTATTGTATAAAAATCATCGCAAAGTTTTGTTCCATCCTGAGAACTTTTATTTCTGCACAAAAAACAACACCATGGTAGTTCTGTTGAAAACAACGTTAGTCTGGGTTAGTTTCATTCAAATCATGCAAATTAGATTCCAAAACAAGAGGAAAAGCGTTAGGAAATGTAGATACGTTGGAGACGTATCACGAGGTCATAAGCTTAAGGTAATCATGATCTGATGAGTGTTAGTAGTATGAGAATATCAAGGATTTATTTGTGGAATTGTTTCCTTAATATTTGAAATAGTTCCAAGAGGAATCGGAAGCGTTTCGGGGTCAACGGAAGGGTTTCGGGGTTTATCGGACAACACCGGGTATTCCCGATAAATAATATAGAGGTGGCAAACGTTTCTGTAGATGTTAAATTAATAATAAAAGGCTCTAATAACAGTTAGGAGGCTTTTATATTTAACTTAATATCGACATGCCTTAAAAGGCCAAGAGGTGGAGAGCTACTTGGGCCACTTGGGCCCAAATAGGGGAGGTGCCCCCTTCCTCCTTGTAGAAGGAAGGGGAGGCCGAATTGGAGAGGAATTCCCCATCCTTGGCCGGCCAAAGGAAGTGGTTTTCCTCCCTTGTGGCGCCCCGTCTCTCCTCCTCCCTCCAACCTATATATAATTGAGGACTTTGGCCCTTTGGATACACAAGTGTTGGAGCCTCCTCTACTTCATCTAGCCCTAGTTCTAGTTGGTCCTAATTAGAGCTTGGTCTAGTTCTTCTAATCCTCATAATTAGAAGCCCAGTATGGTTCTAATCTCCCCCTCTAATTCCTCGACGATGATTAGCTCTGGACAACGAAGCACTGCCGGATCGTGAAGACCGTACACTTGCAACCAAGTAGAGAGGCCGTTATTTCCGATTTCCTTCAAGGGATCGTTTGAGGGCGGTTCACGGGATCGCCACCAATGGTTCGAGGGACTCCAAGTATGATCTATACTGACTCGTCTACTTCCACTGCACTTCGGAGTCGGTAATGACCGTTGATACAAACTCTGTATGCATCTTCATAATGTTCCTGGGTGTTCGTAGGGCGATTTTTTTCTAATACATTTCCCAACAGTGGCATCATGAGCGGTTCTATGAGTAGATGCATTTTCCATCTAGATCACATGTCCATGTGAGGGTTTGATGTTCTTGCTATGCCTCCCTCTAGTATTGCTCTGGTTCAGTTCACAGCATGATATAGCTTTGTTCAAAGTTCTCACAATCGATGGGCTCTGGTTGTCGAAGATCTGCTAATAGTTCTTTGGGCTTCATCATAGTCAAGAACAGTGGACCATCGCGTGCACAAGAGGACAATGAAGATGAACGATCTTCTAGGGGGACACACATATTTGACGAAGTTTAGTGTGGGGGCAGAGATATTTAATTAAGTCTGTTCTTTTACATGCCCTGAAAGTTAATATAGCAACAAGAATTATTGCCTTGATTGTGTGTAGTAGGTAGCTTGTGTTATCTAGAAGCCCTACAAGCCACATAATAAAAATTGGCCAAACCAATTAGAGGACGTCTAACTTGGTTTGTAGGTTTGCAAATGATGTGGCATAGCCTTCGTCATGATAATGTGTTTATGTATGAGATGATTATATGTTGTAATGTTAAGTGGCCTGCGCATGACGGTGCTACTTCTTGAGCTTGCGTTGGTTATTCCCTTGAAGAGGAAAGGGTGGTGCAGCAAAGTAGAGTAAGTATTTCCCTCAGTTTTGAGTGCCAAGGTATCAATCCAGTAGGATACAACACACAAGTCCCCGAATACCTGCACAAACAAACACCAATTTGCACCCAACGCGATAAAGGGGTTCTCAATACCTTCACGGTTATTTGCAAAGTGAGATCTGATAGAGATAGATAAATGGTAAAGTAAATATTTTGGTATTTTTGGTTTATAGATTGAAAGTAAAAGATTGCAAAAGAAGTAAATAAGAAACTAAGATTGTAGATCAGAAACTTATATGATGGAAAATAGACCCGGGGGCCATAGGTTTCACTAGAGGCTTCTCTCAAGATAGAAAATATTACGATGGGTGAACAAATTACCGCCGAACAATTGATAGAAAAGCGCAAAATTATGAATATATCTAAGGTAATGATCATGAATATAGGCATCACGTATGTGTCAAGTAGACCGACTCCTGCCTACATCTACTACAAATACTCCACACATCGACCGACTCATGCCTGCATCTAGAGTATTAAGTTCATGAAGAATAGAGTAACGCATTAAGTAAGATGACATGATGTAGAGGAATAAACTCAAGCAATATGATGTAAACACCATCTTTTTATCCTCGATGGCAACAATACAATATGTGCCTTGCTGCCCCTACTATCACTGGGAAAGGACACCGCAAGATTGAACCCAAAGCTAAGCACTTCTCCAATTGCAAGAAAAACCAATCTAGTTGGCCAAACCTAATCGATAGTTCGAAGATACTTGCAAAGATATCAAATCATGCATATAAGAATTCAGAGGAGATTCAAATAATATTCATAGATAAGTGATCCTAAATCCACAATTCATCGGATCTCGACAAACACACCGCAAAAGGGTATTACATCGAATAGAACTCCAAGAACATCAAGGAGAACATGGTATTGATAATCAAAGAGAGAGAAGAAGCCATCTAGCTACTAGCTATGGACCCGTAGGTCTGCGGTAAACTACTCACGTTTCATCTAAAGGCCAATGGTGTTGATGTAGAGGCCCTTCGTGATCGAATCCCCCTCTAGTAGGACGCCGGAAAAGGCCCCTAGATGGGATCTCACGAGTACAGAAGGTTGCGGCGGTAGAAAAGTGTTTTCGTGGCTCTCTCTGTTGGTTATGGAATATATGAGAATATATAGGTAGAAGAAATAGGTCGGTGGAGTCACGAGGGGCCCACAAGGGTGGGGGGCACCCTACCCCATGGGCACGCCCTCCGTCCATGTGGCCGCCTTGTGGCTTCTCTGACTTGTACTCCAAGTCATGTTGATGTCTTCTGGTCCAAGAAAAATCGTCGCAAAAGTTTCATTCCGCTTGGACTCCGTTTCGTATTACTTTTCTGCGAAACTCTAAATAAGGAAAAAACGGAAACTGGCAATGGGCTCTAGGTTAATAGGTTAGTCCCAAAAATAATATAAAATAGCATAATAATGCATATAAAACATCCAAAACAAATAATATAATAGCATGGAACAATCAAAAATTATAGATACGTTGGAGACGTATCAAGCATCCCCAAGCTTAATTCCTGTTGATCCTCGAGTAGGTAAATGATAAAAACAGAATTTTTGATGTGGAATTCTACCTAACATATTTATCAATGTAATTTCTTTATTGTGACATGAATGTTCAGATCCGTATGATTCAAAACAAAATTTTAATATTGACATAAAAACATTAATACTTCAAGCATACTAACAAGATAATTATGTCTTCTCAAAATAACATGCCAAAGAAAGCTTATCCCTACAAAATCATATAGTCTGGCTATGCTCCATCTTCATCACACAAAATATTCAAATCATGCACAGCCCCGATGACAAGCCAAACAATTGTTTCATACTTTAGACGTTCTCAAACTTTTTCAATTTTCACACAATACATGAGCGTGAGCCATGGACATAGCACTATAGGTGGAATAGAAGGTGGTTGTGGAGAAGACAAAAAGAGGGAGATAGTCTCACATCAACTAGGTGTATTAACGGGCTATGGAGATGCCCATCAATAGATATCAATGTGAGTGAGTAGGGATTTCCATGCAACGGATGCACTAGAGCTATAAGTTTATGAAAGCTCAAAAATAAAACTAAGTGGGTGTGCATCAACTTGCTTGCTCATGAAGACCTAGGGCAATTTGAGGAAGCCCACCGTTGGAATATACAAGCCAAGTTCTATAATGAAAATTCACACTAGTATTTGAAAGTGACAACATACGAGACTCTCTATCATGAAAATCATGGTGCTACCTTGAAGCACAAGTATGGAAAAGGGATAGTAACATTGCCCCTTCTTATTTTTCTCTCATTTCATTTTTCTCATTTTTCCTTTTTTTTATTTTTTTTCTTTCTCTCTCTTCTTTCTTTTCTTTATTTTATTTCATCACATGGGACAATGCTCTAATAACGAAGATCATCATACTTCTATTTACTTACATCTTAAAAATTACAACTCAATACTTAGAACAAAATATGATTCTATATGAATGCCTCCAGCGGTGTACTGGGATGTGAAATGAATCAAGAGTGACATGTATAAAAAAATGATGAACGGTGGCTTTGCCACAAATACGATGTCAGCTACACAATCATGCAAAGCAATATGACAATGATGATGCATGTCATAATAAACGGAATGGTGGAAAGTTGCATGGAAATATATCTCGGAATGGCTACGGAAATGCCATAATAGGTGGGTATGGTGGCTGTTTTGAGGAAGGTATATGGTGGGTTTATGGTACCGGCGAAAGTTGCGCGGTACTAGAGAGGCTAGCAATGGTGGAAGGGTGAGAGTGCGTATAATCCATGGACTCAACATTAGTCATAAAGAACTCACATACTCATTGCAAAAATCTATTAGTCATCAAAACAAAGTACTACGTGCATGCTCCTAGGGGGTAGATTGGTAGGAAAAGACTATCGCTCATCTCCGGTCTCCACTCATAAGGAAGACAATCAAAAAATATCTCATTCTCCAACTTCGTTACATAACGTTTCACCATAAGTGCATGCTACGGGACTCACAAACCTTAACACAAGTATTTCTCATATTCACAACTACTCACTAGCATGACTCTAATAGCACCATCTTCATATCTCAAAACAATCATAAGGAATCAAACTTCTCATAGTATTCAATGCACTTTATACGAAAGTTTTTATTATATCCTCTTGGATGCCTATCATATTAGGACTAAATTTATAACCAAAGCAAATTACCATGCTGTTTTAAAGACTCTCAAAATAATATAAGTCAAGTATGAGAGTTCATCAATTTCTATAAATAAAGCCACCGCCGCACTCTAAAAAGATATAAGTGAAACACTCGAGCAAACTTGCCTAGCTCAAAAGATATAAGTGAAGCACATAGAGTATTCTAATAAATTGCGATTCATGCGTGTCTCTCTCAAAAGGTGTGTACAACAAGGGTGATTGTGGCAAACTAAAAAGCAAAGACTCAAATCATACAAGACACTCCAAGAAAAACACATATCATGTGGTGAATAAAAATATAGCCTCAAGTAAAGTTACCGTTAGACGAAGATGAAGAGGGGATTCCTTCCGGGGCATCCCCAAGCTTAGGCTTTTGGTTGTCCTTGAATATTTTTATTTGAGGAATTGTCCTTGAAAATTACCTTGGGGTGCCTTGAGCATCCCCAAGATTAGGCTCTTGCAACTCCTTATTCCATAGTCCATCAAATCTTTACCCAAAACTTGAAAACTTCACAACACAAAACTCAACACAAAATCTCATAATCTCCGTTAGTATAAGAAAATAAATCACCACTTTTAGTACTGTGGTGAACTCATTCTTTATTTATATTGGTGTAATATCTACTGTATTCCAACTTTTCCATGGTTTATACCCCCCGATACTAGCCATAGATTCATCAAAATAAGCAAACAACATATAGAAAACAGAATCTGTCAAAAACAGAATAGCCTGTATCAATCTGGATATTTAGAATACTTCTGTAATTCCAAAAATTCTGAAAAGTTGAACCTCAGCAATTTGTTTATTAATCTTCTACAAAAAGAATCAGTATTTTATAATGCTTTTGTGATTTTAAAAAATTCTAGGACTGAGCACAAAAGTTTTTTGTTTTTCAGCAAGATCAAATCAACTATCACTGTAAGCTATCCCATAGGTCTTACTTGGCAAAAACAATAATTAAAACACAAAAACACAATTACTACAGAGGTAATAATGTGTAATTTATTCAAGAACAGTAGCAAAACAAAAAAAGCACATAAATAAAATTGGGTTGCCTCCCAACAAGCTCTTTTATTTAAAGCCTTTTTAGCTAGGCATTGAGATTTCAATGATGCTCACATGAAAGATAATAATTGAAACACAAAGAGAGCATCATGAAATACGTTACAAACACATCTAAGTCTAACATACTTCCTATGCATAGGAACTTTATAAGCAAACAAATTATCGAGGCAAACAAAAACTAGCATATGCAAGGAAGAAGGAAGAAACAATAGCAATCTCAACATAACGAGAGGTAATTTAGTAACATGAAAATTTCTACAACCATATTTTCCTCTCTCATAATAATTACACATGGGATCATACTAAAATTCAACAATATAGCTATCACATAACATATTCTCAACACGATCCACATGCATGCGAAGTTTACACTCTTCCAAAATAGTGGGATTAACATTAACTAAAGTCATGACCTCTCCAAACCCACTTTTATCAAAAAATTCATAAGATTGAACATTCTCCAAATATGTGGGATCTAAAGTTGATCTTCCAAACCCACTTTCAATATTATTGCAAACATTATTATCAATCTCATATTCATCATGGGGCTTAAATAAATTTTCAAGATCATAAGAAGAATCACCCCAATCTTGATCATTGCAATAAGTAGTAGACATAGAAAAACTAGCATCCCCAAGCTTAGGGTTTTGCATATTATTAGCACAATTGATATTAATAGAATTTATAATAACATCATTGCAATCATGCTTTTTATTCAAAGATCTATCATGAATCACTTCATAAAGCACATCATCACAATTTTCAGATTCACGAATTTCAAGCAAAACCTCATAAAGATAATCTAGTGCACTCAACTCACTAGCAATTGGTTCATCATAATTGGATCTCTTAAAAAGATTAGCAAGTGGATGAGGATCCATAAACTCTTTGCTTCTGATTTTCAATAAACACACAATTATACCAAGCAAACGAGCAAACAAACCAAGTAATACATAAGGGCAAATGAAAAGACGAACGGGAGAAGGGCGTAGAAAAAGGGCAAATCTTTTTGAAAATCATTTTAGAAGTGGGGGAGAGGAAAATGAGAAGCGAATGGCGAATAATATAATGCAAGAGATGAGATTTTATGATGGGTACTTGGTATATCTTGACTTGGCATAGATCTCTGAAGGAAATATGCCCTAGAGGCAATAATAAAGTTGTTATTTATATTTCCTTATATCATGATAAATGTTTATTATTCATGCTCGAATTGTATTAACCGGAAAATTGATACATGTGTGGATACATAGACAAAACACAGTGTCCCTAGTAAGCCTCTACTAGACTAGCTCGTTAATCAAAGATGGTTAAGTTTCCTAACCATAGACATGTGTGGTCATTTGATGAACGGGATCACATCATTAGGAGAATGATGTGATGGACAAGACCCATCCGTTAGCTTAGCATAATGATTGTTAAGTTTTATTGCTATTTCTTTCTTCATGACTTGTACATATTGCTTTTACTATGTGATTATGCAACTCCCGGATACCGGAGGAATACCTTGTGAGCTATCAAACGTCACAACGTAACTGAGTGATTATAAAGATGCTCTGCAGGTATCTCTGAAGGTGTTTGTTGGGTTGGCATAGATTGAGTATCGAAGAGGTATCTCTGGGCCCTCTCGGCAATGCACATCATGATAACTCATTGCAAGCAATGTGATTAATGAGTTCGTTGCGGGATGATGCATGACGGAACGAGTAAAGAGACTTGCCGGTAACGAGATTGAACTAGGTATGAAGATACTGACGATCGAATATCGGGCAAGTAACATACCAATGACAAAGGGAATGATGTATGTTGTCATTACGGTTTGACCGATAAAGATCTTCGTAGAATATGTAGGAACCAGTATGAGCATCCAGGTTCCGCTATTGGTTATTGACCAGAGAGGTGAATCGGTCATGTCTACATAGTTCTTGAACCCGGATGGTCCGCACACTTAACATTCGATGACGATTTGTATTATATGAGTTATGTGATTTGGTGACCGAATGTTGTTCGGAGTCCCGATGAGATCACGGACATGACGAGGAGTCTCGAAATGGTCGAGAGGTAAATATTTATATATTGGATGATAGTATTCGGACATCGGAAGTGTTTCGGATTGTATCGGGTACATATTGGAGTATCATGGGGGGGTTACCGGAAACCCCGGGGGGAAGATATGGGCCATAGGAGGGAGGCACACCAGCCCACATAGGGGTGGCGTGCCCCCCACAAGAGAGGAGTCCAAATTGGACTAGGGGAGGGGGCGGCGCCCCCCTTTCCTTCTTACTCTCTCTCCTTCCCCCTTTCCCCCTCCAGTAAAAGGAAGGGGGAACCGAATCCAACTAGGAGCCCAAGTAGGACTCCTCCTACTTGGGGCGCACCTAGGGCCGGCCTCCTCCCCTCTCCCTCCTTTATATACGGTGGTGGGGGTGCCTCTAACACACATCAATTGTTCCAAGCCGTGTGCGGCGCCCCCTCCACAGTTTACTCCTCCGGTCATATTCACGTAGTGCTTAGGCGAAGCTCTGCGCGGATCACTTCACCATCACCATCACCACGCCGTCGTGCTGACGGAACTCTCCCTCGACAGTTTGCTGGATCAAGAGTTTGAGGGACGTCAAAGAGCAGAACGTGTGCAGAACTCGAAGGTGTCGTACGTTTGGTACTTGATCGGTTGGATCGAGATGACGTTCGACTACATCAACCACGTTAAGTAAACGCTTCCGCTTTCGGTCTACGAGGGTACATGGACACACTCTCCCCCTCTCGTTGCTATGCATCTCCTAGATAGATCTTGCGTGTTCGTAGGATTTTTTTTTGAAATTGCATGCTACGTTCCCCAACAATCTCCCCGGCGACGGCGCCAGAAATTCTTCCTGCTACTTCTTGAGCTTGCGTTGGTTTTTCCCTTGAAGAGGAAAGGGTGATGCAACAAAGTAGAGTAAGTATTTCCCTCAGTTTTGAGAACCAAGGTATCAATCCAGTAGGAGACAACACACAAGTCACCGAATACCTGCACAAACAAACACCAACTTGCACCCAACGCGATAAAAGGGTTGTCAATCCCTTCACGGTTATTTACAAAGTGAGATTTGATAGAGATAGATAAATGGTAAAGTAAATATTTTTAGTATTTTTGGTTTATAGATTGGAGAGTAAAAGATTGCAAAATAAGTAAATAGGAAACTAAGATTGTAGTTCGGAAACTTATATGATGGAAAATAGACACGGGGGCCATAGGTTTCACTAGAGGCTCCTCTCAAGGTAGAGAATATTACGGTGGGTGAACAAATTACTGCTGAGCAATTGATAGAAAAGCGCAAAGTTATGACGATATCTAAGGCAATGGTCATGAATATAGGCATCACATCCGTGTCAAGTAGACCGACTCCTGCCTACATCTACTACTAATACTCCACACGTCGACCGACTCCTGCCTGCATCTAAAGTATTAAGTTCATGAAGAACAGAGTAACGCATTAAGTAAGATGACATGATGTAGAGGAATAAACTCAAGAAATATGATGTAAACCCCATAATTTTTATCCTCGATGGCTATAATACAATACGTGCCTTGCTGCCCTACTGTCACTTGGAAAGGACACCGCAAGATTGAACCCAAAGCTAAGCACTTCTCCCATTGCAAGAAAAACCAATCTAGTTGGCCAAACCAAATCGATAGTTCGAAGAGACTTGCAAAGATATCAAATCATGCATATGATAATTCAAAGGAGATTCAAATAATATTCATAGATAAGCTGATCATAAATCCACAATTCATCGGATCTCGGCAAACACACCGCAAAAGAGTATTACATCGAATAGATCTCCAAGAACATCAAGGAGAACATGGTATTGAGAATCAAAGAGGGAGAAGAAGCCATCTAGATAATAGTTATGGACCCATAGGTCTGTGGTAAACTACTCACGCTTCATTGGACGGGCAATGGTGTTGATGTAGAAGCCCTCCATGATCGAATCCCCCGTCGGCAGGATGCCGGAAAAGGTCCCTAGATGGGATGTCATGGGTACAGATGGTTGCAGCGGTGGAAAAGTGTTTTCGTGGCTCTCTCTGTTGGTTATGGAATATATGATAATATATAGGCAGAAGAAATAGGTCGGTGGAGTCAGGAGGGGCCCACAAGCGTGGGGGCGCGCCCTCCATCCTTGTGGCCGCCTCGTGGCTTCTCTGACTTGTACTCCAAGTCCCCTGGATGTCTTGTGGTCCAAGAAACATCATCGTGGAAGTTTCATTCCGTTTGGTATTCCTTTTCTGCGAAACTCTAAAACAAAGAAAAAACAGAAACATGCACTGGGTTCTAGGTTAATAGGTTAGTCCCAAAAATAATATAAAATAGCATAATAACGTATATAAAACATCCAAAACAGATAATATAATAGCATGGAACAATCAAAAATTATATATACATTGGAGACGTATCAGACGACATGATGGTTGAAGCCACGAGATTGCCACATTAATGTAAAATTCGTAGAGATAGCCTACAAGTTACAAGTGATGGTGGCATGTGTAAATGGAAGACCTAGCGTGGAGAAAGGTGTACTAGGCGCGAGACGAGGAGCTATAATTTATTGCCACGGCAGAATTTTTGAATTTTGTGCCACAACAACGTTTTCTAAAATAGTCGCCATGAAAACGTTTTCTGAAATTACAACCACGATAGCGTTTTCGAAACAGCTGCCACGACAACGAAATATTGGCCGTCACGACAACACTTCAACTGAAGATTGAAGATGACCATGAAGTCTCCCCAGGAGCCCAGGGCAACACCATATCATGCTTTTATGAATTTCCTGAGATGTTTATCCGTTGGGTCCTGGCACTTTAAGCTTGAGATAAGCATAATGCAGGACTGCATTGAAGAGTGTGAAGGCTGTGTGCCCTAGGAGCACATGATATCCGCTTCAGAAGGGGACGATATTGAAGATTAACTCTTCGCTTCTAAAGTTTTTCGGCGAGCCAAAGACTACCTCCAGGGTGACCGTCCTGGTGCAGTAGGCTTCGACGCATGGGATGACACCTTTAAAGGTGGCGGTGCTCGGTTTGATCTGGGATAAGTCGGTGCCCATCTTCCTAACTATGTCCTTGTAAATGAGGTTGAGGTTGCTGCATCCGTCCATGAGGACGTGTGTCAGATGGAAACCATCGATAATTGGGTCCAGGACGAGCGTCGTTGATCCGCCATGTCTAATGTTGGTTAGGTGGTCATGCTTGTGAAACTTAATCAGGCAAGCCGACCAGGGTTGAACTTCGGGGCGACTGGCTCCAACACGTAGACATCCCGGAGTACTCGCTTCCTCTCCTTTTTAGGGATGTGGGTAACTAGATCATGTTAACCTTGGTTACCTCACCAGGAAACTTATTTTGGCCTCCATTATTGGGCCGCTGAGGTTCATCCTCGTCTTCACCGTGATTTTGGGTTTTACCTGGACCCTCCATCGCGACCTTGCCAGCTTGTTTAAAGACCCAACAATTCCTGTTGGTGTGGGTTGCTGGCTTGTCCTGGGTGCCGTGGATTTGGAACGACCTGCCCAGGATCATGCTAACCTTTAAAGGGCTTATTTTTGTGTCCGGATTTAGGTCCGGTGAACCCCGCGTTGACTGCATCGTCTTCTGTATCGCTTTTGCCTTTTTATCACTACTAGGGAAAACCTTATACACAGAATCTTAGCAACAGCGCGGTACAAAAAGAGGCGCTACTGCTAATTTTCAGTAGCGCGGATTCAAAACAAGCGCCACTGCTACTCAGTTAGCAGTAGCGCGACCTAGTGGAACCATGCTGCTACTAAAATTGACCGACAGTAGCCACCAACCTAGGTTTAGCAGCAGCGCGCTGCTGCGACCCGCGCAACTACTAAAGTAATAGTAGTAGCGCGCTTTTTTTCTGGTCGCTACTGCTAATTTTGAAACTGGCCACATGGCGGCCCTGCTTAGTAGTAGCGCGTGCGCAGGAAGCATGCTGCTGCTATGTTATTAGCAGTAGTGTGCTTTACCACCCGCGCTACTGCAGGAAACCTTTTACCTCCCCTCCCCCTTCCCCATCTCCTCTCATCCTCACTTTCCCCTACCTCCCACCTCCTCTCTCCCTCACTTTGCTTCTTCCTCAATACTTCTCCCCCCATTACTCTCCCTCTTCTACCTACCTTTCTCTCTCTTTATTACTCCTAGCTAACTACACCACCTCCATTAATGAATCTCCTTTCTCTTTTTCCTTCCCCCTCCACTAGTTGAAGTTGTCTCCTCCCAAATTATCTAGCTAGGTAGATGTAGCATTTAGTGAAGTGACCTATGTGCCCCCTAACTAGATCTAGCTTTGTCAAGAAGAGCTTTGTCCACTTTTGATCTCCCTACTACATCATCATCTCCACCGTGTGCTCGATCTCGAGATAGGTGTGATTAAAATTCATGCTTTTGCAAGAATGGAAATATGTGTATGTGTGTGCGATATGATTATTGGGCGATATGATGGAAATTGTGTGTGTGGCATGAGTTGACGAAGAATTGTGCTTGTGACTTGCCTATGTTTTGCCAAAATGTCGATTTATTTCCGTTTCGGCGAATTCCAGGCAAACTCTAGATCTATATGTCCTATTTTTAGGGAAGGTCATGCCGAATTTTTGTATGACTTTGATGCATGACCGCATTTTTATAATCAATTTGTTTATTATAACCGTGTAGGCGTTCATGATGGTTAGTGGAACGATGGTGGACAGGTGGTTGCGGTCGGCGGTGCAGGACATGAAAGAAAATAACCTAACAGAGGTTTTATGTCTGTGTCGAAGATGCAAAGGAATAGTTTGGCTCGACCCCTATGATGATGGTCGTGTCGAAATGCACCTGCTCATCACTGGTTTCATGGATGGCTATACTCGATGGATAATGAATATGAGGATGATGATGTTGAGGACGCCGTCGAGGCAGGCAATGACGACACGGGGCAAGACGAAGAGATGATCGATAATGGCGGAGGGGAAGAGGCCGGACATGGCGGTGGAGAAGGGGCCGGACATGGCAGCGGAGAGAATGTGGACTCCATGCCGCAGTGTTCGTCGGTACTAAGTTCAATCTTGCGGGAGCCTCATGTGCAAGCACTGCTTTGCAAGGAGACGAGTACTGAGAGAGTTGCTTCTAGAGAGGAGGCTAAGCTACAGCAACTGGTGGTAGACTCAAACACTCCATTGTATTATGGTTGCAATCCTAAGGTGACCCGCTTGAGTTTCACGCTCCAACTCCTGAAGACGAAGGCTAAAAACAAATGGAATGACACTAGCCTCGATGAGCATCTCAAGTACATAAAGGATGTTCTTCCCACGGGGAATCTATGTCCTACTAGTGCAGATGAGGCCGAGAAGATCGTGTGCCCTCTTGATCTGCCGCACGTTTGATACCATGCATGCATCAACAATTGCATAATTTATCGGAAGGAGCACACAGAAAAAACAAGCTGTCTGGTGTGCAATGCTTCTTGATACAAGAAGGCCAGGAAGAAATGTCCCTAGAAAGTTGTATGGTACTTACCGATCACTCCCTGTCCCCAGCGGTATTTCATAGATCCCAAGGAAGCAAAGCTCATGTGCTGGCACGCGGAGAGGAAGAAGCCTGACGATGGAGATGATCCGAAGCTGAGACACGTCAAGAATGGAATCCGGTGGAGAGTGTTGAACGACTTCTATCGGGATTTCGAATGTGATGCAAGGAACATCATTCTTGGTGCATGTACCGATGGCATGAATCCGTTTGGCAACCAGAACACCAACCATAGCACATGGCCCGTGTTTGTATGGATGTACAAACTCCCCCCTGGTTGGGCATGAAGTCAAAGTACATTCACATGAGCATGATGATTCAAGGGCTGAATCAACCAAGAAATAATATTAATCTGTATCTGGGGCTACTTCAAGAGGAGTTAGACACGTTATGGAAAACACCGGCCAAGACATGGGACGCCAGGAAAGGCGAGTATTTCTACATGAGAGTCGCGCTGATCACGACGGTGCACGACTATCTCGGTTACGGATATGTCGCAGGCCAGGTGTGCCATGGATATTGCGGATGCACGCGGTGCATGGATGATACAACGTCTCAGCAGCGAACGTCAAGGAAAGATGGCGGGTCTGGGAAAATCGTGTACATGGGGCATCGAAGATGGCTCGATCCGGACGACCCGTGGAGAAACCGTGGAGATCTATTCAATGGTCACACTGAGCATTGAGGACCTCCACATAAGCAGAGCGGAGCCGAAATCAATGAGCTGTTGAAAAACTGGGAACAGTGCCCCACGCTGGGAAAGACGATGAAAAATGCGTTGGAGCCGCTGCTGAAGGTATGAAAGACGAGGTATGTGTTCTAGGAGTTGGAGTACTGGCACAAACTCGACACACCTCATTGCCTTGATCAAATGCATATCTGTGAGAATGTCCTTGAGAGCTTGCTCACGACACTGATGAACATGCCGAATAAGACCAAAGATGGGCCGAGGGCAAGAAAATACTTGCAATATTTGAATATCAGGGAAGATCTACACATGCCGCCCCATAAAAAGACAGACGAGACAGAGACGGAGATAGAGGCGCAGGAGAAGAAGGGCAAGAAAGTAAAGGAAGAGGATTATTGCCCACCTTCTTGCTTCACCTTAAGTCAGGCTGAGATCGATCAATTCTTTAAGTGCCTTACCGGAGTCAAAGCTAGTTCTGGTTACTGTGGCAAGATAAGCAGATATCTAGACACGAACAAGAAAAGGTTCAGTGGGATGAAGTCCCATGATTGTCATGTGATGATGACGCAGATACTACCTATTGCCCTTAGAGGGATAATTGACAAGCACGTCCGTGACACGCTTATTGTCTCTGCAGCTTTTTCGACGTCATCTCTCGAAAGTCGATCAGTGTGAAGTAGCTCCGAAGGCTACAGGAAGAGATCGTTGTGATACTGAATGAGCTTGAGATGTACTTCCCGCCCGCATTCTTTGGCGTCATGGTGCATCTGTGTGTCCATATGGTGGACGACATAATAGACCTGGGGACGTCATTCCTGCACAACATGATGTTGTTTGAGAGGATGAATGGTATCATCAAAGGATTCATTCGTAACATGTCCCGTCCGGATGGAAGCATCGTCCAGGGCTATCTGACACAAGAGTGCATCTGTTTCTACGAGAATTTTCTATATGGCGCTGACCAGCCGCCTGGTGTTGGTGTTGGTTTGCCCATTAACAAGCACGATGGGAGGGTCGAAGGAGAAGGTCACTCCAACGGTCGCAGGGAACTGCACATGGCATACTCAGATCGATGCAACGACTTCGACAGAGCAAACTTGGTAGTGCTACAACACCTAGACGAGGTAGATCCTTTCGTGGCACTGCATAAAGAAATTATCGCAAAGAAGTATCATGACCGGGGGGCATGCAAGACGGACCCCGAAGTTACTAGAGAGCACAACTCCACTTTCCTACATTGGTTCAAAGAGCATATTATTGCTAATCCCCCGGAGGAGGGCTCTAAGGACGGATTGCTCATATACGCCTTAGCACATGGCCCCTCGCCCAACCTCGTCACCTATCAAGCATACGATATCAATGGATACACGTTCTACATGGAGGCCAAAGATATGGACATTGATGATCAGAACTCAGGGGTGATGATGGAATGCATGACTGGTAGCGACAACGGCGCAACTGAGAGATTTTACGGACGGGTCGAGGAGATCTGGGAGCTTGACTACTCTGGACTGCACAATGAGTCACTCCAAAGTCACTAATAGCGGACAAAAAACGAAGAGATTATGGTAGGGTACGAAACCACCTCAAAGTTATTCTTTCCAATCAATCCGTTGGGCTATTCCTATAAGTGTCACAAACAGCCCTAGAGTCCGTACTAGAATAACACCTTAAGACACAAATCAACCAAAACCCTAATGTCACCTAGATAGTCCAATGTCACCTCAAGTATCCGTGGGTATGATTATACGATATGCATCACACAATCTCAAATTCATCTATTCAACCAACACATAGAACC
Organism: Aegilops longissima; assembly: GCA_021605205.1. NCBI lineage: Eukaryota > Viridiplantae > Streptophyta > Magnoliopsida > Poales > Poaceae > Aegilops > Aegilops longissima. The sequence continues at coordinate 190,920,539 of CM038677.1, read as the reverse complement.
TCAAAGAGTGCCCCAAAGTTTCTACCGGAGAATCACGACGAAAACGTGTGCCAACCCCTATGCATAGGTTCATGGGCGGAACCCGCAAGTTGATCACCAAAACATACATCAAGTGAATCACGTGATATCCCATTTTCACCACAGATACGCACGGCAAGACATACATCAAGTGTTCTCAAATCTTTAAAGACTCAATCCGATAAGATAACTTCAAAGGGAAAACTCAATCCATTACAAGAGAGAAGAGGGGGAGGAGAAACATAAGATCCAACTATAATAGCAAAGCTCGCGATACATCAAGATCGTGCCAAATCAAGAACACGAGAGAGAGAGAGAGAGAGAGAGAGAGAGAGAGAGATCAAACACATAGCTACTGGTACATACCCTCAGCCCCGAGGGTGAACTACTCCTCCTCGTCATGGAAACCTTTGGGATGATGAAGATGGCCACGGTGAGGTTCCCCCCTCGGCAGGTCTTGAACAGGTCCCGAGAGGTTTTTGGTGGCTACAGAGGCTTGCGGCGGCGGAACTCCCGATCTAATCTCTGTTCTGGAAGTTTTAGGGTACATGAGTATATATGGGTGCAGGAAGTACGTCGGTGGACCTTCGTGGGCCCCACGAGGTAGGGGGCGCGCCCTAGGGGGGTGGGCGCACCCCCCCCACCCTTGTGAGCACCTCCCTTGGCTCCTGACGTGGGGTCCAAGTCCATCCGGTAGCTTTCCTTCCAAAAATAACTTCTCCAGTTGATTTCGTTCCGTTTCGACTCCGTTTGATATTATTTTTCTTCGAAACACTGAAATAGGCATAAAACAACAAATCTGGGTTGGGCCTCCGGTTAATAGGTTAGTCCCAAAAATAATATAAAAGTGGATAATAAAGCCCTATATTGCCCAAAACAGTAGATAATATAGCATGGAGCAATCAAAAATTATAGATACGTTGGAGACGTACCAGGCATCCCCAAGCTTAATTCCTGCTCGTCCTCGAGTAGGTAAATGATAAAAAAAGAATTTTTGATGCGGAGTGCTACTTGGCATAATTTCAATGCAAAACTTCTTAATTGTGGTATGAATATTCAGATCCAAAAGATTCAACACAAAAGTTCATATTGACATAAAAATAATAGTACTTCAAGCATACTAACTAAACAATTATGTCCTTTCAAAATAACATGGCCAAAGAAAGTTCATCCCTACAAAATCATATAGTTTAGTCATGCTCCATTTTTGTCACACAAGAATGCTCTCATCATGCACAACCCCGATGACAAGCCAAGAAATTGTTTCATACTTTAGTAATCTCAAACTTTACATACCTTCACGCAATACATGAGCGTGATCCATGGATATAACACTATGGGTGGAATAGAATATGATGATGGGGGTTATGTGGAGAAGAAAAAAAAAGAGAAAGTCTCACATCAATGAGGCTAATCAATGGGCTATGGATATGCCCATCGATTGATGTTAATGCAAAGAGTAGGGATTGCCATGCAACGGATGCACTAGAGCTATAAATGTATGAAAGCTCAACATAAGAAACTAAGTGGGTGTGCATCCAACATGCTTGCTCATGAAGACCTAGGGCACTTAAGGAGGCCCATCGTTGGAATATACAAGCCAAGTTCTATAATGAAAGATTCCCACTAGTATATGAAAATGACAAAAAAAGAGACTCTCTATCATGAAGATTAAGGTGCTACTTTGAAGTACAAGTGTGGCAAAGGATAGTAGCATTGTCCCTTCTCTCTTTTTCTCTCATTTTTTTGGGCCTTCTCTTTTTTTATGGCCTTTCTCTTTTTTTGGGGGGCCTTCTCTTTTTTTTATGGCCTTTCTCCTTTTTTTATTCCTCACTTGGGACAATGCTCTAGAAAATGATGATCATCACACTTCTATTTATTTACAACTCAATGATTACAACTCGATACTAGAACAAAGTATGACTCTATATGAATGCCTCCGGTGGTGTACCGGGATATGCAATGAATAAAGAGTGACATGTATCAAAGAATTATGAACGGTGGCTTCGCCACAAATACTATGTCAACTACATGATCATGCTAAGCAATATGACAATGATGCATGTGTCATGAAGAACGGTATGGTGGAAAGTTGCATGGCAATATATCTCGGAATGGCTATGGAAATGCCATAATAGGTATGTATGGTGGCTGTTTTGAGGAAGATATAAGGAGGTTTATGTGTGAAAGAGCGTATCATATCACGGGGTTTGGATGCACCGGCGAAGTTTGCACCAACTCACAATGTGAGAAAGGGCAATGCACGGTACCGAAGAGGCTAGCAATGATGGAAGGGTGAGAGTGCGTATAATCCATGGACTCAACATTAGTCATAAAGACCTCATATACTTATTGCAAAAATCTACAAGCCATCAAAAACCAAAGTCCTACGCGCATGCTCCTAGGGGGATAGATTGGTAGGAAAAGACCATCGCTCGTCCCCGACCGCCACTCATGAGGACAATCAAATAACACCTCATGTTTCAAATTTGTTACACAATGTTTACCATACGTGCATGCTACGGGACTTGCAAACTTCAACACAAGCATTTCTCAAATTCACAATTACTCAACTAGCACAACTTTAATATCACTACCTCCATATCTCAAAACAATCATCAAGCATCAAACTTCTCTTAGTATTCAACACACTCATAAGAAAGTTTTTACTATTCTTGAATACCTAGCATATTAGGATTAAGCAAATTACCATGCTATTTAAGACTCTCAAAATGATATAAGTGAAGCATGAGAGTTCATATATTTCTTCAAAATAAAACCACCAATGTGCTCTAAAAGATATAAGTGAAGCACTAGAGCAAATGACAAACTACTCCGAAAGATATAAGTGAAGATCAATGAGTAGTTGAATAATTATGCAACTATGTGAAGACTCTCCCATTTAATAATTTCATATCTTGATACTTTATTCAAACAGCAAGCAAAGCTAAATAAAATAAAATAACGCACCAAGCAAAACACATATCATGTGGTGAATAAAAATATAGCTCCAAGTAAAGTTACCGATGAACGAAGACAAAAGAAGGCATGCCTTCCGGGGCATCCCAAAGATTAGGCTCTTGGTTGTCCTTGAGTATTACCTTGGGGTGCCTTTGGCATCCCCAACCTTAGGCTATTGCCACTCCATATTCCATAGTCCATCGAATCTTTACCCAAAACTTGAAAACTTCACAACACAAAACTTAACAGAAAACTCGTGAGCTCCGTTAGCGAAAGAAAACAAAAAACCACTTCAAGGTACTGTAATGAACTCATTATTTATTTATATTGGTGTTAAACCTACTTTATTCCAACTTCTCTATGGTTTATAAACTATTTTACTAGCCATAGATTCATCAAAATAAGCAAGCAACACAATGAAAACAGAATCTGTCAAAAACAAAACAGTCTGTAGTAATCTGTAACTAACGCAAACTTATGGAACTCCAAAAATTCTAAAATAAATTGGTGGACCTGAGTAATTTGTCTAGTAATCATATGAAAAAAGAATCAACTAAATATCACTCTCCAGTAAAAAGTTCTAGCTAATCTCGTGAGCGCTAAAGTTTCTGTTTTTTTACAGCATGATCATAAAGACTTCACCCAAGTCTTCCCAAAGGTTCTACTTGGCACAAACACTAATTAAAACACAAAACCACATCTAACCAGAGGCTAAATGGATTATTTATTACTAAACATAACCAAAAAGCAAGAAACTAAAACAAAGTTGGGTTGCCTCCGAACAAGCACTATCGTTTAATGCCCCTAGCTAGGCATGATGATTTCAATGATGATCACATAAAAGATAAGAATTGAAATATAAAGAGAGCATCATGAAGAATATGACTAGAAAATTTAAGTCTAACCCACTTCCTATGCATAGGGATTTTGTGATCAAACAACTTATGGGAACAATAATCAACTAGCATAGGAAGGCAAAACAAGCATAACTTCAAGATTTTAAGCACATAGAGAGGGAACTTGATATTATTGCAATTCTTACAAGCATATATTCCTCCCTCATAATAATTTTCAGTAGAATCATGAATAAATTCAACAATATAACCAGAACCTAAAGCATTCTTTTCATGATCTACAAGCATAGACTTTTTATTACTCTCCACATAAGCAAATTTATTCTCATGAATAGTAGTGGGAGCAAACTCAACAAAATAACTATCATATGATTGAGAATTAAGATCAAGATGACAAGTTTCATGGTTATCATTATTATCTAAAGCATACATTTCATTACAATAATCATCATAGATAGGAGGCATGCTTTCATCATAGTAAATTTGCTCATCAAAGCTTGGGGGACAAAAAATATCATCTTCATCAAATATAGCTTCCCCAAGCTTGTGGCTTTGCATATCATTAGCATCATGGGTATTCAAAGAATTCATACTAACAACATTGCAATCATGCTCATCATTCACATATTTTATGCCAAGCATTCTATGTAATTCTTCTTCTAGTACTTTGGCACAATTTTCCTTTCCATCATACTCATGAAAGATATTAAAAAGATGAAGCGTATGAGGTAAACTCAATTCCATTTTTTGTAGTTTTATTTTATAAACTAAACTAGCGCTAAAACAAGAAACAAAAAGATTCGATTGCAAGATTTAAAGATATACCTTCAAGCACTAACCTCCCCGGCAACGGCGCCAGAAAAGAGCTTGATGTCTACTACACAACCTTCTTCTTGTAGACGTTATTGGGCCTCCAAGTGCAGAGGTTTGTAGGACAGTAGCAAATTTCCCTCAAGTGGATGACCTAAGGTTTATCAATCCGTGGGAGGCGTAGGATGAAGATGGTCTCTCTCAAGCAACCCTGCAACCAAATAACAAAGAGTCTCTTGTGTCCCCAACACACCCAATACAACGGTAAATTGTATAGGTGCACTAGTTCGGCGAAGCGATGGTGATACAAGTGCAATATGGATGGTAGATATAGGTTTTTGTAAACTGAAAATATAAGAACAGCAAGGTAACTAATGATAAAAGTGAGCTTAAACGGTATTGCAATGATAGGAAACAAGGCCTAGGGTTCATACTTTCACTAGTGCAAGTTCTCTCAACAATAATAACATAATTGGATCATATAACTATCCCTCAACATGCAACAAAGAGTCACTCCAAAGTCACTAATAGCAGAGAACAAACGAAGAGGTTATGGTAGGGTACGAAACCACCTCAATGTTATTCTTTCCAATCAATCCGTTGGGCTATTCCTATAAGTGTCACAAACAGCCCTAGAGTTCGTACTAGAATAACACCTTAAGACACAAATCAACCAAAACCCTAATGTCACCTAGATACTCCAATGTCACCTCAAGTATCCGTGGGTATGATTATACGATATGCATCACACAATCTCAAATTCATCTATTCAACCAACACATAGAACCTCAAAGAGTACCCCAAAGTTTCTACCGGAGAATCACGACGAAAACGTGTGCCAGCCCCTATGCATAGGTTCATGGGCGGAACCCGCAAGTTGATCACCAAAACATACATCAAGTGAATTACGTGATATCCCATTGTCACCATAGATACGCATGGCAAGACATACATCAAGTGTTCTCAAATCTTTAAAGACTCAATCCGATAAGATAACTTCAAAGGGAAAACTCAATCCATTACAAGAGACAAGAGGGGGAGGAGAAACATAAGATCCAACTATAATAGCAAAGCTCGCGATACATCAAGATCATGCCAAATCAAGAACACGAGAGAGAGAGAGAGAGAGAGAGAGAGAGAGAGAGAGAGATCAAACACATAGCTACTGGTACATACCATCAGCCCCGAGGGTGAACTACTCCCTCCTCGTCATGGAGAGCGCCGGGATGATGAAGATGGCCACCGATGAGGGTTCTCCCTTCCGACAGGGTGCCGGAACAGGGTCCCGAGAGGTTTTTGGTGGCTACAGAGGCTTGCGGTGGCGGAACTCCCGATCTAATCTCTGTTCTGGAAGTTTTAGGGTATGTGAGTATATATGGGTGCAGGAAGTACGTCGGTGGAGCTTTAGGGGCCCCACGAGGCAGGGGGGCACGCCCTAGGGGGGTGGGCGCGCCCCCACCCTCGTGAGCACCTCCCTTGGCTCTTGATGTGGGGTCCAAGTCCATCCGATAGCTTTCCTTCCAAAAAATAACTTCTCCAGTTGGTTTCGTTCCGTTTCGACTTCGTTTTATATTCCTTTTCTTCGAAACACCAAAATAGGCATAAAACAGCAAATCTGGGCCGGGCCTCCGGTTAATAGGTTAGTCCCAAAAATAATATAAAAGTGGATAATAAAGCCCAATATTGCCCAAAATAGTAGATAATATAGCATGGAGCAATCAAAACTTATAGATACGTTGGAGACGTATCACACAACATGACGATGTTCCGTGTCAGATGGGCTAAGAATGTCAAAAGAGAAAACCGGTATTTCCCTACCATGACTACACCTGACGCCAAGAGCACTACCTTGAACGCTATCGCAAAAAACGAGCCATGGGTACACGCTAAGCACATGACACAATGCTTCTTCATAACCGACCCGTGCAATCCCAGCCGTGTTGTCACGAGGAGAGGCAAAAGGAACATCATTGGAATGGATGGAGTCGCCAACGAGGAAGACTACGAGCAGTACGGCAACCCAATGAGGGAAGATGGCGATGACGATGAAGTATACGTAAAAATAAGAATCAATAATACATTACATTAGAAAAATCGTACTCCATGGAAAAGGAAAAGTCACAACGAGGGGCTCAATTATTCTTCAACGAACAAGAAGGGAAAGAAGCTCACTCCAAAACGAACACGTCAACGCTGAGGAACCGTATGTTATCGATCAAATGAAACGACCCGACCTCAGACGGTCAAGCCTCTGTGTATCTGTGCCATCCTTGGATCAGTATGCTAGCACACACAGTACATCAATGTATATATCAAAGTGCAATCACATGTATAAATAACATAAAATGATATATACCTTATAATACTCAGCGAAAACAATCAAACAGGTGTGGAGTCCCATCAACGCCATCGGCAGGTTGAGTGTAGACCGTAACCCTGTATCGTAACTCTTACTCGTCGAAGAAAATCCTGCAACATGATACATTGCAGCCGTGTAGGTCAGTACATTGAATTTACCGGCAAGATCACAAAGAAAACAGATGATAAAACTATACTATATGCAATATGGCTTTGTGGCTCTGTATCTGAGGTTTTTGCGTAAAAGCTGGTTTTATTTTCCCTACAACAAAGAAATATTAGGAGTCCATACTATGGAGTTTCCTATTATGACATGGTTCCGCCAACTGATGTCTCATAGCCCAAATCATCATAAGTTGCCCACAATTAAGTTATCAGTCCGGTGTTGAGAGTTCCAAGATAGATCCAAGTCCAGAGGCTCAAGTTGTCCGTAACCGGGGACACGGCTAATCGATTAGGTTTTAACCCTCTGCAGAAGTTTGTACACTTTACCCGCAAGATTCGATCCCTCTTCTTACGTTCTCGCACTTCAGGGTGTTTGAGAACAAGATGACCGAAACATGGTCTTTCGAAGAGTTCCCCGACCACCGTCCGGTGCTCATCCAATCCTACCGTAGTTCTACATCTGCTAGCACCGTCCCAGCCAGAGTCACCACTAAGGTCAACCAAGCCAGAGCCCATAGTGACTTGCGGTTGCACAGGTAAGCTTCCGGGCATGAAGTATTCTTCGTCTCTTTGAGTCTGGGTGAAGCTTTCCGCAAGATGTCATGGCGCTTCTCCATGCATCTCGGCCATCCACTGGTTTCTCCAGGGTGCCCGTCAACCGTCCTTCACCCAGTAGTGTGTATTGAATTCTTGTCTCGAGTCTTGAAGTCTTGAGGCCTTGAAGATGCAGTCCTTGCAGATGCCATCATGAAGTTGTCGTCATTGACTTAGAGTCATTCATTCTCACACCACTCCCGAGCACTCATACCAAACCCCGTCTACTATAGCGTAGCATTAAAACTATATAACGTCCCGGGTGGTAACTGGGAGATGGGTTCCTACCTCATGCATTCTACTCAACTACAAGATTCAATAACACTACTGGAGGGATTGTTGAAAGGGTGCTACTACATGCAAATAAAACATAGGTATGAAAAACATGGTCAAAGTGAACTTGCATGTTAAGTTGATGAAGATAACAACACTCTCGAATAATGACTTGGTAGAACTATTCGTCACTCCATTGAAAATCTATATAGTCAAACATAGCATTCATATAAGCAAACATCCTAGCAAACAATTCTAACACTCATAATAATACCAACAAATAAAAATGCAAATCAAGGGACACCAAATAAAAACAAAGGAAAACTACAAAACAAAACTACTAAAGAAAACTCTAAGACATAACACAAAATAGTTTTGTCCTAAGTAAAACTTAACCAAGAAAATACTAAACTAATAAATTAACAGAAAATACAAAGTAAAACAACTAAGTTAACAGAAGGTATTTTTTCCATAAAATTTTATTTGCAAAAAGAAACAAATAAAAGCTTTTATGAAACACAAACTATGACCTAAACAAGTTTTCGTACAAAATTAAGTAAAATAATTTTTTAAATAAAAACAAATTTTCTTTTGTTGACTAACAGAAACAAAACTAAATTTTTCAAGAGTGACAAAAAGAAACAATTTAAAACTAATAAAAACAATGAAGAAAAGACTAAAACAAAACTATAACTAAAACATTACTGTTTCGCTAAAAAAATAATTTAAAATAAACTAAAACAAATAAATATATTCTACTGGATAGACAAAACCATAATAAAACAGTAGCAAAAAGAATCAATCAAAATACTTTGTAAAACTCAAAATATGACAAAAATAGTGATTTGAACAAATTTCAACAAATTCAAATTTAAACTACTGAAATTTGAAATCGAAGTGCACCAACAGAAACTTTAATAAATTTTGAATCTAATGCAAAAAGATCACTTAATTTGGATTAAAAACCTAAAAGTTATAAGCAATGTAAAAACAGAACTATTTTGTTTTTGAAACAGAAACTAAATAAAATAAAATAAAACAAAACGAGAAAGTGCTACGTGGCCTACTGCTACTGGGCTGAACAAGTGAGCGATCGGAACTAAACAATGCTCGGGCGTTACTTAACAAAACTGTGCACGCACGTGTAATAAAAAAACCGGGGAACTAGTTCGAACTAAACTGGACTTAACCGTAACTAAACCGATCTATAAAAAAACGTACCTATTCGATCTAATCTAATCAGGGTCGTTGAAACTAGATCGGATGGATGAGAAGCTCACCGTGGCGGAAACAAACTCCGGCGAGATGCTCCGGCTTCGGTGGTCGACGGGGACGGTGCTCCGGTCGTCGGTGAGCTCGGTGGCGTGTACGGGGCGATGCAGCGGACGACGGCGAGTCCAGTGGTGGTCGTGGCATCAGCGGAGGTCGACGGAGGAGGACGACGGCGAGGTCGAGGCGGCGGTGGCGTTTGGGCGTTGACGGTGGTGGTGCTCCGGTGCTTGAGAGAGTCGGGCGAGGTCACCGGGAGATGCGGGCGAGCGAGTGGAGGCCGGGGTTGGTCTCAGGAGGCATCAAGGGAGTCGGAGTGGAGCAGGGCGGCAACAATGTCGCGGTGGCAGAGGCGGAGCTCCGGCGAGCGATTGTGGGCGCGAGGGGCGTAGGAGAGGGGGCTCTAGGGGAGAATCGGGCTAGGGGAGCAGGGTATATATAGGGGGCGTCGCCTTGGAGGAGGGGGCGAATCGGGGAGAGATCCCAAAGAAATCGGGATACGCGGCGGTGGCGCGATTTGGCATGGAGAGGAAGAAGACGACGTGTGGGGCGATCGGGCAGTGGGGCCCGGGTCAGCAGCAACGAGGAGAGAGAGGGGGATCGGGTGGCCGATGCGAAGCGCTTCGCGTGCGAGGGAGAAGGCCATGGGCCATTTCGGCCAGATGGGTTGGTGGGCTGAGGGGAAAGAGAGAGAGAGAGAGAGAGAGAGAGAGAGAGAGAGAGAGAGAGAGAGAGAGGCCTGGTGGGCTTCGGCCGTTTTCCTTTTTTTTGAATAAAGACAGACCGGAAAACAACAGAAAAAAAAACTAATTAAAAGCAAATGATATATAGGCATATTATATATCAAAATGTTCACAAAAACATTTCCTAAAACATGAACAATTTTTAAAGTTCAAATAAAATAAAAAAAATCAAAATAGAGCAAACAGTGCTACTGTTGCATTAAAACCCAACAAAATCATTTTTAAAATACCAAAATGATTTCAAATTTATTTTTCACCATTTTTCTATTGTAGGGAATCATTTTACCCTATTTTCCATTTATTATATTTTTGGAGAAAAATATTTTCAATAAAACCAAATAACTCCAATTTGAAAGTGGGTTTCAAAATAATTTCAACCGGCCTTTCAATTTGATTCTTTTAAACTTCCAACTCATATTTCATATAATTTGAAGAAGTCATTTTATCTTCTCTCGTGAAAATCATTGATTTGCATAAAGTTTCTGAATTTGAAATATTTCCAAATGGAATTCAAAAATTCTTTTTCAAAAACCCTTTTCATTTCAAATGGAAAACGTCATGTCATCTTCACTCTAGTGTTATGATGATAAAATGAATTTGAATCCTCAGAGATCAAAAGTCAAAAAAGGCCTGGGAAAGTCATTTCATTCCCTCTCATTAAACTTTCAAAAAGTTTCAAATGCACTCAATTTCACACAATCAATCACTCAATAATCAAACAAACAATCATAATTGTTTATTTAATATAACATTCCAAAATTTAGAATTTTGGGATGTTACAAATCTACCACACTTAAAATGAATCTCGTCCTCGAGATTCAAGAAACTAACAAGAAAAGGGTTAGGGTTTGGGGGTCTTCTAGCAAATCCATTGATCGGTATGGTCTAGTGTGCTACCACACTTAGAAGCATGGTTATTGTTCCGACAAAACTCATGTACTCCATTCCTTTGGGTTGACAATGTCGGTCTTCTCATATTCTCCAGGGTAACTCTTTCCCTGGTGCTCTCTCGGTAAGGGAATAACCTCTTTTATCAAAATCATGAGTCCTTCATGGTAATTAAGGTTCTTACGAGACAGGGTCTTCTCAGTTGACGGATCTGGCGCCAATACTAAACAACTATTGAAAATCTCGTGGCGGTCAACCATGTATGGTTTCTTCTACAGAAATGGGTCTCGCTAAATCTCACCAGTATATCCTCGATTGGCAGCGGTTGCTGTACATGGATCAACCGTCCTACCATTCTAGGGTTTAAACAAGGCTTTGACATCGTCGTCTCTCTACTATGGGTAAGTCACTCAGATTTACCATTCCAAATAGCAAGAGCGAATGACAAGAGTAAGTCGGTATGGTGATCAATCCATTCCGCACCCAAATCATTACCCCAGTATAAGGTTTAGCGAATATCGTATTTCTAACACTCAGCATTCTCGCAAGCGTTGCAGAATTTCTCTTCTCAACGAACTTAGTTCGGATAATTCCATTGATTCGCAAGCTGAACAAAACATCTATCGTTACTTCACCACTCTCAGGTTTTTGCGTAACCTCCTACGAAACGTATGCTGATTGAATCACCGATTCTTCCAAATTTCTTCCTTCATCAAGGTTACATCTGTTCCTTTTCAAATCCTGGGCCTGTGGGTTATGGCCCACTTCAACACTAGTGCAGCTTTAACTCATCCTTGGAGTAACTCTCTTGTTCCATATTACACCTCCTTTAAATCCAGTAGTACTCTGTTTCTTCATGCCATCATATCAAAAGCAAAACTCCAACTTTTTTTTTCTTTCGAACTACAGTCCGTGGAATATATATTTTCTTATCCATTAGTGTAGTCTTCTTCACAGGGTACTACCACCCTTAAAATGAAATTCACAAATCCATCCATAGACCATATTTCTCATATCCTCGAAAATGGTCAAAATCTTTGTTCACAGAGTAACAACTCAAAAAAACAATCCACGTATGAAATCATGACACATTAACTTTATTTATTTCAAGAATTCATTACAATCTCTAAGCACTCATTACATAACTCAACTCATCGAACTTATGAAAATAAAATTGCTTTCTACCACTCTTATTATCCATATCAAAATATCAACTACTTAGCTCCAGCCTTCATCTGATCTGAACATTCTCTAGCAAAATGTCCCACTTCCTTGCAGCAAAAACAAATGACTTCCGACATGTCTCGGGGCTTCTTTGTGATTATGTAGGCTCCTTGGGTTATAGGCTTCTTTTCTGGACATTTACTAGCGTAATGGCCTAAATCCTTGCACCTGTAACAAGTGATGTGACTCAGGTCCTTCTCTGCAGAAATTAGGTTGTTCTGCGGATGCCTTCGCTTTCTCTTCCTAGATTTCTCCGTAATGACCAGAGCTTCTATTTCCTGAGGGTCAAACTTCACTTCTGTTGTCGGGAAGTCTCTGAGATCCTCTTTGCTTTCCTTCGTGCAATACACTGAAAAATGTCCTTCTTCCCCACATGAATAGCAGACTTGGGCGAAAAATCTGTTTAGGCCTTCACCATCAGGGTCTTCAATAACTTCCTTCATCACAGATTCTTCTAAATTTCCCCTGAAGGCTTCTTTCTGTTGCTTGGTAATTTCTTGTACCTTGGGGTAAAAGTGACATTGAGCAGGGTAGTGCGTGGTTCCTTCACACAGGAAACAAGTAACCTGCCCAGTCGGGCATTCTTCCTCTGGGTGATTTTCCTCACAATAAGGGCATCCATCCTTGTGTTCTTCATTGGTGTGTCCTATTTCTCCGCAAATCTTGCAGGCACAAGGTTTCTTCTTCGGGTTATCATAGTGCTTCCGAATAAGGCGTGATCTCAACAGGGTCTTTTTGAATTCCTCCCAAGTTCTTGCTCCATTACGTCCTTGTATGGCTTGATGCATTTTCCACCAGATTGCAGCACTCTCAGTAAAATGCTGAAGAGCATATGGAACCTCATACTTCCTTGCAATCCAATTTTTCTTGAGTTGATTCTCCATGTTTTGAATCCATAGCTCTGCCTCCAACTGAGTCATCGGTCCAGAGAATACCAGTCCTTCTTCATTCATCATCTATTGGTTCCAAGGGTTTTAGGGTGAGATAAGAGAGAGCTGGATAGAGAGAGATGCACACAATACAAACAATAGTTTTGAAGAAACGATTTTTATTTTGGGGCTGTCGGAAAACATCAAACAAATGACAGCTCACAAATCATCGCATCTAACGTAGGTGTATAAGGGGGGTTTGGTCTCTAAAGGTCAAATAATTCTTCAGGAACTTCTTCTTCAAGTCTTCAGAGTCTTCAATTGTTGCAGCTGCAATTCTTCCAACGCATGGTAAATCCTCTTTACTCTGAAATGGCCATCAGTTGTCCGATATCTTTAATTCTTGGAGTGACTTCAGTTGATCTTCCGTGTGGTCAAAAGGGAAAGGTGTATATTCTAACTATTTGAGGTCAGAGGGACTACTTGATAAAATCAGAAAAGACGAGAAGTAAAGGATCCTTTTGAAAATAATGTTTTTTGAGACATCCTGTCCTAGGGGCTTTCTGATTTCTAGGGTCACGTCCTACAGTCAACATGTGCTCGATACCATATTCAGAACGACCCGACCTCGGGGCGGTCAAGCCTCGTGTATCATGCCATCCTCGGATCGAGATCTTTGCACACACAAGACATCAATGTATATATCAAAGTGCAATCACATGTATAAATAACGTAAAATGATATATACCTCATAATACTCAGCGGAAACAATCAAATAGGTGTGGAGTCCCATCAACGCCATCGGCAGGTTGAGTGTAGACCGTAACCCTATATCGTAACTCTTACTCGTCGAAGAAAATCCTGCAACATGATACGTTGCAGCCGTGTAGGTCAGTACATTGAATGTACCGGCAAGATCACAAAGAAAACAGATGACAAAACTATACTATATGCAATATTGCTTTTTGGCTCTGTATCTGAGGTTTTTGCGTAAAAGCTGGTTTTATTTTGCCTACAACAAAGAAATATTAAGATTCCATACTACGAAGTTTCCTATTATGACATGGTTCCGCCAACCGATGTCTCATAGCCCAAATAATCATAAGTTGCCCACAATTAAGTTATCAGTCTGGTGTTGAGAGTTCCGAGATAGATCCAAGTCCAGAGGCTCAAGTTGTCCGTAACCGGGGACACGGCTAATCGATTAGGTTTTAACCCTCTGCAGAGGTTTGTACACTTTACCCGCAAGATTCGATCCCTCTTCTTACGTTCTCGCACTTCAGGGTGTCTGAGAACAAGATGACTGAAACATGGTCTTCCGAAGAGTTCCCCTGACCACTGTCCGGTGCTCATCCAATCCTACCGTAGTTCTACATCTGCTAGCACCGTCCCAGCTAGAGTCACCACTAAGGTCAACCAAGCCAGAGCCCATAGTGACTTGCGGTTGCACAGGTAAGCTTCCGGGCATGAAGTATTCTTCGTCTCTTTGAGTCTGGGTGAAGCTTTCCGCAAGATGTCATGGAGCTTCTCCATGTATCCCGGCCATCCACTGGTTTCTCCAGGGTGCCCGTCAACCGTCCTTCACCCAGTAGTGTGTATTGAATTCTTGTCTCGATTCTTGAAGTCTTGAGGCCTTGAAGATGCAGTCCTTGCAGATGCCATCATGAAGTTGTCGTCATTGACGTAGAGTCATTCATTCTCACACCACTCCCGAGCACTCATACCAAACCCCGTCTACTATAGCGTAGCATTAAAACTATATAATGTCCCGGGCTTGGTAACAGGGAGATGGGTTCCTACCTCATGCATTCTACTCAACTACAAGATTCAATAACACTACTGGAGGGATTGTTGAAAGGGTGCTACTACATGCAAATAAAACATAGGTATGAAAAACATGGTCAAAGTGAACTTGCCTGTTAAGTTGATGAAGATAACAACACTCTCGAATAATGACTTGGTAGAACTATTAGTCACTCCGTTGAAAATCTATATAGTCAAACATAGCATTCATATAAGCAAACATCCTAGCAAACAATTCTAACACTCATAATAAAACCAACAAATAAAAATGCAAATCAAGGGACACCAAATAAAAACAAAGGAAAACTACACAACAAAACTACTAAAGAAAACTCTAAGACATAACACAAAATAGTTTTGTCCTAAGTAAAACTTAACCAAGAAAATACTAAACTAATAAATTAATAGAAAATACAAAGTAAAACAACTAAGTTAACAGAAGGTATTTTTCCATAAAATTTTATTTGCAAAAAGAAACAAATAAAATCTTTTATGAAACACTAACTATGACATAAACAAGTTTTTGTACAAAACTAAGTAAAATAATTTTTAAATAAAAACAAATTTTCTTTTGTTGACTAACAGAAACAAAACTAAATTTTTCAAGAGTGACAAAAACAAACAATTTAAAACTAATAAAAACAATGAAGAAAATACTAAAATAAAACTATAACTAAAACTTTACTGTTTTGCTAAAAAATTAATTTAAATTAAACTAAAAACAAATAAATATATTCTACTGGATAGACAAAACCATAATAAAACATTAGCAAAAAGAATCAATCAAAATACTTTGTAAAACTCAAAATATGACCAAAATAGTGATTTGAACAAATTTCAACAAATTCAAATTTACACTACTGAAATTTGAAATCCAAGTGCACCAACAGAAACTTTAATAAATTTTAAATCTAATGCAAAAAGAATCACATAATTTGGATTAAAAACCTAAAAGTTATAAGCAATGTAAAAACAGAACTATTTTGTTTTTGAAACATAAACTAAATAAAATAAAATAAAACAAAACGAGAAAGTGCTACGTGGCCTACTGCTACTGGGCTAAACAGGTGAGCGATCAGAACTAAACAACGCTCGGGTGTTACTTAACAAAACCGTGCATGCACGTGTAATAAAAAAAACCGCGGAACTGGTTCGAACTAAACCGGACTTAACCGTAACTAAACCGCTCTATAAAAAACAACGTACCTATTCGATCTAATCTAATCAGGGCCGTTCAAACTAGATCGGATGGAGGATAAGCTCACCGCGGCGGAAACGAACTCTGGCGAGATGCTCCGGCTTCGGTGGTCGACGGGGACGGCGCTCCAGTCGTCGGTGAGCTCGGTGGCGTGTACGGGGCGATGCAGCGGACGATGGCGAGTCCAGTGGTGGTCGTGGCGTCAGCGGAGGTCAACGGAGGAGGACGACGGCGAGGTCGAGGCGGCGGTGGCGTTCGGGCGTTGACGGTGGTGGTGCTCCGGTGCTTAAGGGAGTCGGGCGAGGTCACCGGGAGATGCGGGCGAGCGAGTGGAGGCCGGGGTTGGTCTCAGGAGGCGTCAAGGGAGTCGGAGTGGAGCAGGGCGGCAGCAATGGCGCGGTGGCAGAGGCGGAGCTCCGGCGAGCGATTGCGGGCGCGAGGGGCATAGGAGAGGGGGCTCTAGGGGAGAATCGGGCTAGGGGACCAGGGTATATATAGGGGGCGTCGCCTTGGAGGAGGCGAATCGGGAGAGATCCCAAGAAATCGGGATCTGGCGCATGGCGCGATTTGGCATGGAGAGGAAGAAGACGGTGGCGGGCGATCAGGCAATGGGGCCCAAGGTCACGACAATGAGGAGAGAGAGGGGATCGGGTGGCCAATCGAGCGCGCAGGCGTCTGAGGAGAAGGCCATGGGCCATTTCGCCAGATGGGTCGGTGAGAGAGAGAGAGAGAGAGAGAGAGAGAGAGAGAGAGAGAGAGAGAGAGAGAGAGAGAGAGAGAGAGAGAGAGAGAGAGAGAGAGAGAGGCCTGCTGGGCTTCGGCCGTTTTCCTTTTTTTTAAATAAAGACAGATAGGAAAACAACAGAAAAAAAACTAATTAAAAGCAAATGATATATAGGCATATTATATATCAAAATGTTCACAAAAAAATTTCCTAAAACATGAACAATTTTTAAAGTTCAAATAAAATCCAAAAAAATCAAATAGAGCAAACAGTTACTCTTGTTGCATTAAAACCCAACAAAATCATTTTTAAAATACCAAAATGATTTCAAATTTATTTTCTCCATTTTTCTATTGTAGGAATCATTTTACCCTATTTTCCATATATTATATTTTTGGAGAAAATAATTTCAATAAAACAAATAACTCCAATTTGAAAGTGGGTTTCAAAATAATTTCAACCGGCCTTTCAATTTGATTCTTTTAAACTTCCAACTCATATTTCATATAATTTGAAGAAGTCATTTTATCTTCTCTCATGAAAATCATTGAGTTGCATAAAGTTTCTGAATTTGAAATATTTCCAAATGGAATTCAAAAATTCTTTTTCAAAAACCCTTTTCATTTCAAATGGAAGAAGTCATGCCATCTTTACTCTAGTGTTATGATGATGAAATGAATTTGAATCCTCAGAGACCAAAAGTCAAAAAAAGGCCTGGGGAAGTCATTTCATTCCCTCTCATTAAACTTTCAAAAAGTTTCAAATGCACTCAATTTCACACAATCAATCACTCAACAATCAAACAAACAATCAGAATTATTTATTTAATAATAACATTCCAAAATTTAGAATTTTGGGATGTTACATCAAATGATGTAATATATATGTTCCTATTTTGTATACACACTAGCAATTATGCATGGGTCCAATTATGTAATATGTATGTTCCTATTTTGTATACATACTTAACCATCAAATGATGCAATATATGTCGCCTTCCCTTCGTTCACTGCTCTCGAAAAAAGAAAGAAAAGTGAGAGAAAATAAAGGAAAAGAAAATAGAAGAAAACAAACAGGAAAACTGCAATAGGTACTGGTTATAGCAGTAGCGCTTTTCTGAAAAAGAGCT
Organism: Aegilops longissima; assembly: GCA_021605205.1. NCBI lineage: Eukaryota > Viridiplantae > Streptophyta > Magnoliopsida > Poales > Poaceae > Aegilops > Aegilops longissima. The sequence continues at coordinate 190,902,659 of CM038677.1, read as the reverse complement.
ACACCTAATCAAGGTAGCAGTAGCGGTTTCCTTATAAAACCGCTATAGCTACCTGTAATAGCAGTAGCGCTGTCTGCATAAAACCGCTATAGCTAACTTAGCTATAGCGCGTTTGGTTTAAATGCGCTACTACTACGTCCACTTAATCCCCAAAATCCTTCTCTCTCTACTTCATCCCGCCTCTTTTCCCCCCAAATCCCCACTAGCTCTTCCCCATCGCTGTCGAGCCTGCCCTCGCCAAGGCCATGCTGCATTCGCCCCGACCCGGCCCCGACCCGACCCGGCTCCAGCCTCAGGCGCTCGACCCGACTCCGACCCCGGCCCCGACCCCGACCCCGACCAACCTCGGCCGTCGTCGGTCATGCACCCTCTGTAAGCACCCCATCGCTCCTCCACACTCTGCTAGCTAGGGTTCTTTGGTTAATTTACTTAGGTTTTAGTTAGGGCAGTAGGTTAATTAGGTTATCTATTTGATTAAGTCATTGTTGCTATTTACATTTTATAGTGCTAGTTAGTTAATTAGAATTAGTAACGGAATAAGTTTAAGCAATTGTCCAAATCAACATCCCTTGTTGAAGCAAATTTAGGTAGGCTGAATTTTATATTCAAATATTATTATGACTTCTTGCATTTTTCTTCAAGTTCCATATGTTTCTTCCTTTTATATGCAAATTTGAAGTGGACATGTGATATGTGGACATCTGATGTTTTGGACATGTCATATTTGGAATTTGGACATGTCATTTGGACATGTGATGTTTTGGACATGTCATATCTGGAACATGATGATTATGTGCAGGGTAAATGATCCGAGCGGCCTATTTTACGCCAGAATGTTGATTCATTTCCATTCCGGTGAATTTCAGGCGCTCGATATGTCCATTTTGTAGCGAAGGTCATGCCGAAATTTTCCGTGAATTTTGGCATGACTTGTGCTAGATAGTAGGCATATCGAGTGTCGGGAGTTGCTGGGAAACGACATTCCGGCAAACATAGATCTTTTTTATGTCATTTCTCATTTTCTCATGGTTTTAGAGTTAAACGAGGAGACTTAATCATAGGAAACATGTCGAACAACGAAGAAACCGGGCCTTCTGACCAAGATGCAGACGAGATGGATTATGAGGGTGAACAAGAGTACCTCAACTTTTTGTCTGAAGAGCGTGTACCCGTGAAAGGTGCGGCCATGTTACCACCGAAACCGCTGGAGGCACTATCAGGGGATCTCAGGAGACTGCACGACCATGTGTTGTTGACTGAGAAAATCCTACTAGCCTCGAAGGATCCAGGATAACCGACATACGCCGCTCGTGTGCCTGAGGGAAGTGCTACGTCGACACACGACCATCGGACGTGTTCTTCATGCGGTTTAACCATATCTTTGAGATGTTTCTGACAAGGTGGCTCGATTTTACAATCGTCCGCCTTTTTGCGCTACATATGAGCTCCATCATGAAGAGAGAAGAAGTCCCGCAAATCTATGTGATGGATCCGTACTACATGCACGAGTCTTTCTTGAGTCTCGACGACTTTGAGCGTGAAACTGCTAGGGAGTACCTCCAAAACTTCATGGTGCAGAATAAGGACCAAGAAATTGTCCTCCTGCCTTATCATCCAAAGTAAGTCAGTTCCGGACAACCCTTTCATACATTTCAATCATTCCTTCTCGCTCATATGGAGAATAACTTGAGGTGTCTTTTCCCCGCAGCAACGGCCACGCCATCCTCATTGTTCTTTACCCGCGAGTCTCCCACGCCGTGTATTTCAACCCTAACAGAGACTACGAGAAGAAGGACTACACCCACATAATGAATATTCTAGATGATGCTCTTCAAGGCTTCAACATTATGGGCGGCCACCTGCGGATCAGGAAACAAAGGAACAAGAATTGGGTTTCTCGCATAAAACTAACTTCTGCTGCATCCATGTCCCAAAACCAAGCAAGAAAGATGGATTCTACCTCCTCCATCTCATGATTGAGTTCAACACGGATCACCAAAAGGTTCGTATGACAACCAGAAACGACGATCATATCTGCAAGTGGGTAGAATCTCATGGAGAAGCGGATTATAAACTTAGAGATGACTTCTTTACATCCAAAGGGACATTGCAACGATCATCATGAAAGAAGTCATCGATGAGAAGGGGATGTTCCACCACAGCCCTATATCGCGAGCTGACGTCCGAACTCGCATAGGCATGCAACGTCATGACCTCACGCCGTTCAGGAAGCTAGGGTCCATCCTTGATGATATGGAAGGATGGAACTTCTAGTGATTTATGATGTCGATGATGATGATATGTGTCGATTGAACTTGTATACTTTCTGTAACGATTAAACTTTGTGATGTCCACCGTCCCTGCCGAACTTGTGTAACGCTACTTTGTTAGTTTGGGTACAATGACATGCGTACCTCTAGTTAATTAATTTGCGTACTATATGTTGCATCTAGTTGCTAACCCTTTCTTTTTCGTGTTGCTCTAGTATATTTTGTTGCATATGATCGTACATTCTCTTGATGAAGATGCATCTCTAACAGGTACCTAGATTCTTGATGGCGAAGAAGGAGTGCTATGTCGTGTACGAAGGGAAGGTTCTGGGAGTGTATGATGAGTGGCATGAGTGGCAGGCGCAAGTGGAGGGGGTCTCGGGCGCCAGCCATAAAGGCTTCAAAAGCAGACAAGAATCACAAGCTAGTTACTTGAGGTCCACGCTAGCGCGAGAGAGGACTCATAACCACCGCCACATGTACTGCATAGTTCCGCTATCACTCATAGTGATAGCACTTCTCGCGTATATCATTGTTTAGATGGATGGCGTTGTAGTTGCAAGTATTCGAGACTTGCATGTATCGCTATTTTCGAGATGATGACGAGAGACCACTTTGTGTTGGATGATGATTATGATGAGACTATTTGTATGTATATGCTATGATTACATTTTGGTCTCGCAGCCATTTGTATGTGTATGATGATGACATTTTTATGTGCTAAAGATTCTTGTATAAAGCCTGTTCAAATACAAAACAAATATGTAGAAAAAAAACAAAAACTAATAAAATTAGCAGTAGCGAGTGGAGAAAAGTTAGCAGCACCGTGCCACTAGTAGTAGCTCGGCCTAATAAAGTGCGCTAGAGCTATTAGCAATAGTGCGCTTTCATACTGCTCGCTGCTGCTACGCTTGTATAGCAATAGCGGCAAACAAACGCTGTTGCTGCTGTGTCAGTCAGAAGGCCAGACGTCGAGCGCGGACTCCGCCATCGCTATACCTAAAACCCACGCTGCTGCTAGGCTTTTTCCTAGTAGTGTATACCTGCGCTTATTTTTACTGCGCTTAGGTTTTCTAATGGCCCCGCGTGTTTCCGAGGTGCCTGCCTCGCCATTGTGAGAAATGTATGCGATCCAACTATCCTCTCCCGCACATAAGTGAGCATCAGCAAGGTCAGGGCCGCCATAGTCCTCGGCTTATCATGGCCGATTTGACGGGCCAACCATTCATCTCAGATATTGTTTTTGAATGCGGCGATGGCCTCGGCTTCGGAGTAGTCTATGATCTGGTTCTTCTTGGTGAGGAACCTGTTCTAGAATTTCCGTGTTGATTCGCCTGGCTGCTGGGTGACGCGGGTGAGGTCGTCAGCGTCCGGAGGCCGGACGTATGTGCCCTGGAAGTTTGCTCTAAAGGCGTCTTCTAGGGCCTCCCAGCTGCCAATAGAGTGAGGAGGTAGGTTGTTAAGCCAATGCCTCGTCGGCCCCTTTAGTTTGAGCACCAAATATTTAATGGCATGGAGATCGTCTCCATTGGCCATGTGTATGTAGATAAGGAAATCCTTGATCCATACCGCTGGATCAGTGGTGCCATCGTATGATTCTATGTGAAGCAGATCGGGTGGGCCGGACCTCAGAACCGAGCAACATCTCGTTGGAGGTCAAGAGAGAGTTGTGAATAGGCTTGGTCCCAGGCACGACCATTCCTGATCATCCAGGCATCGTAGCCGTCGAGCCCGGCGGGGGCGTCTCCTCTTGATCCATAGATGGATTGAGGAGGTGCCATGTTTGCCTCGTGAAAGGATCGAGAAAGAGGAGTCTAGAGGGGGTTATTAGACCCTTAACAAGTAAAAGTGGCAGATTTTAATTTCTTCAAGTTAAGGTTAAGTTTAGCACATGTTAAAGGCACACACCATACATTTCAAGCAAGCATGACAAGAGTATAGGCAGTGGAAAAGGTAAAGCATACAATTTGCAAGAATGTAAAGCGATGGGATTGGAGTGTGCAAACGAAATGGAGGCGCGGAGAATTTTTGGCGTGGTTTTGATAGGTGGTGTTATCGTACGTCCACGTTGATGGAGACTTCAACCCACGAAGGGTAACGGTTGCACGAGTCCACGGAAGGCTCCACCCACGAAGGGTCCACGAAGAAGCAACCTTGTCTATCCCACCATGGCCATCCCTCACGAAGGACTTGCCTCACTCGGGTAGATCTTCACGAAGTAGGCGATCTCCTTGCCCTTACAAACTTCTTGGTTCAACTCCACATCACGATAGAGGCTCCCAAGCGACACCTAACCGACCTAGGAGACACCGCTCTCAAAAAGGTAATAGATGGTGTGTTGATGATGACCTCCTTGCTCTTGTGCTTCAAATGATAGTCTCCCCAACACTCAACTCTCTCTCACAGATTTGGCTATGGTGGAAGAAAGATTTGAGTGGAAAGCAACTTGGGGAAGGCTAGAAATTGAGGTTCAAATGGTAGGAATGGAATCTCTTGATCTCAACACATGAGTAGGTGGTTCTCTCTCAGAAAATGAATGGTGGAAGTGTAGGCACGTTCTGATGGCTCTCATTAATGAGGAAGAAGGGGTGGAGGGGAATATATAGCCTCCACACAAAGTCCAACTGTTACACACTTTTGACTCATCTCGGTGGCACCGATCTGTTCAAAAAATATGAACGTTAGGAATCTCAGTGGGACCGACTGGAACAACTCAGTAGGACCGATGTGCTAGGGCTTAGGGCAAACTTCATCTCAGTGGCACCGATTGCATCATCTCGGTGGGACCGAAGTGAGTGCAACGGGCAATGGAGAATCTGTCGAGCGAAGTCGGTGAGACCGATTACATCAACTCGGTGAGACCGAAGTGAATGCAACAAGTCAGAGAGCGCTGGCAAGGCCATCTTGGTGGGTCCGAGACCCGTATAAGTGTGACCGAACTGTTAGGGTTTCTGGCAGTGGCTATGTCAAATGAACTCAGTGGCTCCAGATAGAAAGAATCGGTGAGGATGAATTGGAGTTTAGGGTTTTGACATATTTGGATGGAGAAAGTGGTTGAGGGTTTTGGTGCAATATCACTAAGCACTTTGAGCAAGTAGACCATAAGTTACACCTCATCCCCTTTTAATAGTATTGGCTTTCCTATGGACTCAATATGGTCTTGGATCACTAAAATAGAAATGAAGAGTCTTGAGCTTTTGCCAATCTTTGCCCTTAACATTTTGAAGGGGTTCCACATCCTCTTGTCCTTGCCACTCCAATGTTGAACTTATCTGAAATATACTTGATAAAACTATTAGTCTAACAACCAATATGTTGACATTAATTACCAAAATCACCCAGGGAGCACTTGTGCTTTCACCTCAATTCGACGTTGAACGTCGTGAGGATCTAGGTAATCCACGGGGTCCTTGCCATAACAGCGTGGAGGTGGACGGTCGTTGAGGTTTTCCCGCATTCACCTGCCCCGCCCTCTAGGGGGTCGGTCATGGTCACCGGCAAGCTCCTCATCAAACTCCAGCAGGAGATGCCTGCGTGGGTATGATTTCAGTGCACTACGGCGCCAATTTTCCATGTCTTGCCTGGTGGAGAGCACTTCGACCCACTTTTCATTTAGTGCATTGGTGTTGGCCTACAACTGTCACTGCTTGAGTTTCATGCTCCTAGCCGTCGCAATGAGGCGCCGTCGGAAGCGCTCTTGCTCGAAGGGATATTAGGGGACGACAAAGTCCTCGGTGCCGAGGATTTCGTCCTCCTCAAACTCCGGAATATAGTTGTCATCGGCCCCTTCAAAGAGGTCGTCGGGATCTGAATCCGCAATATGTCTTTCTAGTGTGATGTTCTGCCTTGGGGAGGCTTGATGTTCTTCCTCAGGGTTATCAGCGTCACCAGCTTCTGCGTTGCCATTATAGGTGGTTGCATTATTGCCGCTAGGCTCCCCATTGTTGCCTCTTCTGCGTCTTCGACGATGTCTTGGAGGGGTATTGGGGGTATCCACCATGTAGACATTGTAAGTAGATGTAGCAGTTCATCTGCCGATGTTTACCAGGGGTGAGGTGTCCTCTGTAGGGCCATCAGCATCTTCATCATTGTTTGTGGCCTCACCATAGTCTAATTCGTCGGTTAAATCATCGACCGTGGCGACTAGGTGCGTGGTGGGTGGGATGTAAATTTCTCGATCGTCGTCTTTAAGTCTGACCTGATCATAGACCAAAATCTTGCCGTCCGAGATGGACATGCCCTGGATACGGTAAAGCATCTCATTAAGGTGAGACAACTCTTATGGATTCATTACTGGGTTGTAAGCGGGGCTACCTCGAAGCATGCCCGTCCGGTAACTTGACGTGTCTTCGGCGCAAAGGGGATCCGGGAGTGATTTCGGATTCTGGGTCGAGGTCAGGTCCAACCCTAACGTGATTCCCGAAGTGCGGGGCGGACCTATGTCCGGGCCAGAGATCGGAAGAGCATCGACCGAACCAGTTAACTCGGGGGTCTTTGGCAACGCTGCGACGGAGATCGGTTCTGGGATCGAGCCTCCGGAGCTAGACGAGTTCTCGATTCGATCGAGGCCCATCCCGATAGGATGAGCTCACCACGGGAATCCGCAGTGTACTCGAGGCCGCCAAAGGTCACGATCCAACCTGGGGCGTAGTTCTTGACTGAGGCCAGATGACCTGCCGAGTGGCACAAAAGACCATGCTGCCGAACACAAAAAGCTGGCGGGGGAACGCTCCCGAGGCCGTCGGAGCAGTTGATCTACATATGAGCCATCGATCCTTCTGGTGGTCGCGCATCGGAAATCTCAATGAAAGCACCAGTGTCGATGTCGAAACCCGCAGACCTCAGGGTAGGGGGGCCCGAGCTGTGGATCTCGGATCGAGGGTAACAGGAATGAAGGGGATGATGTTTACCGAGGTTCGGGCCCTCTTGATGGAGGTAAAACCCTATGTCCTGCTCTTGTTTATATTGATGAAGATGTATCAACTACAGAGTTGATCTACCTTGAGATCGTAATGTGTGGTCTAACTCTAAGGCTAGGCGAATAATTTTGTGTTGATATCCCCTCTACGGGCTAAACCCTATTGCCTATATACATGCCAGGAAAGGTATCTAGGGTTACAAGGTCGGTAACTAGGAGCTCGGCGGCGGCAGAGATCTTGGAGTATACGTCAAGTCTTCGGGGGAGGCAGTCTTGATCATGCCTCCTGCGTATGGCCTTCGGAGTCCCTCTTGATCATGAATGAAGGCTTGTCGGCCCAAACAGAGGAGAATGGGTTGGCTGGGTTAGTACCCCCTTATCCGGGACACCGTCAACTGTTGCGTGTCGTGGGATGTTGTAGTTCTAACTCAATATTTTTATTGCGTTCGGTCAGCCTATGATGAAGATGCCGCTGATATCTGATCATTAAGGTTGTTATCACATCCCTCTATTTTGTCCTCTGCTTCTTCTCATCTTATCTTTTTATTTCTATGGTATTTTCATCCCCTTATACCACTTCTTCTCTTCTTATCTTTTTTACTTCTGTGTTGTAAATTTATCAAGAATCATTATCACTTTTGAGGTGCAATCCGGATTCACCACCCCAGATGGTGGTGGCCCATTATTCTCCATAGCCAGCCTCTTCCCAAGAAGGGTAGCATTCTTCCCTGACAATAATTCAGTGGCCCTCGGTACCAATTGGAAGCAAAGCTCCATTTTCCTTCCCAATCTGCTCGTCACCATCATAGCCCGCATCATCATAATATAAATTCTTCGATTTAGTGAAGTTTGGATTTCATCTACCACCTTGAACTACCAGCAAACCTTCCGTGCGTGTTACTAGAATAACGACCAAGGAAATCACCTGCATTGCCTCTACCACACCCCCTCCCAGAGTCCCGACTTGGTTTCAAACGACTGCTGCCTCGACCTCTTTGAGGGGCCATGATGAAGGGTCCCCAATCCATCTCCTCCTCCTCATGCTCACCTAAACCACACTCCTGGTACTACTGCCCTAGTATATATTTTTTGAATCGTCCAGGAGATGCATGTATTTCATCCAAAAAATACACTGCTAGTGGCCTAGTTTCCCGCATGCATAACAGAAAATAGGGAGCTTTTCATATTTAACTTGATAAAATTCCGTAGCTCCAGCCTTTGTGAAGCCGGGAAATTGAGTTGTTCACATCCAACTTGACCCTAACCCTTATAATTCACCAATGAAGCCACTATGCATGGCAATCTGTACCTCTTCAAGTAATTTTGCCATGTTCTCAACAAACTATTTATATTTTAGAACTCCATTCAGAAGCTTCTGGATTTGACACCAGGTTTCAATCTTGTCAAGCTTAACACTAGAAAGCTATATATTCTGCGAGAATGTTAGGCTGTCTATAAGGTTCTTTAACTTTTTGATTGAAATATTAAATCTCTGGTTTGCAAATTTAATTTCCTTTCGATGAAACTTATCCTCCGTTGTCTCACTGGCCGACCTTGACCCCTTTTATTTTTGGGTCTTCGGGTTTGTGAACCCATCATACTTTGCAATCATGAGGGCTACAACCCGGAAATCCCAAGGACCCTGGTGCATGGCCTGATTCCAATCCACAAGACAGTTGAACTGCATCGAGAACAGATATGCACTAATTCTTCTAACCATATCTTGTCGTTGGGTTCCAAGCGGCCGTCAAAACATCTTCAGCAGTTCTCCTTCCCAAAAAGTTTCTATTATTGAGGAAGTTGGGTAAAAAAACTGCTTCAACGACTTCTGTTTCCTCAATAAATTATTGGTGATCACCAATAAAACAGTCTACTCCCACCCCCTCCATATTACTCCCCCCATCCCAAACTATTTGTTGTAGAAATGTATAGAAATGAATGTATTTAGAACTAAAAATATATTTAGATACACCCATTTTCATGACAAGTAACTCGGGACGGAGGGAGTATGGAGGATGAGAAGCTGACCCTCTCGTAATACCTTCTTCAATACTGCCATGTCGACACGTTGCCGCCAAAAGCTGACCCTCTGCTCGCATGTTGCCTCCGCACGTCGCCGCCATCTCCACCGGCAGTGTGTATCCGCGTATGTCTCAGGTTGCCAACAGGTCCCATGTGTCAGGTTAGTTACTGGGGTAGTGTTATTGGGAATATGCTGGAGCGTCCCTTCCAAATAATCGGTAGTGTTATTGGGGAGTTCAATAAGTGGATATGCATGAGTATGAGTATTTTGTTGAACTATTGGAGTTGCTCTCATGTCTCGTCCGAAGAATCGCTTGCTGCGGCGACGATACGCACGGCAACCGCAAGGGGTGCGCCGCACGCAAGACGATCTAGACGTGCGTGCATCTGCACATACGGCGGTGTAACTCAAGGCAACGCGTTTGTACGTATACATGCAGGTGTCTTGCGTTTTTGTTTTTGGCGCGAAAGATACGCTTCGACAATTTCGGTCCGTGCAATCAATTCCTCGATCGGTACGTTCATGTTTTTCTAGTAGAACTACGTACCTAGTGTGATGCAGCGCTAGTTGTGGATGTTTTTGCATTCTCTGTTCTTGCGTACGTCACGTGCGATCGGATCTGCAGATGGCGGTACAGATCCGGTGATTCGTGTACCGAAGGCTCTCTGTCATCTCTGTAGAAAATATCCCCTTATCCTTCCCTTTTATTCTTTTTACAATGTTATATGTGCTGGTATAATTTTGACTTTTATGACTTAATAATACCTGCAGTTATACTGTGGAAATCCTGGATTGCAGCCTTCTAACCAGATACTGCTTCTGTACCAAAATGCAAGACGTTTTTATGTTTTGCATTGGGCATGGAAAAACGTTGTAAATTTTGGTGTGTTGATTTTCTTGGCGATAAAAACGGTCGTGATTCGTGAATCTTGCGGTTCTGATTTTTTGTCCAAAAGAACCCCCTGGCTAACCGAATTGCCAAAAAAGACTACCCGTGGATATATTTGACAAAAGGACCCCCTGAGCCGTGGCGGCAGGCGCGGTAGACGACACGTGGCACCTGCCGCCACGCCAGGAGGCGGCGGGCCCTGCCGCCACGGCAGGAGGCGGCCAGCCGGCTAAAAAGCATTAGGTACAGTGCCCCGAGCCGGGACGGAACGGGCCAGGCCTGGTGGGCCATGCCGCCACTGGAGGAGGCGGCCGCTGCTGCGCATGTCGCTCGCAGGCCGACAAAAGCAGCTTCACGGAAGGCGAGGTGCGGGCCAGGCCGCCATCGTAGCTGGCGGCACCGCTAGTTGACATTAACACTGTGGCAGATGGCGCTCATTCCCATGCTCTTGAAAATTGCTGCCGTAGCTGAGGTGATAGCACCCAAGAGCGTGATTTCCGCTTTGTTTTGCTTTCTGCAGCGGAGGTGACACCGACGCCTTGTGATCTGGGATCCTGTTCCCGCCTGCGTGATGTTCGCTTCCTGCCGCACACCGAAGAGCGTTGATATTGCTGCGTGTGATGAGACACCACGATGCTAGATTCTAAGGTCGCGGTAGGTGAATTCTAACTCGTTCTGCCGACAATATAGTGCTCCTCTTATTTTTATACGCACAACCGCGGCTCCGTGCGCATATACTCTCTCTCAAATATCTCTGGTTGCCTTCACTGCCTCTCTACTCTCTCTAAGTCTACAAGAATACACACAAAGAAAAACTTGGTAGCTACTTTCACTCGTAATTTTGGCCGATTTAGAGTTGGATTTAGAAGATGGTGAAGTCGAAGAAAAGTTAGATTAAGGTAAGATATATCCATTTTTGTTGGTTTAGTTCGCATGCATGGTGTTTTTGTTCTGTTTGATTAGTTCCTAAGTGTGTATTCTATGTTGTTTTAGGAATTATTTCAGCACTTGGAGGAGTCATTTGGAGTTTCTGGAGTAGGATTTGCCGTGCAAAGTGAAGTACGAAGGGGGAGATCAAGGTATGAGCTCTGCAATACATGGAATTTTTTGTGCATGCACGGTGGTAATTAGTTAGTCTTTTAGGTTGTCATTAGCTATGCGATGTTAGTTCTTACAGGTTAGAAAAAATTTCAGACGATAGATACAACATTTATAATATTTTTTAGAGAAGAGTAGGTTGAAGAGGTTGTATCAATGTTAGCTGCGTCCATTAGTATTGACATGCGAGAAGATCTTAATACGGTAATTAAAAAAATGCACTGTAATTGTTCATTGCATGTGGTATGTTATTTCATGTGGTATATTTATTAATAAGTCTATAGTTAGGAAACCATAGGTCTACGTTGTTATGTCGCAATAATCTAAATTTTATATGTTAAGATTAGGTGCTAATGTACTTAATGATATGTGTAATTAGGTAAAATAGTTCATCTTAGTAGCAAACAAGGAGGAGATGACGTGATTGAAGAAATTGAGTCTTCATCTTCGCTATCCCTTTTGAGGTGATGACCACATACATGCAAGTGCTATTTTCATGCTTTTGATAGCAAAAGAAAAATCCATGTGTAATATTGATGTTCATGTGATAATAGGTTGACTCCGTTACATATAGTACCGGTGACGAATATTTATTCGAACTATTTTGACGCTTAATTGCATTCGCAAGCACATCCATATTGGAGCTAAGGTACAAATGACGCCGTAATTTTGTTAATATATTTTATATTGATGTACTATTATGAATAATGTGCATGCCGCTGCAAATATTATTATTTGTAAATAAATGATTGTTATCGTATGATATGAAAATTTTATATAAAGCCGGAAGAAATTAAATGTTTTACTCATATGATATTAAAATGTTATTATCGTACTATTACGTTTAGTGGTTGTTTGGATAGCGAGTAATTACCCTCGGTTTTGTCATAACCTGTTGTAAGAAAAATTTGTAGAAAATCAGTTTTTTACTAATAGTCGTTTTTCCAAAGCTCAGTTTTTGCATGTTACGAGAACCAGTTTATGTTGGAGATATGCCCTAGAGGCAATCATGTATGATGATATTTCCTATGTGTTTATGAATAAAGATAGTCCTTGGACATTATCAATGATGTGTATTGTAACATCCCAAATTTCCCATTTGGAATGTTTTACAATTATAGCTAAGCATCTATGCATATTGTTTGAATTTGAGTGACATTTGGAGTTTCAGAAGTTTTTGGGTTGTTGGGATTTGAATTCAAAATTTGGCAGTTGAAATTTATTTCAAACAGTGCCTGATAAATACTTGAGAAAAAGTATGAGAGGAGTAAACATGACACTCCAAAAATATCAGAGGAAAAACTTTGCCAAAAATTTTGAATTCAAATTTGATTTTTATTTGAGATTTATAGAAAAATGTTTTTTTTTAAGTTTGAGATTTGCCCCAGGAAAAATGTTCAAATTATAAGGAATATTCCCCTGATCATTTTGATATATATATGTCCTATATAAAATATATATATAGTTAAATATATTTTCCCCTTTCCCTAATTCAAAAAAAAAATAGAAAGGAGACCCAGGCGCCAGCCAGGCCGACTGGCCCAGCCAGCGCCGAGGCGGCCCAGCCAGCGGGCCAGGCCAACCAGCCCACCAGCGGGCCGAGCCACCTGCCCGAGCCCCCCCGCGCCGAAGCCCCTACGCCCCGGTCGCCCGACCGAACGCGCCCCTCCCTCTCTCACCGACACCCCGGACCCACCCCTTCTTCCTCCTCCCGCAAGACACGCAACCGCCGCCGCTCTGGAATCCCAAAGATCCGGGATCGCCTCCCGATCCCCTCCCCCGATCGCCCCCTCCTCCAAGCCGGTTCCCCCCTCCCCCCCTATAAATACCCCCCTCGCCCCGTTTCCTCCTCGCCCCTCGCCTCCCCTCGCTCTACCCGCAATCGCTCGCCGAGCACCGCACCGCCGCCGCCATTTGCCCTGCCACCGTCGCCCCGAACCTCCCCGAGCTCCACCGAGTCGACCACCGAGCCCCCCTTGCTCCGCCGCACCCGCCGGAGGTCTCCGCCGTCGTCCCCGAGCACCGGAGCCCCCGCACCGTCGTCGCCCGAGTCGCCGTCGACCATCGCCGGCGTCGCCACCACGGTAAGCCGCCGGAGATGCCCTCCGCCGTCCGATCTAAACGTACGCGCTAGATTAGATCCCCGAAGGGGTACGGTTAAATTTAAATAGATCCGGTTAGTTGCGGTTTATTTTTGGTTTATTTCGGTTTAGTTGGACTGGCCCGACTCGGGTTATTTTCTGTTAAACCTGGCACGCGTTTAGCTATATTACGCCTGATGTTAGATAGGCCCATTAGCCCAGTTTTTCTTTTTAGTTAATTTTTTCGTTTCTGTTTTTTTACAGAATAGTTTCAGTTTTGTAAAATCCATATCTTTTAATCTACTTAATATTTTTAATTGATTCTTTTTTGTTGGTTTGCAAATTTGTTGTAGCTTCTGTAGAAAATATGTTTAGTCATGTTAAAATTATTATAAATTGTTTTATTTTAGATTTAGACAGATTAGTAATTCTGCTATAAAGTGAGTTAGAATTACTTTATTTTAGTGATTCTTTTTTCACTACTTTGTTTTGACCTTACCTAACCGTAGGAAATTAATTGGGCATTTTATATTTAATAAAAAATAGTTTTAATCAGAATCATGTTGTTCCTATTTATTTAACTAGCTACTGTTTTCCTATTGTTTTATTTAGCAAATAATTTTATATTTCCTATGTGATAGTTTATGTTAGGTTAGTTTCTGTAACTTTAGAACATGAACTTTTATTTACAATAAATAAAACTTTTATTTTATTTTTTCTTGCTAGGATTGTTTTAGGCATAACAGGAGTTTTATAATAGCTTTTGATGTGATTCTTTTTGCTCCTAGTTGCATGATGTTTTCTCTCCTGTTAGTTAGCAAAAACCCATGCTTAGGCTCTGTTAAGAAAAATTTGGTTGTGCAAAACTTTTTCTTGGTTGTTGTTTGATATGGTGAAAACATTGATTTGGATTCTTCGAGTTTTCTTTGGGTTTTGATTCAATTGTTTCATGTGTTATATTAGTATGCTGTTATGTTAAGTGATCATATGTTTGTATGCTCATATGATTGTTGTTTGCCTCGGTAGAATTTCCGGAGTGCGAAGCTTGCTACCACGAGTCCCTAGCTTTCGAAGATCGTCAGCAAGGCAAGTCATTGATCATATTTTCTTTTACTATGCCTATGATTTTATTGCATTAGAATTATACCTCCCCACCATGCATGCAGTAGGAGAATTTTTAAGTTATGTTCTTGAGTAGTATCATGAGGTAGGATGAACCCAATTCCCCTTGTTACCATGACCCGGGACAAAGTAGTTTATTGTGCTATGCTCGTAGACGGGGTTGGTTGAGTGATTCATAAGGGAGATGTGAGAGTTAAGATGATGACAACCCCATGACTACGAGCTCAAGATGGACTTCAAAAATTCACTACTGGATGGAGGACGGTTGACGGGCACCCTGGAGAAAACCAGCGGTTGGCCGGGATGCATGGAGAAGCGTCATGACATCTTGCGGAAAGCTTCACCCAGCCACGAAGAGACGGATGTATACCCCATTGACCGGAAGCTTACCTGCAGCCGCAAGCCATTATGGGCTCGCTTGGTCAACCCTAGTTGTGACTCTGGCCGGACGGTGCTACGAGATGTAGAAGAACGGTAGGATTGGATGGGTGCCGGCAGTGGCCAGAGGAACTCTTCGGAAGACCCTGTTTCGTTCATCCCGTTTTCAAACACCATGAAGTGCGAAGACTTCAAGGAGGGAACGAATCTTGCGGGTAAAGTGCACAAACCTCTGCAGAGTGAAGATCTAATCGGTTAGCCGTGTCCCCGGTTACGGACAATTTGAGCCTCCGGAACTTGGAAGTATTTCAGATATCTTAACACCAAACTTAATAAATTAATTGAGGGGGTTATTATTTAATAATTGGGAATGAGACATTGGTTGGCGGAACCATCTCAATAATTACCAACATTTCGTAGTAATTGCAAACATGTCCTTATTGTAGGGAAAAACTGGCTTTTCGCAAAATGATGAAACTTAGAGCCCCACAGCCAAATTGCATATAGTGTTAGTAATTTTTATTGTTATTCTCTCTTCATGACTTGCCGGCATATTCAAAATGCTGACCTACACGGCTGCAACGTCTTATGTTGCAGAGGAGTATTCCGATCAGGAGTGAGGCTACGATCCACGCTTGGCGATTGCCCTTTGGAGTCGGATGGACTCGCTATTCTTCTACGCTTCCGCAGCTTTATTTAGTTTATTTCTCATGAGTTGGCCTTCGGCCGAATTTATTCTATTGTAATAAAGACTCGATATGAGAATCGTGTAATAAATTCAGGTGTGATTGAACTTTGATTATTTCATCAATGTACCGTGTGTGCCAAAGATGATCTTGGGATGGTACGGACACGAGAGACTTTACCGATTTTGGGTCGGGTCGCTTCAGAGATGTTATCGAGCACACGCCGACCGTGGGGCGAACCCCTAGGATCGGAAAGCCATAGGAAGAGACTATTTATTTTATGTCCTTATCATTCCGTAATTCTCCCTGTTCATTTCGACTTCTCTCCGATTTTCAACATTCTAGATGGCACGAGTTCACCCCAGCTTTGCTACGGAGTTTTGCCACCAGATGAGACGATGCCTCTCTGCAAGAAGCTGGTGCAGATCGTGAAGAAGCTGAAGATTGCTCGCCCTCAATCACCGGAAGCCTACCAATGCACTTCCGACGGATACCCGCTTCTGTGATTGAGGTGCACATTCGAGGAGGACCTTCAAGGACATTCAGAGCCTATTGACTTTGAGTTTACCGATTTCAATTGGATCCTCGGAAGAGACATGGAGATTTATCGTGCACTTGGACATCTCCGAGAAGAGTACAGGGCCGAGCTCGACCCATCAGACCTCGCCATGATTTCTCGCAGAGCAAGGAATGGAGATATCATCCGCACCGTAGAGGACGACTCCATTCTCTCATATGTCCAAGACTTGGAGTGTCTCCTCAGGAAACGGGAGATCCAGACTCGCCAGAACTCAAGGTACACAGGAGGCTGTTGTTCCGTGAACTGGAACTGGAGGAGAAAGCACACGCAGACTTCCTTGACCATGAGGAAGAAATCGCGGATTTCATGGAGAGAGTCGACAAGCTGAAGATGGATGTTGCCGCATTGGAGGAGAAGATGGACTTGGGAGAGGACCTTTTTCCGAGTGGAGATGACGGACCTCTCGTGAGCAATGACCAGGATTATGAAGGGAGCTCCACTGAAGGAAGCCGCAAGAGGAGGCGCCGCATCAGAGGACGCCACACCGGAGGACGCCGCAGCAGAGGACGCAAGGATAATTGATGAAGACATTTAGTCGACCGCCATGTTATTTTATTTTCGTCGATCAGTTAGGCCGTTATTTTCGATTAGTCGTGAGGATTTGTAATCCGAGATTGAACCATGTTTGAGTGGATTGAATAAATGATTGGTGTGATTATGTTTGTGCATTCATTTGGGTAGTGATATTTTCTCATTAGACCCTTGTTCTATTCTAATTTTCTCATCCACTCCAAAACACCAGATGCCTCCGAGACGTGACCCCGGTCTCAACTTTCCGCCGGAGCTTACCCAGCTGATCCAACAGCAGAATGCCCTCATGCAGATGCTCATCCGAACTGAACAACAACAACAACAATCCACCGCCACCACCCCTGCTGACAACTTGACCCGCTTCCTAAGGCTGAATCCGCCAAAGTTCTCTAGCAAAGACCGAGCCGATTGTGGCCGATGATTGGCTCCGCAAGGTCGGAAGGGAGTTAGCCACTGCTGGATGCACAGATGAAGAGAAAGTGCGCTTTGCCGCACATCAGCTTGATGGACCTGCAGCCTCTTGGTGGGAGAACTACACCGCCACTTATCCCATCGCCACCATCACATGGGATCAGTTCCAGCAGGCTTTCCGCACCGCTCATGTTTCAGCTGGAGCCATGAGTCTGAAGAAGCGTGAGTTCCGCAACTTACGCCAGGGAAACCATACGGTGGGGCAGTACGTGGATGAGTTTAGCAAGTTAGCTCGCTATGCCCCGGATGATGTGGCCACAGATGCCGCAAAGCAGGAAAAGTTTCTCGAGGGACTCAATGACGAGCTGGGAATGCAGCTTATGGTGGCTACCTTCAACAACTACCAGGAGCTGGTAGACAAGGCCACCATACTTGAAGGCAAGCAGCAGCAGATTGATAGCATAGCGGAAGTATAGCCAGGGAAGTACAACTCGAGCTCAAGCGGAGCCCGTTATGCCCCATACTCGGAGGGCATACCCATCACACCCATGGAGGACATAATCATGGAGGACATAACCATGGAGGAAATGGGAACAACCGCAACCCGACAACAAGACAGCAATGGAAACGGCAATGGCAACCAGCATCGTCCTACCCGGTTCGAAGGATCTGAGTCACATCACTGCTTCAAGTGCCGAAAACAGGCACTATGCCACCGATCGCCCGGAGGCCAAGCGGAGGAATGGAAACGGCAATGGAAGCTCAGCAAAGAAGCCCAACCCTTTTCCTCGTGCTCGGTGAACCACATTGACGTGGAGGACGTCTATGATCAGCCGTACAATCGTGGTTGGTAAGTTTTATTGAATTCACGTTCAAGATTGGTACTCTTTGATTACGGTGCAACGATTCATTTATATCAAGGGTAGTTGTGGAAACGTCACGGGTTGCCCACTAGAACCCTTAGAAGCCCGCTTCACGCCGGTTTAGCAGGAGGAGAAATGATGGCGTGCTTAGGCTGTCATGCAACCCTCAACATCGGAAACCATAAATTTCCGCAGACCTCATAGTATTGGAAACCCGGACCTTGGATGTGATCCTAGGCATGGATTGGTTGACGGTTCAAGGAAACATAGATCGTGCCGCAAGAAGTCGATTCTGCTCACCACCGGAGCGTAAGAGGATCAAGTATGTATCCGACGTACCCGATGAAGAATCAAATGCATTCCCTCACGGAGTTGTTCAGAGGAAGTGCCGAGTGCAAGATTTTCCCGATGTATTTCCGGAGGAATTACCAGGAATGCCACCGGACAGAGACATTGAATATCTGATTGAGTTATTGCCCGGCATAGCCCCAATATCCAAGAGACCCTATCGGATGCCCCCGAACGATTTGAAAGAGATCAAGAACCAAATTAATGAACTCTTGGAGAAGGGATATATTCGGCCAAGCTCATCACCTTGGGGAGCCCCAGTCCTTTTGGTAGAGAAGAAGGATGGAACCCTGAGAATGGTTGTGGATTATCGTTCGTTGAACGACGTGACCATCAAGAACAAGTACCCTCTGCCGATGATTAATGACCTATTTGATCAGCTAGTTGGATTCAAGGTATTCTCCAAGATCGATCTTCGATCAGGGTATCATCAGTTGAAGATCCGTGAAAAGGATATACCCAAAACAACATTCACCACCAGGTATGGTTTATATGAGTAAACCGTCATGTCATTAGGATTGACTAATGCCCCTGCATACTTCATGAATTTGATGAACAAGGTATTTATGGAATATCTGGACAAGTTTGTCGTGGTGTTCATCGATGATATACTGATTTTCTCCAAGAGCGAGGAAGAGCATAAGGAACATTTGCGTCTAGTTCTGGAGAAACTCCGAGAACATCAGTTGTATGCCAAGTTCAGCAAATGTGAATTTTGGCTGAAGGAAGTCGGATTCCTCGGACATGTTATTTCAGGAGAAGGAATAGCTGTTGACCCCGCCAAGGTTGAATCAGTCACCGATTGGCAGTCACCCACCTCAGTCAAGGAGATCCGCAGTTTTCTCGGACTCGCAGGATATTATCGGAGGTTTGTTGAGAATTTCTCGAAGATTGCCAAGCCCATGACTGAGCTGTTGAAGAAGGATGCCAAGTACATTTGGACCGAGGATTGTGAAGCCAGCTTCCAGGAATTGAAGAAACGTTTGGTTACAGCCCCAGTGCTGATTTTGCCGGACATACACAAGGATTACGGGTATATTGTGACGCTTCTCGTCGTGGACTCGAGGAGTACTCATGCAGAAGGAAAAGTTGTAGCTTATACCTCCATACAGCTACGACCACGTGAGATGAATTATGCCACACATGATTTGGAATTAGCAACATGAGTGCATGCACTCAAGACTGAGACATTTCCTTATCGGAAACCGTTGTGATGTTTACACAGATCATAAGAGCTTGAAATATATTTTCACGCAGAAAGAGTTAAACCTCAGGCAGAGGAGATGGCTAGAGTTAATCAAGGACTATGACATGAGATTGCATTACCACCCAGGAAAGGCTAATGTTGTAGCAGATGCTTTGAGCCGTAAGAGTTATGTAAATACTCTTATAGCGGAGGATTACCCAGAGTTAGTCGGTGACCTCGAGATCTCCGATCGGAGATAGTTCCAGAAGATATGTTGCAACTCGAAGTTCAGTCCACTTTGGCCGAAAGAATTCGTGAAGCCCAGAAGTCGGACAAAGAAATTGATGAGATAAAGAAAAGGATGAATGAAGGAAAAGCTAAAGGGTTTCGTAAGGATGAATACGGAGCTATATGGTTTGAGGATCGATTTATGTACCCAATGGTCCCGAACTCAGAAACTAATTCTTCAGAGGCTCATGATTCACCGTACTCGATTCACCCCTAACACCAAGATGTATCTGAATTTGAAGGAAAGTTTCGGTGGGCGGGTATGATGAAGGATATTGCGAGCACGTAGCGATGTGCGATGTTTGCCAACGAGTAAAGGCAGAACATCGAAGCCGGCAGGGTTACTTCAACCTTTGCCGATTCCCGAGTGGAAATGGGAAAAACTTGGAATGGATTTTATCACAGGATTACCCAGACCTGCTCAGTTATGATTCCATCTGGTAGTGGTTGATCGATTGACCAAGGTAGCTCATTTCATTCCGTGAGAGACTACCTATACCAGCGCTAAGTTAGCCAAGATATACATGACCAGGATCGTATGTCTGCATGGAGTTCCGAGGAGTATCGTGTCAGATAGAGGAACACAATTTACCTCAAAGTTTTGGAATCAGTTGCATGAAACTTTGGGTACGAGGCTGGAGTTCATCACAGCTTTTCATCCATGAGACAAATGGACGACCGAGAGAGTCAATCAGATCCCGGAGGACATGTTGAGAGCTTGTGCGCTAGACTATGGGTCTAGCTGAGATGATAATTTGCCATACGCGGAGTTCTCGTACAATAACAGTTATCAGACCAGTCTGAAGATGGCTCCTTTCGAAGCTCTATACGGAAGGAGGTGCAGAACACCATTGTTGTGGGATGGTGTTGGAGATCGAAAACTTTTCGGTCCCGATCTTATCAGAGATTCCGAAGAGAAAGTCAAGCTGATTCGAGATAGACTCAAGGTAGCCCAGTCGAGGCAGAAGAGTTATGCCGACAGTAAACGCAAGGAGGTAACTTACGAAGCGGGAGACCGAGCATATCTTCGTGTGTCCCCACTTCATGGAATCAAGAGATTCGGTGTTAAAGGAAAGTTAGCACCCGGTTCATTGGCCCTACAAAATCCTCGAACGTCGTGGAGAAGTTGCTTACAAGTTGGAATTGCGGAAGGATTGTCCGGAGTTCATGATGTCTTCCATGTTTCTCACCAAGAAATGCCATGCCGACATGGCCGATATTCCGTTGAGAGACACAAAGCCCCTAGAGGCCATACAACTCGACAAAGATCGACTTATGAGGAGAAACCGTCCGAATTCTCGAGATCTGCTGAACAGAGTCACCCGCAGAAGATCATCAAGTTTTGCAAGGTCTTTGTGGAGTCATCATTCCGAGGAGGAAGCCACCGGGAGCGAGAAGAAGACCTCCCCCGAGACCACCCGCACCTATTTGCTAGCCAACCCGAATCTCGAGGGCGAGATTCATGTTAAGGTGGGTAGGTTTGTAACATCCCAAATTTCCCATTTGGAATGTTTTACAATTATAGCTAAGCATCTATGCATATTGTTTGAATTTGAGTGACATTTGAAGTTTCAGAAGTTTTTGGGTTGTTGGAATTTGAATTCAAAATTTGGCAGTTGAAATTTATTTCAAACAGTGCCTGATAAATAATTGAGAAAAGTATGAGAGGAGTAAACATGACACTCCAAAAATATCGAGGAAAAACTTTGCCAAAATTTTGAATTCAAATTTGATTTTATTTGGGATTTATAGAAAATGTTTTTTTAAGTTTGAGATTTGCCCTGGAAAATGTTCAAATTATAGGAATATTCCCCGATCATTTTGATATATATATGTCCTATATAAAATATATATATTTAAATATATTTTCCCTTTCCCTAATTCAAAAAAAAATAGAAAGGAGACCCAGCGCCACCAGCCGATCGGCCCAGCCAAGACCGAGGCGGCTCAGCCAATGGGCCGTG
This sequence comes from Aegilops longissima, assembly GCA_021605205.1. Taxonomy (NCBI): domain Eukaryota; kingdom Viridiplantae; phylum Streptophyta; class Magnoliopsida; order Poales; family Poaceae; genus Aegilops; species Aegilops longissima. The sequence continues at coordinate 190,881,023 of CM038677.1, read as the reverse complement.
CCAACCAGCCAGCCCACCTAGCGGCCGAGCCACCGCCTGAGTGTAACACCCCGAAGTAACTTTCCATATTTGTAACTCCAACTCTTGCCATTTTCGCATTGTGATATGATATTCCTCCGTGGTTGGGTTTTTCTTCATTTGCATTTTGTCCATGTCATGCATTTTATACCATGTCATCATGTGCATCGCATTTGCATACGTGTTCGCCTCATGATTCCGAGCATTTTCCCGTTGTCCGCTTTTGCAATCCGACACTCCTATCTCCCCCGGCGGCCCCATTTACGTTTTTCCGTGTGCGGGTACTAAACCTTCTCGAAATGGACCGAGGTTTTTCTAGTGGCCTTGGTATACCACCCGTAGACCACCGGTCAAGTTTCGGGTCATTTGGAGCTCGTTTGGTACTCCAACGGTTAACCGCACTCTCAAAAGGCCTCTTTTAAGTTGCAGCCCAACACCCTTCAAAACAGCCCAATAACCCATCTAAGTCACTTCCATGCTCTCCGTCGTTCGATCACGATCGTGTGGGCGAAAACTACACCTCATTTGGACTCTCCTAGCTCCCTCTATGCCTATTTAAGCAAACCCTCCAAATCTCTGGGTCTAACCCTAGCCTTCCCTACCTCGCGCCCGGACGAAGCGTCCATCCGCCGGACACGTCCGCCCCACCAGCCGCCGCCCAGCCCTCGGGGCACGACACGTGGCCGCGCCGCCTTGCACACACATGGGGTCTGCATGAGGCCCACGGCCACCGCCCCGGCCAGCACCTGCCGACCGACCGCGCCCGCCCGCCACCCGCCGCCGCCTCCTCCGCCGCCTCGGCCGCGCCCGCCTTCCCGCCGCCCGAGCTCCACGCCGCCCGGTCGGCCCGCCCGCCGCCCGCCCTCGCCCGGGCGTCGTCGCCAAGATCCCGGCCGTCGCCACCACCCGTCGCCATCCGCCGCCCGGCCACCGGGTCGCTGCCGTCGCCACCGGCCGGCCCTCCGCCGGGCGCCACCTCCCTCCACCGGCGCCCGCCTGCTCCTCTCCCTCCGTGAGCTCCCGACTCCGGCGACTCGGGAACTGCACAGATCCGGATCCCAGCTCCCGTTGACCTCTCTCCCCTCACTTTTCTCTAAGTCTTTTATATAATTGATATTTTGTTGCATTTTCTCCGTAGTGTAACTTTGCATCCGTAGATCCATTTTGCGCGTATAATATATCGAAATGTTCGTCTCGAAGAGTAGATCATTTCATCTCATTGCATCATTTTCATTTGAGCTCATCTTGATGCCCGAAATGCTGTTGGAAGAGGGATATGTGATGTTAGTTTCTGTTTCTTAACAGAACTTGCACTTTTGTTATTTTTGCCATGATTGATGTGTGCATCCTATGATTTGGAGTCCTACATGTGTTTTGCAATATGCCATGTCATCTTTCCAGGGGTGTATGCCAGGGGTGTACGCCACATGTTATTCAATTTTGCCAAGGTTGTTGTGGTTGATCCATGTATGCCATGTTATTGTTCTTGCCATGTATGTCTTCTATGACATGTATTCTTGATGTATGTATGCTTAGTTTATCATATAAGTCTCTGTAGTGAGTGCATTGAGCTTGTAAACATGCCTACTTGTTATCAGTTTTTGACATGCCATGTTGCTGAATCTGCTAACGAAACTTTCGATATTGACATGGGTGTTACTATGTTTTCTGATCCTTTTTGGCTTATGGTCAGTAAGGGACTTTTATTCTATGCTTTGAGTAGATTCATGCCATGCCATGTTTTGCTATTTTAAGTTCCTGTAGCATGTAGTTTTGTTGCTCTGAACATTGCAACCTGATACTGTTTTTGCTATGTCCAAATTTCGATATTTTGTGCCCTTTTGCCATGCTTGTTTGAACCTGTTATGATGTGAACTAGCCGTAGCTCAGTGCTCATCTTTTGTCGAGCATCTTGTGTAAATCACTGCCATATACTTTGTTGGTACGTTTGGGTGCAGTAACTTAATTAATTGTTGCTTGCTAAGTGGCATCATGCTGTTAATGGCAGATTTGTGCCATTCTTGTTTTGCTTGTCATTTGCAAACCGTGCATCCGATTCCGGTGATCTTTATATCGATTTCAACCGAAATCATCTCATCTTTCCAGTGGCATACTTGGTTTGCCAAGTTGATGCCTGGTTCAACATTTACCTTCCGGAGCGCACATAAGCATTGCATATCACATCTCGCATATCATGCATGTTTTGCATCATGTTGATTGTGCATTGCACCGTGATTTATTGTGGTTCCTTTGTTTGTGTTGTTGCTTTGGGTAGAGCCGAGACGAGTACGTGAACGAGGAACCTGTTGAGAACGCTTACGAGGATCAAGCTTTCGACAACTCGAGAACATTGCGAGCAAGATGACCATACCCTCGAAATCACTTCTATCTTTGCTATGCTAGCTGCTCGCTCTTTTGCTATGCCTATGCTGCGATGCCTACCACTTGCTATATCATGCCACCCATATTGCCATGTCAGCCCTAACCATCCTTTTCCTAGCAAACCCTTGATTGGCTATGTTACCGCTTTGCTCAGCCCTCTTATAGCGTTGCTAGTTGCGGTGAAGTGAAGTTTGTTCCTTGTTGGAACATGGAGATGTTGTTCCTTTTGGAACATGTTTACTTGTTGGGGATATCACAATATATATATCTGCTATAATTAATACATCTATATACTTGGTAAAGGGTGGAAGGCTCGGCCTTATGCCCGTGTTTTGTTCCACTCTTGCCACCCTAGTTTCCGCCATACCGTGTTATGTTCCTTGATTTTGCGTTCCTTACACGGTTGGGTGATTTATGGGACCCCCTTGACAGTTCGCTTTGAATAAGACTCGTCCAGCAAGGCCCAACTTTGGTTTTACCATTTGCCGCCTAAGCCTTTTCCCCCGGGTTTTCGCGAGCCCGAGGGTCATTTTATTTTAAACCCCCGGGCCAGTGCTCCTTCGAGCGTTGGTCCAAACTAGAGCACCGTGCGGGACCATTCCTCGGCAACTTGGATTACGTCGGTTCCTGTACGCTTCGCTTATCCGGTGTGCCCTGAGAACGAGATATGTGCAGCTCCTATCGGGATTTGTCGGCACATTCGGGCGGCTTTGCTGGTCTTGTTTTATTGTTGGTCGAAATGTCTTGTAGTCCGGGATTCCGAGATTGATCGGGTCTTCCCGTAGAAGGAATATCCTTCGTTGACCGTGAGAGCTTATAATGGGCTAAGTTGGGACACCCTGCAGGTAATATCTTTCAAAGCCGTGCCCGCGTTATGAGGCAGATGGGAATTTGTTAATGTCCGTTGTAGAAAACCCGAAGTTGACCTCAAATAAAATACACATCAACCGCGTGTGTAACCGTGATGGTCTCTTCTCGGCGGAGTCCGGGAAGTGAACACGGTGTTGGAGTTATGTCTGACGTAAGTAGTTCAGGATCACTTCTTGATCGCTACTAGCTTCACGACCGTGCTTTGCCTCTCTTCTCGCTCTTTTTTGCGAAGTAGCCACCATATACGCTAGTCGCTTGCTGCAGCTCCACCTTACTACTCTGTCCTTCCTATAAGCTTAAATAGTCTTGATCTCGCGGGTGTGAGATTGCTGAGTCCCCGTGACTCACAGATTCTACCAAAACAGTTGCAGGTGCCGACGATGCCAGTGCAGGTGACTCAACCGAGCTCAAGTGGGAGTTCGACGAGGAACGTGGTCGTTACTATGTGTCTTTTCCTGATGATCAGTAGTGGTGCCCAGTTGGGACGATTCGGGGATCTGTGTAGCATTTGGGGTATCTTCTTTTATTTTGGTTCCGTAGTCGGACCTTGAGTGTACTCTGAATGATGGATGTTTATTTATGTATTGTGTGAAGTGGCGACTGTAAGCCAACTATGTATCCCTTTCCCTTATGTATTACATGGGTTGTGTGAAGATTACCTCACTTGCGACATTGCTTTCAATGCGGTTATGCCTCTAAGTCGTGCCTCGACACGGGAGATATAGCCGCATCGGGGCGCAAGTTGGTAATCGAGCCTTCCCACTTAGGAGCCCCTACTTGATTGTTTGTCATGGCGTTGTTGAGTCTAGAATGGAAAATCTTTTGAGTCTTAGGATTATATATATCGGAGAGTAGGATTCTTTTACTCCCCACTCCCTTCGTCGCTCTCGGTGAGGTATCCCGACGAGAGTTTTGACTCTCCTCTTCTCAAATTTCACTAAAAAATTTAGGATCACGTGGGTATCTTGGAATCGTTCCGATGGTTTTGTGACGAGAACATTGTTCTTGGTGCCTCCCGACATTTAGGGGTTGTGGCGGTGTCCCGGGAGTTGAGCTCCGAGGTGTTGTCGTCACAATTTTATCGCTGCAGTTCGAATACCTGAGTTTTACCGACATCGAAATCTCTTTTGTGCAGTTGTTGGTGAGATAACCCCGATAGCCCAAAGATCGAGGCGAAAAGGGAGTATTGCCATGACTTGTATAACGGATGTTTTTCAAGGTCGAGGTACACGATTTCGAGGATTTCTTGGTTATGTGTTGACGGATGGATACAAATGGATCTAGGTATTGTTAGTTTGGGTGATATATTTTGTGTCCCTGTATCCCCAACACCAGATTGCTTAACCGAAAGTTTCGGGAGTTTATAGGTGGGAATTCTAGTATCTTACGTGATATTCTTTCCGGCGGATGTATGATTTGAGATTGGGGTTCAACGTCTAGTGGTCCGCCCATTCACGGTCGATTCTACAGTGGTCGCGAGACGCCTTAAAGAATCCTTGGCTATGCTGATTCGGGACGCCTTGTTTGTCATTCGTGACGTCCGCTATACGTCGTGTCCGTGTGGGCCCCACCACGAACACTTTGGGCGTAAATCTCTATCATGTGTTTGTTCCGCTCATTCTAGAAGCCAATCTTTTGTTTTCGCCAGATATTCGATTTGTTTCTAAGATGCAGTTGTTGTTTCCATATCTTTATCTAAGTGGCTTCTCACCTTAATGGACGTGTGATGATTAACTTTGAATTCATTCGTTCATTCTTGTTCGAATGTTTATTGTGAAGACTACATGTTGCAATTTCTATCCGTTGATTCTACTTATCTATTTTGTCTATCAAAGGACTAACGGATGTCACCCTCTCCAGATGGCTCCGCCAACGCGTCGAATCCGGATCGCAATGATGGGGATCACCAACCCTCCACCTCCACCTCCACCTCCGCCTCCGAGGCACGGCAAGCTATCATGGCAGCCACCAATGCCAATGCTCGATGATTTTGCAGCTCTTGCAAGAACGTACTCAGGGCAAGGCAATCAAGGAAATCAAGGTCAAGGCAACAATCAGCCGCACTTTGCTACTCTCGATCGGTTCCTCGCTAATCAGCGAAGTCTTTCGGTTTACGTGTCGAGGCCACGACGCCGACGATTGGTTAGTGGACATCTGCAAGCATTTCGATTGTAGCAATGTCAGACCTGAGGACTTTGTCAAGTTTGCATCGTTTCACCTCAAGGATCAAGCTGCTGAGTGGTACCAGCAATATAAAGATTCCAGAGGAGGTCGTGTCATTACAGGATGAGTTCCGCCGTGATTTCGTGAGCTCACCACATTCAAAAGTGTTGTTGAGAGCAAGCGTGAGGAGTTCCGCAATCTCAAGCAGGGCAACATGTCTGTCTATCAATACAATATCCAGTTCCAGAAACTCGCTCGTTTTGCTAAGCAAGACGTGCCTGATGAGAAGAGTATGATCTATCAATTCAGAGGTGGTCTGAGAGAAGATCTGCAATTAGCTCTTGTCCTTTTGAGCCGATAAGTATGATGAATTCTACAACATGGCATCAAGCAAGAAGCTGCCCAGCTCAAATGTGAGGCTTCTAAGAAGAGAATCGAGATGCAGTTCAGTCTTCTTCTTCCTCTCAAGTGGCAGCTAAGCAGCAAAGTTCTACCTTCCTCCTCCTCCGTTCCGTCGGCCTTATCGCAGAAGAACTCAGGTGGCCGTGGATCTTCCCACCCACCCAACCCAAGCTATCGTAACAAGTCTAATTCTCAAGCTCCAAGGTCAAGTGCTCCTTACCACCGTCCGCTCTACGAGGTGACTTGCAACAAATGTCGTGAGAAGGTCACTATGCGAACAAGTGCTTCAACCAGAGGCGCCTTCCGCCTCCTCCTCCGTGAAATCTTCCAGCAATGCAAAGGTCAAGCATAATCCCAAGTCTGCAAAGGTCAATATGATGAATGCAGCTCAAGCGGAGGAATCTTCGATGTGATAATGGGTAATCTTCCGCTTAATGATATTCCTGCAAAAGTCTTATTTGATACCGGTGCATCGCATTCTTTCATGTCATATCCTTTGCATCAAGCACAATTTTGATACTGAGAGAATTACCTAAAGCATTGGGAGTTATTTCTCCGGCTAAGCGTTTGAGCTCTAGCATGATGGTTCGAATGTCGGTATCAAGATGGGCGATTATAGATTTCTGCTAAACCAATGGTTCTTCGTGACTCGGATATTGATCTTATTCTCGAATGGATCGGCTTTATCAGCACAAAGCTCAGCTTGATTGTGCTGCCGAGGAAATTCAATTGACTCACTCTTCTAATGATGTGATCATCTATGCCGCTCGTGATGAAACCATTGGTTGTTTTCTCTCAATGAGAAGGGCGAACTGAATGCTATCTCTCGATTCCAATGCTTGTGAGTACCAAGATGTCTTTCCGTAAGAGCTTCGGGTATGCCTCCTCATCGGCCAGCTTGAATTCGTTATCGATCTTGAGCCCGCATCGAACCCGCTTGCAAGCGCCCATACAAGCTTGGACCTGATGAGCTGAAGGAATTGAAGAAGCAGCTCGATGAACAAGAGCGTCTGGTTTGATCGGACCGAGTTCATCTCCTTGGGGTTGTGGTGTTCTTTTGTCCGGAAGAAGGATGGCACGGACCGACTTTGCGTCGATTACCGTCCCATTGAATAAGAAGACAATCAAGAACAAGTATCCACTTCCCAACATCAATGAGCTTTTCGAGCAACTCAAAGGTGCTAAAGTGTTCTCCAAGCTTGACCTTCAGATGGGGTATCATCAGATTCGCATTCGTGAACAAGATATTCCCAAGACAGCATTCGAACAAGCTTTGGTTCTTATGAATATACTTGTCATGTCTTTCGCCTTGTCAATGCTCCTCCAACATTCTCTCGGATGATGAATTTCATATTCAACCCCTACACCAATGAATTCGCCTTGGTCTATCTTGATGATATTTTGGTCTTCTCCAAGAATAAGAAGGATCATGCCAAACATTTGCGATTGGTGCTAGACAAGCTCGAGAGTACCAATTCTATGCTAAGTTCTCTAAATGTGAATTTTGGCTTGATGAAGTGCTTTATCTTGGTCATATCATCTCCGCCAAGGGCATCGCAGTTAATCCCGAGAAGGTGTCCGCAATTGTGAATTGGGAACCTCCTCGAATGTCAAGCAGCTCCATGAGTTTTCTTGGTCTTGCAAGCTATTGTCAAGATTCGTTGAGAACTTCTCCAAGATTGCAAAGCCTCTTTCCAACCTCCTCCAGAAGCATGTGAAGTATGTCTGGTCTCCTGAGTGTGACGTTGCTTTCAATACCCTCAAAGAGAAACTCGTCACAGCTCCTGTTTTGACTCCTCCTGATGAATCCAAGCCATTTGAAGTTTTCTGTGATGCTTCTCTTCAAGGTCTCGGTGCTGTGTTAATGCAAGAGAAGAGAGTTGTGGCTTATACCTCTCGCCAGTTGAAGCCCAACGAGAAGAACTACCCCACTCACGATCTTGAGTTGGCGGCAGTTGTCCATGCATTGATAACGTGGAGACATCTCTTGTTGGGAAGGAAAGTGGACATTTTCACCGATCACAAGAGTCTCAAGTACATTTTCACTCAGCCCAACCTCAACCTCAGGCAGACTCGATGGGTCGAAATGATTCAAGAGTACAACCCAAGTATTGAATATACTCCGGCAAGGCCAATGTCATTGCAGATGCTTTGAGCAGAAGGCTTATCGCAATGCCTAATCCTCAAGCCCTTTCAGCGGATCTCGTGAAGCTTTCCATAAGCTGAATCTTCAAGTTGTTCCTCAAGGCTTTCTTGCCAACCTCATAGTCTCTCCTACTTTGGAAGATCAGATTCGTGAGGCTCAACTTCTGGATGCCATGGTGAAAAAGGTGAAACGTGGTATCGACAAGGGCATTTCCAAGTACAAGTGCATCCACATTGATGACAAAGATACTCTTTTCTTTGAGGACCGGATTGTGGTTCCTAAGGGTGATCTGAGAAAAGTCATTATGAACGAGGCTCACAATTCGCTTCTATCCATTCATCCTGGAAGTACGAAGATATACCATGATCTCAAGCAGTCATATTGGTGGACTCAAATGAAGCGAGAAATTGCTCAATTCGTGAATGAGTGTGATGTCTGCGGAAGAGTGAAAGCAGAACACCAAAGACCAGCTGGTCTCCTCCAACCTCTTGCTATTCCAGAATGGAAGTTTGATCATATCGAGATGGACTTCGTGACTGGATTTCCTAAGTCCAAGCGTGGAAATGATGCTATCTTCGTTGTCATTGACAAGCTTACTAAAGTGGCTCATTTTCTTCCTATCAAAGAATCCATCACAGCAGCTCGGTTGGCGAGCTATACACCTCCAGGATTGTCTCCTTGCACGGCATTCCACAAGTGATCTCTTGCACCGTGGCAGCGCTCTTTACCTCCAAGTTTTGGGATTCTTTTCGAAGGCCATGGGCACCAACATTCGCTTTCAAAGACAGCTTTCCATCCTCAAACAAGTGGCCAAGTTGAGCGAGTAAATCAAATCCTTGAAGATATGCTCGGGGCTTGTGTCATTTCTTTCGGTATGAAGTGGGAAGATTGTCTTCCATATGCCGAAGTTCTCCTACAACAACAGCTTCCAAGCGAGTTCGGGCAAGGCCCCATTCGAAATTTCTATGGAAGAAAGTGCCGTACTCTCTCAATTGGTCTCGAGACAGTGAACGCCAACTTCTTGGCAATGACTTGATCAAAGAAGCGTAAGAAATGTGCCAAGTCATTCGTGAGAATCTCAAAGCCGCATAATCGCGCCAGAAGAGCTATTATGATGATAAGCACCGTGATGTGGCTTTTCAAATCGGAGACCATGTCTACCTCCGCGTCTCTCAATGAAAGGCACTCGCCGCTCGGTATCAAAGGAAGCTTGCCCCTAGATACGTGGGTCCTTTCAAGATCATTGGGAAAAGAGGCGATCTCGCCTATCAACTTGAGCTTCCATCCAACTTTGCAAACGTGCACGATGTGTTTCACGTGTCACAGCTTCGCAAGTGCTTCAAGACTCCTGAACGCACTATCAACTTCGAAGAGATTGACCTTCAAGAAGATCTCTCTTATCATGAGCATCCCGTTGCTATTCTTGAAGAAACCGAGCGCAAGACTCGCAACAATTCAATCAAATTCCTGAAAGTGAAGTGGTCACACCATTCCGACCGAGAAGCTACCTGGGAGCGCGAGGATCACCTCCGTTCGAATATCCGGAGTTCTTTCAACAGAGATCTCGGACGAGATCCTCTTGTGGTGGTGGAGTGTTGTAACACCCCGGAAGTAACTTTCCATATTTGTAACTCCAACTCTTGCCATTTTCGGCATTGTGATATGATATTCCCTCCGTGGTTGGGTTTTTCTTCATTTTGCATTTTGTCCATGTCATGCATTTTATACCATGTCATCATGTGCATCGCATTTGCATACGTGTTCGTCTCATGATTCCGAGCATTTTTTCCGTTGTCCGTTTTGCAATCCGACACTCCTATCTCCCCGGCGGCCCTTTTCCGCTTTTTCCGTGTGCGGTACTAAACCTTCTCGAAATGGACCGAGGTTTGTCTAGTGGCCTTGGTATACCACCGTAGACCACCGGTCAAGTTTCGGGTCATTTGGAGCTCGTTTGGTACTCCAACGGTTAACCGCACTCTCGCAAAGGCCTCTTTTAAGTTGCAGCCCGGCACCCCTTCAAAACAGCCCAATAACCCATCTAAGTCACTTCCATGCTCTCCGTCGTCCGATCACGATCGTGTGGGCGAAAACTACACCTCATTTGGACTCTCCTAGCTCCCTCTATTCCTATTTAAGCAAACCCCCTCCAAATCTCGGGTCTAACCCTAGCCTTCCCCTACCTCGCGCCCGGACGAAGCGTCCGCTCCGAACGGACACGTCCGCCCCACTAGCCGCCAGCTCAGCCACTGGACGCGACACGTGGTCGCCGCCGCCACGCACACCGCCGCCTCCTGAGGCCCACGGCCGCCCGCCCGGCCGCACCTGGCCGACCGGCGCCGGCCGGCCGCCCGCGCCGCCACCTCCTCCGCCCGCCGCCGGCTTCGCCTTCCCGCCGCCCCCGCTCCCGCCGCCCGGCGCCCTTGCCGCCGCCCTCGCCGGGCGCGTCGTCGCCAGATCCGGCCGCCGCCACCGCTGTCGCCATCCGCTGCCCGGCCACTGCTCTCGCCTGCCGCCACCGGCCGGCCTCCGCCGGCGCCAACTCCCTCCACCGGCGCCCGCCCGCCCTCTCCTCAGCGAGCTCCCGACTCCGCGACTCGAACCGTGACGCCCAGATCCGGATCCCGAGCTCCCGTTGACCTCTCTCCCTCACTTTTCTCTAAGTCTTTTATATAATTGATATTTTGTTGCATTTTCTCCGTAGTGTAACTTTGCATCCAGTAGATCCATTTTATGCGATAATATATAAAATGTTCGTCTCAAGAGTAGATCATTTCATCTCATTGCATCATTTTCATTTGAGCTCATCTTGATGCCCGAAATGCTGTTGGAAGAGGGCTATGTGATGATAGTTTCTGTTTCTTAACAGAACTTGCACTTTTGTTATTTTTGCCATGATTGATGTGTGCATCCTATGATTTGGAGTCCTACATGTGTTTTGCAATATGCCATGTCATCTTTCGAGTGGTGTATGCCATGTATTTTTTTTGATCTATGTGGTGACTAGCACAAGCATGCAAAGTAGGTGTCCTGATGTTGCTGTTTTCAGCCCTGTTTAGCTGATATTTTGATGCCATGTTAACTTGATGCTACCGAGAGATCCATGCATATTTTGAGATACTTCAGTAAGGATGTTTTGTAAAGCATGTCTTGCTCTATCAATCCATGCCCTTGTTTGCAATTATGGATTGCCATAGCTTTAGTCAATCGAGCTCTACTTTTGCTATCAAATGTTTCCTGGCAGAGTGTTTACATGTTATTCAATTTTGCCAAGGTTGTTGTGGTTGATCCATGTATGCCATGTTATTGTTCTTGCCATGTATGTCTTCTATGACATGTCTTCTTGATGTATGTATGCTTAGTTTATCATATAAGTCTCTGTAGTGAGTGCATTGAGCTTGTAAACATGCCTACTTGTTATCAGTTTTTGACATGCCATGTTGCTGAATCTGTTAACGAAACTTTCGATATTGACATGGGTGTTACTATGTTTTCTGATCCTTTTTGGCTTATGGTCAGTAAGGGACTTTTGTTCTATGCTTTGAGTAGATTCATGCCATGCCATGTTTTGCTATTTTAAGTTCCTGTAGCATGTAGTTTTGTTGCTCTGAACATTGCAACCTGATGCTGTTTTTGCTATGTCCAGCCTGATATTTTGTGCCCTTTTGCCATGCTTGTTTGAACCTGTTATGATGTGAACTAGCCGTAGCTCAGTGCTCATCTTTTGTCGAGCATCTTGTGTAAATCACTGCCATATACTTTGTTGGTACGTTTGGGTGCATTAGCTTAATTAATTGTAGCTTGCTAAGTGGCATCATGCTGTTAATGGCAGATTTGTGCCATTCTTGTTTTGCTTGTCATTTGCAAACCGTGTATCCGATTCCGGTGATCTTTATATCGATTTCAACCGAAATCATCTCATCTTTCCAGTGGCATACTTGGTTTGCCAAGTTGATGCCTGGTTCATCATTTACCTTCCGGGCGCACATAAGCATTGCATATCACATCTCGCATATCATGCATGTTTTGCATCATGTTGATTGTGCATTGCACCGTGATTTATTGTGGTTCCTTTGTTTGTGTTGTTGCTTTGGGTAGAGCCGGAGACGAGTGCGTGAACGAGGAACCTGTTGAGAACGCTTACGAGGATCAAGCTTTCGACAACTCGAGAACATTGCAGCAAGATGACCATACCCTCGAAATCACTTCTATCTTTGCTATGCTAGCTGCTCGCTCTTTTGCTATGCCTATGCTGCGATGCCTACCACTTGCTATATCATGCCACCCATATTGCCATGTCAGCCCTAACCATCCTTTTCCTAGCAAACCCTTGATTGGCTATGTTACCGCTTTGCTCAGCCCTCTTATAGCGTTGCTAGTTGCGGTGAAGCTGAAGTTTGTTCCTTGTTGAACATGGAGATGTTGTTCCTTTTGGAACATGTTTACTTGTTGGGGATATCACAATATATATATCTGCTATAATTAATACATCTATATACTTGGTAAAGGGTGGAAGGCTCGGCCTTATGCCTGTGTGTTTTGTTCCACTTTGCCACCCTAGTTTCCGTCATACCGTGTTATGTTCCTTGATTTTATGTTCCTTACGGTTGGGTGATTTATGGGACCCCTTGACAGTTCGCTTTGAATAAGACTCGTCCAGCAAGGCCCAACTTTGGTTTTACCATTTGCCACCTAAGCCTTTTCCCCGGTTTTCGCGAGCCCGAGGGTCATCTTATTTTAAACCCCGGGCGGTGCTCCTTCGAAAGTTGGTCCAAACTAGAGCACCGTCGGGACCATTCCTCGGCAACTTGGATTACGCTGTTTCTCAGACGCTTCGCTTATCCGGTGTGCCACGAGAACGAGATATGTGCAGCTCCTATCGGGATTTGTCGGCACATTCGGGCGGCTTTGCTGGTCTTGTTTTATTGCTGTTGAAATGTCTTGTAGTCCGGGATTCGAGATTGATCGGGTCTTCCGGTAGAAGGAATATCCTTCGTTGACCGTGAGAGCTTATAATGGGCTAAGTTGGGACACCCTGCAGGTAATATCTTTCAAAGCCGTGCCCGCGTTATGAGGCAGATGGGAATTTGTTAATGTCCGGTTGTAGAAAACCGAAGTTGACCTCAAATAAAATACACATCAACGCGTGTGTAACCGTGATGGTCTCTTCTCGGAGTCCGGAAGTGAACACGGTGTTGGAGTTATGTCGGACGTAAGTAGTTCAGGATCACTTCTTGATCGCTACTAGCTTCACGACCGTGCTTTGCCTCTTCTCGCTCTTTTTTGCGAAGTAGCCACCATATATGCTAGTCGCTTGCTGCAGCTCCACCTTACTACTCTGTCCTTCCTATAAGCTTAAATAGTCTTGATCTCGCTGGTGTGAGATTGCTGAGTCCCGTGACTCACAGATTCTACCAAAACAGTTGCAGTGTGCCGACGATGCGGTCAGGTGACTCAACCGAGCTCAAGTGGGAGTTCGACGAGGAACGTGGTCGTTACTATGTGTCTTTTCCTGATGATCAGTAGTGGTGCCCAGTTGGGACGATTCGGGATCTGTAGCATTTGGGGTATCTTCTTTTATTTTGGTTCCGTAGTCGGACCTTGAGTGTACTCAATGATGGATGTTTATTTATGTATTGTGTGAAGTGGCGATCGTAAGCCAACTATGTATCCTTTCCTTATGTATTACATGGGTTGTGTGAAGATTACCTCACTTGCGACATTGCTTTCAATGCGGTTATGCCTCTAAGTCGTGCCTCGACACGTGGGAGATATAGCCGCATCGGGGGCGTTACACCGAGCCCCCCCAGCCCGCCCTCGCCCGGCCGCCCGACGACCGAACGCGCCCCTCCCTCTCTCACCGACACCCCAGACCCACCCCTTCTTCCTCCTCCCGCAAGACACGCAACCGCCGCCGCTCGCCGGAATCCCGCAAGATCCGGGATCGCCTCCCGATCCCCTCCCCCGATCGCCCCCTCCTCCAAGCCGGTCCCCCCTATAAATACCCCCCTCGCCCCGTTTCCCCTCGCCCCCTCGCCTCCCCCTCGCTCTCGCCCGCAATCGCTCGCCGGAGCACCGCACCGCCGCCGCGCCATTTGCCCTGCCGCCGTCGCCCCGAACCTCCCCGAGCTCCACCGAGTCGACCACCGAGCCCCCCTTGCTCCGCCGCACCCGCCGGAGGTCTCCGTCGTCGTCCCCGAGCACCGGAGCCCCCGCACCGTCGTCGCCCGAGTCGCCGTCGACCATCGCCGGCGTCGCCACCACGGTAAGCCGCCGGAGATGCCCTCCGCCGTCCGATCTAAACGTACGCGCTAGATTAGATCCCCGAAGGGGTATGGTTAAATTTAAATAGATCCGGTTAGTTGCGGTTTATTTTTTGTTTATTTAGGTTTAGTTGGACCGGCCCGACTCGGGTTATTTTCTGTTAAACCGCGGGCACGTTTTATCTATATTACGCCCGATGCGTTAGATAGGCCCATTAGCCCAGTTTTTCTTTTTAGTTAATTTTTTCGTTTCTGTTTTTTTTACAGAATAGTTTCAGTTTTGTAAAATCCATATCTTTTAATCTACTGAATATTTTTAATTGATTCTTTTTTTGTTGGTTTGCAAATTTGTTGTAGTTTCTGTAGAAAATATGTTTAGTCATGTTAAAATTATTATAAATTGTTTTATTTTAGATTTAGACAGATTAGTAATTCTGCTATAAAGTGAGTTAGAATTATTTTATTTTAGTTATTCTTTTGTCACTACTTTGTTTTGACCTTACCTAACCGTAGGAATTTAATTGGGCATTTTATATTTAATAAAAAATAGTTTTAATCAGAATCATGTTGTTCCTATTTATTTAACTAGCTACTGTTTTCCTATTGTTTTATTTAGCAAATAATTTTATTTTTCCTATGTGATAGTTTATGTTAGGTTAGTTTCTGTAACTTTAGAACATGAAATTTTATTTGCAATAAATAAAACTTTTATTTTATTTTTCTTGCTAGGATTGTTTTAGGCATAACAGGAGTTTTATAATAGCTTTTGATGTGATTCTTTTTGCTCCTAGTTGCATGATGTTTTCTCTCTGTTAGTTAGCAAAAACCCATGCTTAGGCTCTGTTAAGAAAAATTTGGTTGTGCAAAACTTTTTCTTGGTTGTTGTTTGATATGGTGAAAACATTGATTTGGATTCTTCGAGTTTTCTTTGGGTTTTGATTCAATTGTTTCATGTGTTATATTAGTATGCTGTTATGTTAAGTGATCATATGTTTGTATGCTTATATGATTGTTGTTTGCCTCGGTAGAATTTCCGGAGTGCGAAGCTTGCTACCACGAGTCCCTAGCTTTCGAAGACCGTCCGCAAGGCAAGTCATTGATCATATTTTCTTTTACTATGCCTATGATTTTATTGCATTAGAATTATACCTCCCACCATGCATGCAGTAGGAGAATTTTAAGTTATGTTCTTGAGTAGTATCATGAGGTAGGATGAACCCAATTCCCTTGTTACCATGATCCGGACGAAGTAGTTTATTGTGCTATGCTCGAGACGGGTTGGTTGAGTGATTCATAAGGGAGATGTGAGAGTCAAGATGATGACAACCCCATGACTACAAGCTCAAGATGGACTTCAAAATTCACTCTTTGGGTGGAGGACGGTTGACGGGCACCTGGAGAAAACCAGCGGTTGGCGGGATGCATGGAGAAGCGCCATGACATCTTGCGGAAAGCTTCACCCAGCCACGAAGAGGCGGATGTATACCCCATTGACCGGAAGCTTACATGCAGCCGCAAGCCATTATGGGCTCGCTTGGTCAACCCTAGTTGTGACTCGGCGGACGCTGCTACGAGATGTAGAAGAACGGTAGGATTGGATGGGTGCCGGCGGTGGCGGAGGAACTCTTCGGAAGACCCTGTTTCGTTCATCCCGTTTTCAAACACCATGAAGTGCGAAGACTTAAAGGAGGGAACGAATCTTGCGGGTAAAGTGCACAAACCTCTGCAGAGTGAAGATCTAATCGGTTAGCCGTGTCCCGATTACGACAATTTGAGCCTCTGGAACTTGGAAGTATTTCGGATATCTCAACACCAAACTTAATAAATTAATTGAGGGGGTTATTATTTAATAATTGGGAATGAGACATTGGTTGGCGGAACCATCTCAATAATTACCAACATTTCGTAGTAATTGCAAACATGTCCTTATTGTAGGGAAAAACTGGCTTTTCGCAAAATGATGAAACTTAGAGCCCCACAGCCAAATTGCATATAGTGTTTGTAATTTTTTATTGTTATTCTCTCTTCATGACTTGCCGGCATATTCAAAATGCTGACCTACACAGCTGCAACTTCTTATGTTGCAGAGGAGTATTCCGATCAGGAGTGAGGCTATGATCCACGCTTGGCGATTGCCCTTTGGAGTCGGATGGACTCGCTATTCTTCTACGCTTCCGCAGCTTTATTTAGTTTATTTCTCATGAGTTGGCCTTCGGCCGAATTTATTCTATTGTAATAAAGACTCGATATGAGAATCGTGTAATAAATTCAGGTGTGATTGAACTTTGATTATTTCATCAATGTACTGTGTGTGCCAGCATGATCTTGGGATGGTACAGACACAGAGACTTGACCGATTTTGGGTCGGGTCGCTACATGTATCAGCAAGTATGTGACTTGTTTGTGGGACTATGCATTGTATGATGACTGTCCTAAAAGGTCCCTAGTCGAAAGGGCTGTGTGGACGCGCAGCCGACTAGGCTAGCATATGACACGGTCGATGGCTCGGTCTCACTAGCCATGGAGCATTGGATGCTAACCGGATAATATGGACTTGGAAAGGTCTGGTCGGATTCGACATAGTCGGATCCGAGTCGAGATAAGGTCCGAGTCGGACAGACCCAACTATGAGACGCAGCGATATGTCATCTGTGAGTCTCTAGTACAACATACGTTCTATGTCCTAAGACCTGAGTGGCGCATGTACTCGGGATGGTGACAGACTTGCTTTGGGCCGACCAAACGCTACTCCGTGATCGGGTAGTTACAAAGGTAGGTTTCGGTTTGTCCAATCCCATGCTGCGAGACATGGTCGAGCAAGATGGGATTTGCCCCTCCGATCGGGAGAGATATACTGGGCCCCTCGTGTGATCTCGACCAGAACAGCATGGCCATGCGACAAGGATTATGAGATAATGCGGACGGTGGTCGGTATCCTTTGAACGAGAAAGAGGTCGGCTAGCACAAGGATGACAGTCTCACCTTGAGCCCGACAACATATATCGTCTTGGCAAAGGGAGCAGAAGTGTGACACGTTGTGCAGTTTCGCCTAACCAGCTTCATAGTCGCTTGGTGGTCGGCACGCCTTGCTAGAGGCCGCTACCAACCATGCATGTCGGAGGTGATCCGAATCGTGACCAAGCCGACTTGAACCTAAGGGGTCGCGGCTTAAGGGAAGGAACCTCTGAGGTCAGTTCAGTGGACACCGGGTCGGATGTGATCCGAATCGACTAGGAACGTGACCGAATAGACTTTGGGATTTAGGGTCTGTGCGAGGCCCAAGTGTTGAGCCCGCGACGGACGCCTATATAAAGTGGAGGTGCGGCACACTCAGGCGGTTGATCGCTTCGGCGTTGCGCCTAGGGTTTGCGTGTGTTGCGAGTAGCCACCTCCACTCGCTGCCGACTGTGTGATCGGACCTAGCAGTCCGCCGCACGACGTTCCTCCCGCACGCGCGGATACCGTTAGAGGCGGTGCACTTGCGCCGCTCCGGTGAACTCGTACGTGGGATCGGACGACCGGCCGCTCGAGGGAGATCGGACGAGGAGAAGACGATACACTCGGACACGCTGCCCCAACTCTTCTTCCGCTGCACGGCACTGCGCGTCTGGTGGTAACGAACTGTGATCCATCTCCCGTAGCATGTTCCTGGATGTTCTGCGTGTAGGAATTTTTAATTTGCAGTCGACGCACCCTCCCGTAGAACCCAACAGTTTAGGATATTTTTGGGATAGTTAGAGAAAAGCAAATAGAGTTTTAGTTTGTTACGTCGTAGACGAGTTTGAGAAAAAATAGATCTCTAAATACCCGTTAACCAAACAACCCCTTAAAGTCTAAGCAAATGATTCTAAAAACAAACCGAATATTTGTAGCGAAAATATGGTTATTATTTTAGTCGTATGATATGTAAATGTTGGCATCGTACTACTACTAAATGTGCAGTTACTAATTATTTGAAATGTAAACATGGATATAGGTTAGGTACTATGGAAAAATTAGTAGTGTACTATGGGAACATCTTACGCGACGGTCCTTTCGGGGAGGATGTGTCCTTGTGCGAGTCGACTACACTTGTAGTGAGAGACATGGTCAACGTGGGTTACGCAGTAGTCAGAAGGTGCATCCGAGCGGTGTTTGGCCCAGGGATGCAGGGGAAAAATGACAATGGAGGCCTTCATCATTGACGGAGGAAATGATGGGACAGTTGCCCGTTGGGGTTTGCGGCCTGTCACAGGTGATCAGTCCTGGGGGTCGTAGATGAGGTTTGCAAGCAATCCCAATAACTCAATGTTTGCTCAACCGATGGTGTATGTGGAGTTCATTTCAGTCACTGATGTTGCCGGATGCAGTAGCAGGGGTGGTGAGGTCGAGTTGGCCATCACATCAGCCCCTAGATTCGGCCCATCGAAACCGACGGGCGGCCAGCCTGTGTAGACACAGGATATTGGTCTGCGCCCGTTGACATGAGCGAACACGTGGAGGGATTGCCGGAGGCGCTAGATGATGATGATCATTCTTCTGCGTCTTCAGAGTCAAGCGAAGAAGAAGATGTTCCTCCTCAAAGGGCGGTCGCGGCGGCACTGCAACCTGGGTTTTTACAGGATATGAGTATCACCAATGAATTTCATTCTGTTTCTGGCCTAGGAGCGAGGAGCCTGAAGGTTGGGCAAGTTTTCCCAGACAAGAAGTCTACTTACCAGCCAATGGGTAGCTATGCAATCGCCATCCACCGCCAGCATAGAGTGAAGCAGTCTGATAAAACAGAGTTGAAGGTCATATGCATCCACACCGCGAAAGGTTGCCGCGGAAGAGTTCTCGCTAGACTGAAGCCTGCGGTATGTCAATCATGGCATATCACAAAAATAGTGGAGCATAGCTATGAGCAAACTAGGACTCTTTCAAATCACTGCAATGTGACAACAAGATATGTGGCACACACGATGGAAACGATTATGCAGGGAAGTCTCAACATTAGTGTTAGGGCTCTGCAAAAAGCTGCAGAAGATCAAATTGGCTTCCCTGTCAGCTACAACAAGGCTAGGCGTGCGAAGGAAAATATATTCAAGAAATTGTATGGTACCTATGAGGAGGCCTATCCTTATGCCCCCAGAATGCTTCATCGGATAGCAACTGCTAATAGGGGGACTCAAGTTTGGCTGAGAGAACGTCCAAACCCAATGAACCAAAGTGAGCTAATCCTGGACGCTTATTCTGGGCATTCCGCCAGACTATACAAGCCTTCAGGCACTGTCGCCCGATATTATCAGTTGATGGTACCTTTCTCACTGGAAAGTACAAGGGCACACTATTGGTGGCGATTGCAGCGGATGCAAATAATCAGCTTCTTCCTATTGCATATGCACTGGTCGAGAGCGAGAACAAAGATAGCTGGTTGTGGTTCCTGAGTTGCGTGAAGATGGGTGTCGTGAAAGAGCGTGAAGGTGTTTGCATCATCTCTGATCGCAACACTAGATTATTAAGCGCTCTTGACATAATTAAGGCATCGGAAGAAGAGTGGGGATGCCCCGATCTAGAGGGAAGGTGGTGCATGAGGCATTTGGCAGCAAACTTTTACTCCAAATTCAAAAACAAGGATTGGTTCAAGTTATTCAAGAGGATGTGCATGCAAAAAACTGAAGCCAAAATGAATGCTGGTGAGATCGACAGCGCGGCCTTGCTGCACAGAGAAGACCGGAGGGGTCGTAGGACGCCCATAAATTTGAGCCAGTGGATCGGCGAGAATTGCCCTCATTTGTACAAGTGGGCGCAGGCTCAAGACACCGAGGCTCGGTATGGAATAATGACCAGCAACATGTCAGAGGTGTACAATGGTGTTCTTAAAGGGGTGTGAGCACTGCCTATCACAACCCTAATTGAAGAAACTTGGAACCTGACCCTGTCATACTTTGCAGACAGGGTCACCGTCGCCAATGCACAAGTTGAATTGAACAAGCCATTGTTGGGGAACGTAGTATTTCAAAAAAAAATTACGATCATGCAAGATCTATCTAGGAGAAGTATAGCAACGAGCGGGGAGAGTGTGTCTACGTACCCTCATAGACCAAAAGCGGAAGCGTTTAGTAACGCGGTTGATGTAGTTGAACGTCTTCACGATCCAACCGATCCAAGTACCGAACGTACGACACCTCCGTGTTCAGCACACATTCAGCACGATGACGTCCCTTGAGCTCTTGATCCAGTTGAGGACGAGGGAGAGTTCCATCAGCAAGACGGTGTGGAAACAATGATGATGAAGTTACCGGCGCAGGGCTTCGCCTAAGCACTACAACGATATGACCGAGGTGTTAACTGTGGAGGGGGGCGCCGCACATAGCTAGGAACAATTGATGTGTGTTCTAGGGGTGCCCTCCCCATGTATATAAAGGAGGGAGAGGGAGGCAGGCAGCCTAGGGCACACCCAAGTAGGAGGGGAACGTAGTAATTTCAAAAAAATTCCTAGGCACACGCAGGATCATGGTGATGCATAGCAACGAGAGGGGAGAGTGTTTTCCACGTACCCTCGTAGACCGAAAGCGGAAGCGTTAGCACAACGCGGTTGATGTAGTCGTATGTCTTCACGATCCGACCGATCCAAGTACCGAATGTACGGCACCTCCAAGTTCAGCACATGTTCAGCTCGATGACGTCCCACGAACTCCGATCCAGCAGAGCTTCACGGGAGAGTTCTGTCAGCACGACGGCATGATGACGGTGATGATGTTGCTACCGACGCCGAGCTTCCCCTAAGCACCGCTACGATATGACCGAGGTGGAATATGGTGGAGGGGGCACCGCACACGGCTGGAAAAGATCAATAGATCAACTTGTGTGTCTAGAGGTGGCCCCTGCCCCCGTATATAAAGGAGCAAGGGGGAGGTGGCCGGTCAGGAGGAGGGCGCGCCAAGGGGGGAGTCCTACTCCCATCGGAGTAGGACTCCTCCTTTTCCTTGTTGGAGTAGGAGAGGGAAGGAAAGGAGAGAGGAGGAGAAGGAAAAAGGGGGGCACCGCCCACCCCTTCCTTGTCCAATTCTGACTAGAGGGGGAGGGGGCACGCGGCTGCCCTGGCCACCCCACCTCTTCTCCCACTAAGGCCCATGAGGCCCAATTAACTCCCCGGGGGGTTCCGGTAACCCCCCGGTACTCCAGTTTTTCTCCGAAAACACTCGGAACACTTCCGGTTTCCGAATATAGTCGTCCTATATCGATTTTACGACTCGACCATTTCGAGACTCCTCGTCATGTCCGTGATCATATCCGGGACTCCGAACTACCTTCGGTACATCAAAACACAAACACTCATAATAATATCGATCGTCACCAAACTTTAAGCGTGCAGACCCTACGGGTTCGAGAACTATGTAGACATGACCGAGACATGTCTCCGGTCAATAACCAATAGTGGAAGCTGGATGCTCATATCGGCTCCTACATATTCTACGAAGATCTTTATCGGTCAAACCGCATAACAACATACGTTGTTCCCTTTGTCATCGGTATGTTACTTGCCCGAGATTCGATCGTTGGTATCTCAATACCTAGTTCAATCTCGTTACCGGCAAGTCTCTTTACTCGTTCCGTAATGCATCATCCCGCAACTAACTCATTAGTCACATTGCTTGCAAGGCTTATAGTGATGTGCATTACCGAGAGGGCCCAGAGATACCTCTCCAACAATCGGAGTGACAAATCCTAATCTCGAAATATGCAACTCAACAAGTACCTTCGGAGACACCTGTAGAGCACCTTTATAATCACCCAGTAACGTTGTAACATTTGGTAGCACACAAAGTGTTCCTCCGGTATTCGGGAGTTGCATAATCTCATAGTCATGGGAACATGTATAAGTCAAGAAGAAAGCAATAGCAATATACTAAACGATCGAATGCTATGCTAACGGAATGGGTCAAGTCAATCACATCATTCTCTAATGATGTGATCCCGTTAATCAAATGACAACTCATGTCTATGGCTAGGAAACTTAACCATCTTTGATTCAACGAGCTAGTCAAGTAGAGGCATACTAGTGACACTCTTTTTGTCTATGTATTCACACATGTATCAAGTTTCCGGTTAATACAATTCTAGCATGAATAATAAACATTTATCATGAAATAAGGAAATAAATAATAACTTTATTATTGCCTCTAGAGCATATTTCCTTCAGTCTCCCACTTGCACTAGAATCAATAATCTAGTTCACATCGCAATGTGATTTAACACCAATAGTTCACATCACCATGTGATTAACACCCATAGTTCACATGGTCATGTGACCTACACCCAAAGGGTTTACTAGAGTCAATAATCTAGTTCACATCGCTATGTGATTAACTCCCAAAGAGTACTAAGGTGTGATGATGTTTTGCTTGTGAGAGAAGTTTAGTCAACGGGTCTGCCACATTCAGAGCCGTATGTATTTTGCAAATTTCTATGTCAACAATGCTCTGCATGGAGCTACTCTAGCTAATTGCTCCCACTTTCAATATGTATCCAGATTGAGAGTTAGAGTCATCTGGATCAGTGTCAAAACATGCATCGACATAACCCTTTACGACGAACATTTTTTCACCTCTATAATAGAGAAACATATCCTTATTCCCCTAAGGATAATTTTGACCGTTGTCCAGTGATCTACTCCTAGATCACTATTGTACTCCCTTGCCAAATTCAGTGTAGGGTATACAATAGATCTGGTACACAGCATGACATATTTTATAGAACCTATGGCTGAGGCATAGGGAATGACTTTCATTCTCTTTCTATCTTCTGCCGTGGTCGAGCTTTGAGTCTTACTCAATTTCACAGCTTGTAACACAGGCAAGAACTCTTTCTTTGACTGTTCCATTTTGAACTACTTCAAAATCTTTTCAAGGTATGTACTCATTGAAAAAACTTATCAAGTGTCTTGATCTATCTCTATAGATCTTGATGCTCAATATGTAAGCAGCTTTCACCGAGGTCTTTATTTGAAAAACTCCTTTCAAATACTCCTTTATGCTTTCCAAAAATTTCTACATTACTTCCGATCAACAATATGTCATTCACATATGTTTATCAGAAATGTTGTAGTGCTCCCACTCACTTTCTTGTAAATACAGGCTTCACGCCAAGTCTGTATAAAACTATATGCTTTAATCAACTCATCAAAGTGTATATTCCAACTCCGAGATGCTTGCACCAGTCCATAGATGGATCGCTGGAGATTGCACATTTTGTTAGCACCTTTAGGATCGACAAAACCATCTGGTTGCATCATATACAACTCTTCTTTAAGGAATACATTAAGGAATGTAGTTTTGACATCCATTTGCCAGATTTCAACAAATGTGGAAATTTGCTAACATGATTCGGACAGACTTAAGCATCGCTACGGGTGAGAAAATCTCATCGTAGTCAACACCTTGAACTTTGTCCAAAACCTTTTTCGACAAGTCTAGCTTTGTAGATAGCAACACTACTATCAACATCCGTCTTCCTCTTGAAGATCCATTTATTTTCTATGGCTTGCTGATCATCGGGCAAGTCAACCAAAGTCCACACTTTGTTCTCATACATGGATCCTGACGGTGTACTGGACTAGGGGGTACTCACCACGTCGTCCCCCAATCGGTTAGATTGGGCCGAGGACCCCCAGGGCCGCATACTCATGGGCCAGTCCGGACAGGTGCCGCATACAAGGAAGATTCCACAAGACTTGGTGATCAAGACAAGGACTCCTCCCCACCGGCGATTCGGGTTAGGACTTTATTATCCTAGGCCTCGTACATTATATAAACCAGGGCCAAAGCTAGTCGATAGACAATCACAACAACCCTTACAATCATACCATAGGCTAGCTTCTAGGGTTTAGCCTCCTTGATCTCGTGGTAGATCCACTCTTGTAAACATCCACAATATCAATATCAATCAAGCAGACGTAGGGTTTTACCTCCATCAAGAGGGCCCAACACAGGTAAACATCGTGTCCCTTGTCTCCTGTTACCATCCGCCTAGACGCATAGTTCGGGACCCCCTACCCGAGATCCGCCGGTTTTGACACCGACATTTGTGCTTTCATTGAGAGTTCCTCTGTGTGTTCGGCAAAAGGTCGATGGCTCGCCCGCAGATCAACTGCGACTTCGGCATATTCGTCACCAGCTCGACTGGTCACCTTGGTTCGACCAAGGACCGCGCCCTACCTCAGATCGTCATGCTCGGATGAGGGTCTTCATCAACATCAACTCCGATCTCTATCAAGATCATGGAGGAATCATCCAGGGAGCCCGGGGGCTCAACGTCAACATTGCCCTAGGGCGACGGTACTGTTTTTCTGGACAGCGAACTTGCATCCGCCGTCACCGCCTCCTTGAGCGTCGCTTTGACGATTTCTTTGGTGGAATTGTGCAGAATTGATTCTGCAACAACCCTGGAAAATTTCGTCGAGTTCCGATGGAGGAATCTCTGGCAATCTCCGATATACCGGAGCCGCATTGAATCTGGACGAGAATCCGGACGAGTTTAGGGCGTGGTGTCCAGCTTCTAGCTCGGACTTCCTTTGGAAGATCCAACCGTTGATCGGGTGCGGAATTCCTATATCTACCACCCCTCAAAATTTCAGCTCGATCCGACCGTCCAAACTCCGGGAACCTTCCGATTAATGCATCACTTTTAGGATCTGTTTTCTGCGCGAAAACGAATCCGACCCAAGTTCGTCTTTTTATGAACGGGATTTGGACATCCTTTTGAAGGAAGTTTTGTATGGGGTACTGTGTTTTGCTCCCGAACACATCCCACTAACTTTAAGATCTTTTGAACATGATCTTCAACATCATGCTGGTGTCAAACCAGTCCGCAATATTGCTCCACGGCTGCCGACCTGCGCTAGACACGTCGTCACTTTATTGAGCCGAGCTCAACTTCTTCGGATCATCATCTCGGTAAGCCGAACAAGAGTCCGGCATTGCGAGGGATAAATCATCACCAACATCGCCGCCCCACGGATTACACGGAGCGGGCATACCGGCGTCGCCGCACGGTCGCTTCATCAAGCCGGCATCGACCACGTCACGACCTGCATCGGCAGGGCCGCACTATTGCTTCTTCAAGCTGGTGTCCATCACGCCGACCTACTAAGACATCTCGGCTGGACCGGGGGCTTCGCCATCTCTTCATCAACCTACTCCGGACACTTCGGCGTCACTAGCCGACCAGGCATGGGTGCGCGGATCGAGTCCCAATTTTGGGAATCACCTTCCTTCGGATTGCTACAACAAATAAACCAGGTGCTATTAATCCTAATATTTCTTTTTGCTTGTTTGGGTTAAATTTTTCCCAAGGAATTATTACTCTGGTTAGTCCATCATATGTACACAGGTCTATAAAATGGTGGCGATTATCGACGGTCGCATGATGGTTCGGTCGGTTTCAGACACAGTCCGCTGAACGCCAGATCCGAACTCGGACCGACACGTGAATCCGTGCTTGGCCACGCCTTTATTGCATTACGCCGACGACCTGCATCGACATCGACTTCGCGCCAGGCCATATTTCTTTTATTACTCACTTTGCATAAATTATTTATTATGCAACATTTTTTAATTTTATTATTACTATTATCCCGGTCTGCACTATTTTTTGTGCACAGGAAAATGATCTAGCCGGACTATATCCTTTGGCGTCACCTCGGCTGGACGGGAGGCTTCGTCAACACTTCATTACCCCATGCAGGGGACTTCGGCATCACTCTGCCGTCCTGCATTGACCGTGCTATGTCACCACTTCGGAGTGTCGAGCTCTTTTGCTCCGCCATCTCGGGATCGTCTTGGGGGATGGAACCTTGTCCCGCATCAAGCTCGGACCGCGTCGTCAATACCGAACACATTAACCAGCTAAGTTGCCTTCATGCTCAAAGTTTTAAATTTCTAACTTGTGTTCGGTTCGACCAAGCATTATACTTTTTTGGAAAAAAGTTGCTTGTAAAAATTTTCCTTGTCGAAACTTTGTTTGCACACACTTGACGCGCTACCCGCGCTCATTATACACGGGGCTTCTTTAATGTGCTTATTAATTCGGCTTTATGCCCAACACATGTGTCACACTTCCGCATGTACCTTTTATTCACCATTATATGCATCGATATGACTTAAGTTTTGGCCAAGCTGGGTTGCTCGCTCCTGTGCTTACCCCTCGCTCCCGATTGTTCGCTAGGTGGTAAAGGAGCACCTCTGCGATTGTTACTGCCGGGTCAGCGGATGTGTACCTCAGACCGGGTGAAGCCGAAAGCTAGTGTTCTTAAGGGAATACTCGGTCGGTGAACTAAAAGATGATTTCTTACCTATTTATTTACCTGCCCCGGATGTTTTTCTCGCTTTTTCGCAGTCCGACATGCACTTTAGGGCATGCCTCCCAGGGAAAGGAACCCCTAACGGAACTATTCTCCCTGGAAGATGTTTCTTACTAACCATGTAATATAACATAACTAGTTGGGCACTTGTCTGATAAAGCACTAATGACCCCTACGCCTGGTCTCCACGCATGCCCCGGTTTTTATAACCGTGAGGGTATTCGGATACACTCCGGACTATTGGGTCCAGAGGTTGAAGCGAAAAGGTCCGCTACGACAAACGATCTACAATCCGGCTAGAAGGCATTCTACATGTCACCTTACATTATATAGTCAACTTTTACCCAAGTCACTTGGGGGCTCTTATGTTTATTTGAGCCGTCTCATACTAAGTGTTTTTCTTCTTAGTCGTTGCAAAGTTTTATTATTTATCACTCCTTTTCTCGACTCGAGTGTGTGGTCACTAGCCGAGGAGCCTAATTTCTCTCTCAAAACCGCTAGAGTTTAGTTTTCTAAACTTGCCTAATCCATAGGCTGACCCGCTTGAAGTCTTGAGATAGGATGTGTCATGTTAAAGCACGGCAGAAGCATTTTTTTCTAAAGTCCAATTTTCGGATTGGCACCGAACACTTGATCTTGTTCGGACGTCATGTTTTTACTGATGTTTTTTTTTGGTTTTCCAAGCTTTTGGCACTTTTAAACTATTTGTGTGTTTTCAGCACAAGTCTCGCAGTGCAACGCCGGACACCTTTAGAGATTCGGCAAAAACATTCTCGGATATTGCTATATATGCATCGAGTTTGGTTGTGTCTTGGTCAATATTTGGGTTGCTGCCTCCGCGCTTGCCTCCTACGTTTCGCTTTGTTTGGCTAGGTGTGCAAAGGAGAACCATCGCGATTGTGCTTCCAGCTCGCATGGTCAAGCACCTCGATGGAGAAAGCCAAAACCGATCGTCACAATAGGTGTAAACTGGTCAGCGATCCGATGGCTATATTAAATTTCGGGCCATTCATAACATTGGTCAAGTGTTTCCGCTTGACCTCGATCGTCACGAACACTACCGGGGGCTAGTAACTGGCCTCACAAACTAAATCCTCAATATTTTGCTCATACATTGAGCTGAGGTTTCATGATCATGCTTAGCATGACAACCCAAAGAAAGGAACCGATAAGCGGACTATTTTCTTTGAAAGACATTTCTTCCATTAAACAATAATATAACATATCTCTCTGCGCACCTTTGTTTATAAAACCATATGGCCAGATTGCCTTGTTTGTCGTAAATCTTTGCCCTCATAAAGGCTTTATAAAGTAGGATAAACACTCCTCGACATCTTGCCGAGGAGGTTAAGCCGATGGTCGGTCAACAAAGTTTTGTACAATGCGGATCCGAGCATTAATGATGTAAAGTACTTGGATACATAGAGTCATTACACATAATTTGTGATTTTACTATGGATATCAATCCTTAATTCGGCCAGCCGTGCCCGCATTAAGGCTCGGGGGCTACTGGGCTTCGGGCTTATTATTTACAAATATTAAAGGGGCACATTGATCCCCTGATCTG
Source organism: Aegilops longissima (assembly GCA_021605205.1). Classification (NCBI taxonomy): domain Eukaryota; kingdom Viridiplantae; phylum Streptophyta; class Magnoliopsida; order Poales; family Poaceae; genus Aegilops; species Aegilops longissima. Next base: position 190,852,893 of record CM038677.1, on the reverse strand, counting down.
GTGTTGCCACCCGACCAGTGTCTCGGGGGCTACTGCATTGCTTGTTCTATGAAAAAAAAATTAAGTGCAATACAGTTTCCGAGGAGATTTTGATCCTCAGGTTGGTCGGCCGCACCCAACCTGAGTCTCGAGGTCTGAGCACGCCGCTTTTTGCGTCCTGAAGTATTCTGCCGAGCTAGGACTTGATCCTCAGACCGATTTTGCAAATCAACCTGAGTCTCAGCGGCTATAGGGATCAGCGGTCTTATGTCATCCTTCATGTGCATCTCGGGTTTTAGACCGATACCCATCTTGAGGGCTACTGTCTATATTTCTCGGCAGAGAATAAAGTGCATCAATAAAAAATATTGACCAAAAATCAGCCCACATTCGGGGTGGTGCACCACCTCGGAAGCAGTCCGGCATAAAGCTCGGGCGCTAGTGGCTGGCTCCATAGAGGGCATTTTCGGTATTAAGCTCGGCTAAACTCCTTCAAACTTCTTTGAACCAAGGTGATTTATGACACCTCGGATACAGTTCGGCGTTGGAGCTCGGATACATAGTCCGGCGTTGGAGCTCGGATACCGTCCGGCGTTGGAGCTAGGATACCGTCCGGCGTTGGAGCTCGGATACATAATCCGGCGATAGAGCTGGGAAGCAGTCCGGCGTTGGTGCTCGGCTGCAAAGATACTCGAATGCAGTCCGGCGTTAGAGCTCGGACGAAGAGGACACCGCCTCCGGAATAACTTCAAACCCGGCGTGGCATAAAAATAACAAGGCATTGATAAAGGCCGAAACTTAAAGGCTCCTCGGATACCCGACGATAAACTCGCCGAATGCATTTCGCGATCCTCAAGATCAAGATGAGAAGATTTGTTGAACCAGTTTTCAAGACCGCAACCAAGATGAAGAGCAGTTCGAAGAATCGAGGAGCGCCCCAACTTGAAGACCGCTCGGGGCTACCGACGGTGTACTAGACTAGGGGTACTCACCACGCCGTCCCCAATCGGTTAGATTGGGCCGAGGACCCCAGGGCCGCATACTCATGGGCCAGTCCCGACAGGTGCCGATACAAGGAAGATTCCACAAGACTTGGTGATCAAGACAAGGACTCCTCCCCACCGGCGATTCGGCTAGGACTCTTGTTATCCTAGGCCTCTGGTGCATTATATAAACCAGGGCCAGGCTAGTCAATAGACAATCACAACAACCCTTACAATCATACCATAGGCTAGCTTCTAGGGTTTAGCCTCCTTGATCTCGTGGTAGATCCACTCTTGTAAACATCCACTATATCAATATCAATCAAGCAGGACGTAGGGTTTTACCTCCATCAAGAGGGCCCGAACCTGGGTAAACATCGTGTCCCTTGTCTCCTGTTACCATCCGCCTAGACGCACAGTTCGGGACCCCCTACCCGAGATCCGCCGGTTTTGACACCGACAGATCCCATCTCAGATTTCATGGCCTCAAGCCATTTCGTGGAATCTGGGCTCATCATCGCTTCCTCATAGTTCGTAGGTTCGCCTTGGTCAAGTAACATGACCTCCAGAATAGGATTACCGTACCACTCTGGTGTGGATCTTACTCTGGTTGACCTACGAGGTTCGGTAGTAACTTGATCTAAAGTTTCATGATCAACATCATTAGCTTCCTCACTAACTATTTTAGGAGTCACACGAACCGATTTCTGTGATGAACTACTTTCCAATAAGGGAGAAGGTACAACTACCTCATCAAGTTCTACTTTCCTCCCACTCACTTCTTTCGAGAGAAACTCCTTCTCTAGAAGGATCCATTCTTTGCAACAAATGTCTTGCCTTCGGATCTGTGATAGAAGGTGTACCCAATAGTCTCCTTTGGGTTTCCTATGAAGACACATTTCTCCGATTTGGGTTTGAGCTTATCAGGATGAAACTTTTTCACATAAGCATCGCAACCCGAAACTTTAAGAAACGACAACTTTGGTTTCTTGCTAAACCACAGTTCATATAGTGTCATCTCAATGGATTTAGAAGGTGCCCTATTTAACGTGAATGCAGCTGTCTCTAATGCATAACACCAAAACGATAGTGGTAAATCGGTAAGAGACATCATAGATTGCACCATATCTAATAAAGTACGGTTATAATGTTCAGACACACCATTACTGTGGAGTTCCAGGCGGCATGAATTTGTGAAACTATTCCACATTGTTTAAATTGAAGACCAAACTCATAACTCAATATTCATCTCCGTGATCAAATCGTAAAAACTTTATTTTCTTGTTACGATGATTTTATACTTCACTCTGAAATTCTTTTGAACTTTTTAAATGTTTCAGACTTATGTTTCATCAAGTAGATATACCCATATCTGCTCAAATCATCTGTGAAGGTCAGAAAATAACGATACCCGCCGTGAGCCTCAACACTCATCGGACTGCATACATCAGTATGTATTATTTCCAACAAGTCTGTTGCTCGCTCCATTGTTCCGGAGAACGGAGTCTTAGTCATCTTGCCCATGAGGCATGGTTCACAAGCATCAACTGATTCATAATCAAGTGATTCCAAAAGCCCATCAGCATGGATTTTCTTCATGCGCTTTACACCAATATGACCTAAACGGCAGTGCCACAAATAAGTTGCACTGTCATTATTAACTTTGCATCTTCTGGCTTCAATATTATGAATATGTGTATCACTACGATCGAGATCCAACAAACTATTTTCATTGGGTGTATGACCATCGAAGGTTTTATTCATGTAAACAGAACAACAATTATTCCCTGACTTTAAATGAATAACTGTATTGCAATAAACATGATCAAATCATATTCATGCTCAACGCAAATGCCAAATAACATTAATTTAGGTTTAACACTAATCCTGAAAGTATAGGGAGTGTGATGATGATCATATCAATCTTGGAAGTACTTCCAACACACATCGTCACTTCACCCTCAACTAGTCTCTGTTTATTCTATAACTCCTGTTTTGAGTTACTAATTTTTAGCAACCGAACAAGTATCAAATACCCAGGGGCTACTATAAACACTAGTAAGGTACACATCAATAACCTGTATATCAAATATACCCTTGTTCACTTTGCCATCCTTCTTATCCACCAAATATTCAGGGCATTTCCGCTTCCAGTGACCATTTCCTTTGCAGTAGAAGCACTCAGTTTCAGGCTTTAGTCTAGCTTTGGGCTTCTTCACGGAAGTGACAACTAGCTTGCCATTCTACATGAAGTTCCCTTTCTTTCCCTTTGCCCCTTTTCTTGAAACTAGTGGTCTTGTTAATCATCAACACTTGATGCTCTTTCTTGATTTCTACCTTCATCAATTTCATCATCATGAAAAACTCGGGAATCGTTTTCGTCATTCTTTGCATACTATAGTTCATCATGAAGTTCTACTAACTTGGTGATGGTGACTAGAGAATTCTGTCAATCACTATTTTATCTGGAAGATTAACTCCCACTTGATTCAAGCGATTGCAGTACCCAGACAATCTGAGCACATGCTCACTGCTTGAGCTATTCTCCTCCATCTTTTAGCTATAGAACTTGTTGGAGACTTCATATCTCTCAACTCGGGTATTTGCTTCAAATATTAACTTCAACTCCTGGAACATCTCATATGGTCCTTGACGTTCAAAATTTCTTTGAAGTCCCGTTTCTAAGCCGTTAAGCATGGTGCACTAAACTATCAAGTAGTCATCATATTGAGCAAGCCAAACATTCATAACGTATGCATCTGCTCATGCAATAGGTCTATCACCTAGCAGCGCATCAAGGACATAATTCTTCTGTGCAGCAATGAGGATAAACCTCAGATCACGGACCCAGTCCGCATCATTGCTACTATCATCTTTCAACTTAGTTTTCTCTAGGAACATATATAAAACATAGGGAAGTAACAACGCGAGCTATTGATCTACAACACTATTTGCAAAATACTATCAGGACTAAGTTCATGATAAATTAAAGTTCAATTAATCATATTACTTAAGAACTCCCACTTAGATAGACATCCCTCTAATCATCTAAGTGATCACGTGATCCAAATCAACTAAACCATGTCCGATCATCACGTGAGATGGAGTAGTTTTCAATGGTGAACATCACTATGTTGATCATATCTACTATATGATTCACACTCGACCTTTCGGTCTTATTGTTCCGAGGCCATATCTGCATATGCTAGGCTCGTCAAGTTTAACCCGAGTATTCTGCGTGTGCTAAACTGGCTTGCACCCGTTGTAGATGGACGTAGAGCTTATGACACCCCATCATCACGTGGTGTCTCGGCACGACGAACTTTGGCAACGGTGCATACTCCAAGGAGAACACTTTTATCTTGAAATTTAGTGAGAGATCATCTTATAATGCTACCGTCAAACAAAGCAAAATAAGATGCATAAAGGATAAACATCACATGCAATCAATATAAGTGATATGATATGGCCATCATCATCTTGTGCTTGTGATCTCCATCTCCGAAGCACCGTCATGATCACCATCGTCACCGGCGTGACATCTTGATCTCCATCGTAGCATTGTTGTCGTCTCGCCAACTATTGCTTCTATGACTATCGCTACCGCTTAGTGATAAAGTAAAGCAATAACAGGGCGATTGCATTGCATACAATAAAGCGAAAACCATATGGCTCCTGCCAGTTGCCGATAACTTGGTTACAAAACATGATCATCTCATACAATAAAATATAGCATCATGCCTTGACCATATCACATCACAACATGCCCTGCAAAAACAAGTTAGACGTCCTCTACTTTGTTGTTGCAAGTTTTACGTGGCTGCTACGGGCTGAGCAAGAACCGTTCTTACCTACACATCAAAACCACAATGATAGTTCGTCAAGTTAGTGCTATTGTAACCTTCTCAAGGACCGGGCGTAGCCACACTCGGTTCAACTAAAGTTGGAGAAACTGACATCCGCCAGCCACCTATGTGCAAAGGACGTCGGTAGAACCAGTCTCGCTTCATCCAACAATACCGCCGAACCAAAGTATGACATGCTGGTAAGCAGTATGACTTGTATCGCCCACAACTCACTTGTGTTCTACTCGTGCATATACCATCTACGCATAAACCAGGCTCGGATGCCACAGTTGGGGAACGTAGTAATTTCAAAAAAAAAATTCTACGCACAAGCAGGATCATGGTGATGCATAGCAATGAGAGGGGAGAGTGTTGTCCACGTACTCTCGTAGACCGAAAGCGGAAGCGTTAGCACAACGCGGTTGATGTAGTTGTACGTCTTCACGATCCGACCGATCCAAGTACCGAACGTACGGCACCTCCGAGTTCAGCAAACGATCAGCTCGATGACGTCCCGCGAACTCTGATCCAGCAGAGATTCACGGGAGAGTTCCCTCAGCACGAAGGCGTGATGATGGTGATGATGTTGCTACCTACGCAGGGCTTCGGCTAAGCACCGCTACGATATGACCGAGGTGGAATATGGTGGAGGGGGGCACCGCACACGGCTGGAATACATCAATAGATCAACTTGTGTGTCTAGAGGTGCCCCCCTGCCCCCGTATATAAAGGAGCAAGGGGGGAGGCAGACCGCCAGGAGGAGGGCACGCCACGGGGGGAGCCCTACTCCCACCGGAGTAGGACTCCTCCTTTTCCTTGTTGGAGTAGGAGAGGGAAGGAAAGGAGAGAGGAGGAGAAGGAAAAAGGGGGGCGCCCCCCCCCCCGCCCTCTTTGTCCAATTCAGACTAGATGGGGAGGGGGTGCGTGGCTGCCCTGGCCGCCCCTCCTCTTCTCCCACTAAGGCCCATGAGGCCCAATTAACTCCCCGGGGGGTTCCGGTAACCCCCCGGTACTCCGGTTTTTCTCCGAAACCACTCGGAACACTTCTGGTCTCCGAATATAGTCGTCCAATATCTCGATCTTTACGTCTCGATCATTTCGAGACTCCTCGTCATGTCCGTGATCATATTCGGGACTCCGAACTACCTTCGGTACATCAAAACACAAAAACTCATAATACCGATCGTCACCAAACTTTAAGCGTGTGGACCCTACGGGTTCGAGAACTATGTAGACATGACCGAGACATTTCTCTAGTCAATAACCAATAGCGGAACCTGGATGCTCATATTGGCTCCTATATATTCTACGAAGATCTTTATTGGTCAAACCGCATAACAACATACGTTGTTCCCTTTGTCATCGGTATGTTACTTGCCCGAGATTCGATCGTCGGTATCTCAATACCTAGTTCAATCTCGTTACCGGCAAGTCTCTTTACTTGTTCCATAATGCATCATCCCGCAACTAACTCATTTGTCACATTGCTTGCAAGGCTTATAGTGATGTGCATTACCGAGAGGGCCCAGAGATACCTCTCTGACAATCGGAGTGACAAATCCTAATCTCGAAATACGCCAACTCAACAAGTACCTTCGGAGACACCTGTAGAGCACCTTTATAATCACCCAGTTATGTTGTGACATTTGGTAGCACACAAAGTGTTCCTCCGGTATTCGGGAGTTGCATAATCTCATAGTCATAGGAACATGTATAAGTCATGAAGAAAGCAATAGCAATATACTAAACGATCGAATGCTAAGCTAACGGAATGGGTCAAGTCAATCGCATCATTCTCTAATGATGTGATCCCGTGAATCAAATGACAACTCATGTCAATGGCTAGGAAACTTAACCATCTTTGGTTCAACGAGCTAGTCAAGTAGAGGCATACTAGTGACACTCTTTTTGTCTATGTATTCACACGTGTATCAAGTTTCCGGTTAATACAATTCTAGCATGAATAATAAAAATTTATCATGAAATAAGTAAATAAATAATAACTTTATTATTGCCTCTAGGTCATATTTCCTTCAGGCCCCTAGTCCAATTCGGCCCACCTTTACCATATTTGGACTAGGGGGAAAGGAAGGAGGGGGAGGGGAAGGAAGTAGGAGTCCTACTTCATACTTTCCTTTTCCTTTCTCCCCACGTGGCTGGCCCCATAGGGGGCACACCAGCCCCTTGTGGGCTGGTGTGTTCCCTTACTTGGCCCATTAAGCCCATATCTTTGTCGGGGGTTGCCCGGAACCCCTTCCGGTGACCCGGTATCACGCGGAACACTTCCCATGTCTGAATATAGCCTTCCAATATATGAATCTTTACCTCTCAACCATTTCGAGACTCCTCATCATGTCTGTGATCTCATCTGGGACTCCGAACAAACTTCGGTACATCAAATCACATAACTCATAATACAAATTGTCATTGAACGTTAAGCGTGCGGACCCTACGGGTTCGAGAACTATGTAGACATGACAGAGACACATCTCCGGTCAATAACCAATAGCGGAACCTACATATTCTATGAAGATCTTTATCGGTCAAACCGCATAACAACTTATGTTATTCCCTTTGTCATCGGTATGTTACTTGCCCGAGATTCGATCGTCGGTATCATCATACCTAGTTCAATCTCGTTATCGGCAAGTCTCTTTACTCATTCCATAATACATCATCCCGCAACTAACTCATTAGTCACATTGCTTGCAAGGCTTATAGTGATGTGCATTACCGAGAGGGCCTAGAGTTACCTCTCCGATACACGGAGTGACAAATCCTAATCTCGATCTATGCCAACCCAACAAACACCTTCGGAGACACCTGTAGAGCATCTTTATAATCACCCAGTTATGTTGTGACGTTTGATAGCACACAAGGTGTTCCTCCGGTATTTGGGAGTTGCATAATCTCATAGTCAGAAGAACATGGATAAGTCATGAAGAAAGCAATAACAATAAAACAAAACGATCATTATGCTATGCTAACGGATCCGTCTTGTCCATCGCATCAATCTCTAATGATGTGATCTTGTTCATCAAATGACAACACATGTCTATGGTCAGGAAACATAACCATCTTTGACTAACGAGCTAGTCAAGTAGAGGCATACTAGGGACACTCTGTTTTGTCTTTGTATTCACACATATACTAAGTTTCCGGTTAATACAATTCTAGCATGAATAATAAACATTTATCATGATATAAGGAAATATAAATAACAACTTTATTATTGCCTCTAGGGCATATTTCCTTCAGTCTCCCACTTGCACTAGAATCAATAATCTAGTTCACATCGCCATGTGATTTAACAGCAATAGTTCACATCACCATGTGATTAGTTCACATCGCCATGTGACTAATACCCAAAGGGTTTTACTAGAGTCAATAATCTAGTTCACATCGCTATGTGATCAACACCCAAAGAGTACTAAGGTGTGATCATGTTTTTCTTGTGAGAGAAGCTTAGTCAATGGGTCTGTCACATTCAGATCCGTATGTATTTTGCAAATTTTCTATGTCTACAATGCTCTGCATGGAGCTACTCTAGATAATTGCTCCCACTTTCAATATGTATCCATATTTAGACTTAGAGTCATCCGGATCGGCGTAAAACCTTGCATCAGCGTAACTCTTTACGTTGAACTCCTTATCACCTCCATAACCGAGAAATATCTCCTTAGTCTTCTAAGGATAATTTTGACCGCTGTCAAGTGATCCACTCCTGGATCAATATCGTACCCCCTTGCCAAACTCATGGCAAGGTACACAATAGGTTTGGTACACAGCATAGCATACTTTATAGAACCTATGGCTGAGGCATAGGGAATGACTTTCATTCTCTTTCTATTTTCTTCTGTGGTCATGTTTTGAGTCTTACTCAACTTTACAACTTGCAATACAGGCAAGAACTCCTTCTTTAACTGTTCCATTTTGATCTACTTCAAAAAATCTTGTCAAGGTATGTACTCATTGAAAAATCTTATCAAGCATCTTGATATATCTCTATAGATCTTGATGCCCAATATGTAAGCGGCTTCACCTTGGTCTATCTTTGAAAAACTCCTTTCAAACACTCCTTTATGATTTCCAGAAAATTCTACATCATTTCCGATCAACAATATGTCATTCACATATACTTATCAGAAAGGTTGTAGTGCTCCTACTCACTTTCTTGTAAATACAGGCTTCACCGCAAGTTTGTATAAAACTATATGCTTTGATCAACTTATCAAAGTGTATATTCCAACTCCGAGATGCTTGCACCAGTCCATAGATGGATCGCTGGAGCTTGCACATTTTGTTAGCACCTTTAGGATTGACAAAACCTTATGGTTGTATCGCATACAAATCTTCTTTAATAAATCCATTAAGGAATGTAGTTTTGATATCCATCTGTTAGATTTCATAAAATGTGGCAATTGCTAACATGATTCGGACAGACTTTAAGCATCTGTACGAGTGAGAAAATCTCATCATAGTCAACATCTTGAACTTGTGAAAAACCCTTTTCGACAAGTCGAGCTTTGTAGATAGTAACACTACTATCAGCGTCCGTCTTCCTCTTGAAGATCCATTTATTCTTGGTGGCTTGCCGATCATCGGGCAAGTCCACCAAAGTCCACACTTTGTTCTCATACATGGATTCTATCTCAGATTCCATGGCCTCAAGCCATCTGTCAGAATCTGGGCTAATCATCGCTTCCTCATAGTTCGTAGGTTCATCATGGTCTAGTAACATGACTTCCAGAACAGGATTACCGTACCACTCTGGTGCGGATCGTACTCTGGTTGACCTACGAGGTTCGGTAATAAATTGATCTGAAGTTTCATGATCATCAGCATTAACTTCCTGACTAATTGGTGTAGGCATCACTGGAATTGATTTTAGTGATGAGCTACTTTCCAATTCGAGAGAAGCTATAATTACCTCATCAAGTTCTACTTTCCTCGCACTCATTTCTTTCGAGAGAAACTCCTTCTCTTAGAAAGGATCTACTCTTAGTAACAAAGATCTTGCCTTCGGATCTGTGATAGAAGGTGTACCCAACAGTTTCTTTTGGGTATCCTATGAAGATGCACTTCTCCGATTTGGGTTTGAGCTTATCAGGCGGAAACTTTTTCACATAAGCATCGCAACCCCAAACTTTGAGAAACGACAGCTTAGGTTTCTTACCAAACCATAGTTCATACGGTGTCGTCTCACCGGATTTAGATGGTGCCATTTTTAATGTGAATGCAGCTGTCTCTAATGCATAAGCCCAAAATGATAGTTGTAAATCGGTAAGAGACAACATAGATCGCACCATATCTAATAAAGTATGGTTACGACTTTCGGACACACCATTACGCTATGGTGTTCCAGGTGGCGTGAGTTTTGAAACTATTCCACGTTGTTCCAAATGAAGACCAAACTCATAACTCAAATATTCACCTCCACGATCAGATTGTAGAAACCTTATTTTCTTGTTACGATGATTTTCCACTTCACTCTGAAATTCTTTGAACTTTTCAAATGTTTCAAACTTATGTTTCATCAAGTAGATATACCCATATCTTCTCAAATCATCTGTGAAGGTCGGAAAATAACGATACCTGCCGCAAGCCTCAACACTCATCGGACCGCATACATCAATATGTATTATTTCCAATAAGTCAGTTGCTCGCTCCATTGTTCCGAAGAACGGAGTCTTAGTCATCTTGCCCATGAGGAATGGTCGCAAGCATCAAGTGATTCATAATCAAGTGATTCCAAAAGTCCATCAACATGGAGTTTCTTCATGCGCTTTACACCAATATGACCTAAATGACAGCGCCACATATAAGTTGCACTAACATTATTAACTTTGCATCTTTTGGCTTCAATATTATGAGTATGTGTATCACTACGATCGAGATTCAATAAACCATTTATCTTGAGTGTATGACCATAGAATGGTTTATTCATGTAAATAGAACAACAATTATTCTTTGACTTAAATGAAGAACTGTATTGCAATAAACATGATCCAATCATATTCATGTTCAACGCAAACACCAAATAACATTTATTTTAGGTTCAACACTAATCCCGAAGGTAAAGGGAGTGTGTGATGGTGATCTTATCAACCTTGGAATCACTTCCAACTCACATCATCACCTCGCCCTTAACTAGTCTCTGTTTATTTTGCAACTCCCGTTTCGAGATACTACTCATTGAACTAGTATCAAATACTGAGGGGTTGCTATAAATACTAGTAAAGTACACATCGATAACATGTATATCAAATATACCTTTGTTCACTTTGCCATCCTTCTTATCCGCCAAGTATCTAGGGCAGTTCCACTTCCAGTGACCATTTTCTTTGCAGTAGAAGCACTCAGTTTCAGGCTTGGATCTATCGTTGGGCTTCTTCATGGGAGTGGCAACTTGCTTGCCATTCTTCTTGAAGTTCCCTTTCTTTCCCTTGCCCTTTTACTTGAAACTAGTGGTCTTTTCAACAATCAACACTTGATGTTTTTCTTGATTTCTACCTTCGCCGATTTCAACATCGTGAAGGGCTCGAGGAATCGTTTTCATCATCCCTTGCATATTATAGTTCATCATGAAGTTCCAGTAACTTGGTGACAGTGACTAGAGAACTCTATCAATCACTATATTATCTGGAAGATTAACTCCCACTTGATTCAAGCGATTGTAGTACTCAGACATTCTGAGCACATGCTCACTAGTTGTGCTATTCTCCTCCATCTTGTAGGAAAAATACTTGTCAGAGGTCTCATACCTCTCGACTCAGGCATGAGTCTGAAATACAAAATTCAGCTCTTGGAACATCTTATATGTTCTGTTGTGTTCAAAATGTTTTTGAAGTCCCGGTTCTAGGCCGTAAAGCATGGTGCACTAAACTATCAAGTAGTCATCATACCGAGCTTTGCCAAACATTCATAACGTCTGCATCTGCTCCTGTAATAGGTCCCTCATCTAGCGGTGCATCAAGGACATAATTCTTCTGTGCAGCAATGAGGATAATCCTTAGATCACGGACATAGTCCGCATCATTGCTACTATCTTCTTTCAACTTATTTTTCTCTAGGAACATATCAAAAATAAACGGGGAAGCTATACGCGAGCTTATTGATCTACAACATAGATATGCAAATACTATCAGGACTAAGTTCATGATAAATTAAAGTTCAATTAATCATATTACTTAAGAACTCCCACTTAGATAGACATCCCTCTAGTCATCTAAATGATCACGTGATCCATATCAACTAAACCATGTCCGATCATCACGTGAGATGGAGAAGTTTACAATGGTGAACATCACTATGTTGATCATATCAACTATATGATTCATGCTCGACCTTTCGGTCTTTGTGTTCAGAGGCCATATCTGCATATGCTAGGCTCGTCAAGTTTAACCGAGTATTCTGCATGTGCAAAACTAGCTTGCACCTGTTGTATGTGAACGTAGAGCTTACCACACCCGATCATCACGTGGTGTCTCAGCATGAAGAACTGTCGCAATGGTGCATACTCAGGGAGAGCACTTATACCTTGAAATTTTAGTAAGGGATCATCTTATAAAACTATCGTCGTACTGAGCAAAATAAGATGCATCAAAGATAAACATCACATGCTATCAAATAAGTGATATGATATGGCCATCATCATCTTGTGCCTTTGATCTCCATCTCCAAAGCACCGTCATGATCACCATCGTCACTGGCTTGACACCTTGATCTCCATCGAAGCATCGTTGTCGTCTCACCAACTATTGCTTCTACGACTATCGCTACCGCTTAGTGATAAAGTAAAGCAATTACATGGCGATTGCATTGCATACAATAAAGCGAAAACCATATGGCTCCTGCCAGTTGCCGATAACTGTTACAAAACATGATCATCTCGTACAAAAATTTATATATCGTCACGTCTTGACCATATCACATCACAGCAAGCCCTGCAAAAACAAATTAGACGTCCTCTACTTTGTTGTTGCAAGTTTTACATGGCTGCTACGGGCTTCTAGCAAGAACCATTCTTACCTACGCATCAAAACACAACGATTTTTCATCAAGTGTGTTGTTTTATCCTTCAACAAGGACCGGGCGTAGTCAAACTCAATTCAACTAAAGTTGGAGAAACAGACACCCGCCAGCCACCTATGTGCAAAGCACGTCAGTAGAACCAGTCTCATGAACGCGGTCATGTAACGTCGGCCTGGGCCGCTTCATCCAACAATACCACCGAATCAAAGTAAGACATGCTCGTAAGCAGTATGACTATTATCGCCCACAACTCGTTGTGTTCTACTCGTGCATATAACATTTACGCATAGAACTGGCTCGGATGCCACTGTTGGGGAACGTAGTATTTCAAAAAAAAATCTTACGATAACGCAAGATCTATCTAGGAGAAGCATAGCAAAGAGCGGGGAGAGTGTGTCCACGTACCCTCGTAGATCGAAAGCGGAAGCGTTTAGTAATGCAGTTGATGTAGTCGAACATCTTCACGATCCAATCGATCCAAGTACCGAACGTACGGCACCTCCGTGTTCAGCACACGTTCAGCACGATGACGTCCCTCAAGCTCTTGATCCAGTTGAGGACGAGGGAGAGTTCCGTCAGCACGACGGTGTGGCGACGGTGATGATGAAGTAACCGGCGCAGGGCTTCTCCTAAGCACTACGACGATATGACCTAGGTGTTAACTGTGGAGGGGCGCGCCGCACACGGCTAGGAAAATCTGATATGTGTTCTAGGGGTGCCCTCCCCACGTATATAAAGGAGGGAGAGGGAGGGAGGCAGCCTAGGGCACGCCCAAGTAGGAGGAATCCTACATGGGCCCCTAGTCCAATTCCCCCCCTTTACCATATTTGGACTAGGGGGAAAAGAAGGAGGGGGAGGGGAAGGAAGTAGGAGTCCTACTTCATACTTTTCTTTTCCTCCTCTCATTTTCCTTTATCCCCACGTGGCTGGCCCTATAGGGGGCGCACCAACCCCTTGTGGGCTGGTGTGTTCACTTACTTGGCCCATTAAGCCCATATCTTTGCCGGGGGTTGTCCGGAACCCCTTCCAGTGACCCGGTATCACCTGGAACACTTCCGGTGTCCGAATATAGCCTTCCAATATATGAATCTTTACCTCTCGACCATTTCGAGACTCCTCGTCATGTCCGTGATCTTATTCGGGACTCCGAACAAACTTCAGTACATCAAATCACATAACTCATAATACAAATCGTCATCAAAGGTTAAGCGTGCGGACCCTACGGGTTCGAGAACTATGTAGACATGACCGAGACACATCTCCGGTCAATAACCAATAGCGGAACCTGGATGCTCATATTGGCTCCTACATATTCTACGAAGATCTTTGTCGGTCGAACCGCATAACAACATACGTTATTCCCTTTGTCATCAGTATGTTACTTGCCCGAGATTCGATCGTCGGTATCATCAAACATAGTTCAATCTCATTACCGACAAGTCTCTTTACTCGTTCCGTAATGCATCATCCCGCAACTAACTCATTAGTCACATTGCTTGCAAGGCTTATAGTGATGTGCATTACCGATAGGGCCCATAGATACCTCTCCGATACACTGAGTGACAAATCCTAATCTCAATCTATGCCAACCCAACAAACACCTTCGGAGACACCTGTAGAGCATCTTTATAATCACCCAGTTACGTTGTGACGTTTGATAGCACACAAGTTGTTCTTCGGTATTCAGGAGTTGCATAATCTCATAGTCAGAGGAACATGTATAAGTCATGAAGAAAGCAATAGCAACAAAGCTAAACGATCATTATGCTAAGCTAACGGATGGGTCTTGTCCATCACATCATTCTCTAATGATGTGATCCTGTTCATCAAATGACAACACATGTCTATGGTCAGGAAACATAACCATCTTTGATTAACGAGCTAGTCAAGTAGAGGCATACTAGGGACACTCTGTTTTGTCTATGTATTCACACATGCACTAAGTTTCTGGTTAATAAAATTGTAGCATGAATAATAAACATTTATCATGATATAAGGAAATATAAATAACAACTTTATTATTGCCTCTAGGGCATATTTCCTTCATCCATGGTCCGAGAAGATGCAAAGACATATGGATGAGAAAGCAAAGAAGTCCCAAAGTCATGGCTGCAGGAAAGTGGACGCACTTAGGAATAAATGGGAGGTCAATGTGCGAGCCAAGTACGTTAAGGGTCACCACATAGGATAAAAAAAGCAAGTTGTCACCCGCGGCCCAACGTCCTGTGAGTGCACTTGTAACAAGCCCATGCTTGAGGGCTACCCTTGCATTCATGTGCTCCGGGCGGCTGCTGAACAAAAAATCAGTGTCGAGCCATACATATCGCCATACTTCAACATGTACAATCTGTACATCACTTGGAACGGTGAGTTCTGGGCTTGGGACATTGATATGAACTACAAAATGTTGTGGCCAGATGGGCGGAAATGGGTTCTGAACGCTGACTTGATGAGAACCGCAAAGGGACGACGTCAGTCTAGGCGTACCATAGCCAGATGGGAGAACCAAGGCGATGCCGCGTTTGCGGGTGTCCTGGACATTCACGTAGAGGATGCCCGTATCGAGCCAACAACACCGCATGATGTTGATATATCTGTACTCGCTATGTCTATTTATATTTGTACTCGTTATGTGTACTTATCTTAAATTTAAATTGAATCTCTTTGTATTATTGTACTCGTGATGTTAACTTCAGATAATTAATGTAAATTGTATCTTTTTGTATTTTTTAAGTTAATTTTGATTTGCATTTGTATTTGTGTCTTCCTCATAATTTATATTTGCATTTTTGTGTGCAGGTTATGGCTGAAGTGCCAGTGCTTTTGCAGGGGCCCCATGACGCCGGCCACCGTTGCCACCTATTTTTGAACCCAAATACTAAGCATGATTATCGGACTTTCAAACTTCGAACCATAAAGAAAACATGGCCAATACACAATTCTTTCCTTGCTCATCTTAACGCTTATGGACTACAAGGTTTTGCTAGGCTGACATCATGCGAAGACCAATAATGTTCGGACCCGTCCCTTTTGACATCCCTCGTTGACCGCTGGAGACCTGAAACCCACACCTTTCACTTCCGTTTTGGGGAGCTTGCACCTACACTGAAAGATGTTTCTATGATCACTGCTCTACCAATGGAGGTGAGCCGTTAGTCTCTCCACGAGTGTCTCCATCTTGGACATTAGATATAGCAGCCCATCTTGGGATGGTAATGCCAGAATCATAACATTCTGGTGGCCCTCGGGGCATCCCACTCGGCTGGCTTCGTGATAACTTTCGTATTTTATCTAGCTTCGCCAATTCTAAGACGATAAAAAGACATCTGTTTGC
This sequence comes from Aegilops longissima, assembly GCA_021605205.1. Lineage (NCBI taxonomy): Eukaryota > Viridiplantae > Streptophyta > Magnoliopsida > Poales > Poaceae > Aegilops > Aegilops longissima. The sequence continues at coordinate 190,836,718 of CM038677.1, read as the reverse complement.
GTATTTGTTGTGGCTCCTCAGGACTATGTTTCCAAATTCACACGGGGACGTAGTTCTCCCTGGTCTCATCTACATTGGAGAGAATATGGTAGATGAACCTTTACCCGAGCAGCCAAAATACAACTTCGGTTCTGCCATGCTATGTCATACATATAGAGGCTTGTGTGATGCCACACAAAAAACTTCTTTCGCACAAAAAGATCCGTTACTTTGTGTCTCCTACGAGTTTCTACAGTTGTGGTCCTGGGAATACCTCCCTATAGGACGACCTCATATACTAAATCTCGTACACCCATAAAACTTTAGCGAGGGCAGCAGTGCAACTATGGCCACCAGGTGGACAAAGGCACGGAAACGTTGGTCTCTAGATATTGCGAAAAATTGTTACCCTATGTACCACCAGCAGTTTGAGATACTTGATGAGGCAGAAGTCACATGGAACCCATGGACTCAGGACCAGATACAAATGGTCTTTGATATTCGACCCACCACAACAGGCATCTTGAGCGATAGTGCATTCTGGCTGACTCGCTGCACCTTATTGTTCCTGTGGTGTGTTGAGCCTTACAACCCAGAGCGTGTAATGAGACAGTTCGGTCTCTATCAAGAGAATCCACCACCTTTTCCAAGACATATCAATGTGGAAACCCATAAGTAAGATGTGACCTCCCTAAATAGTTAGTGTCTTTTTTAATTTACTAAACTCACACTTTGTTACATAATTTGCAGGCTAACCAATATGGGCAAGGGTTGGCGTTTATACGATTGGAGGGAACACAACATTCAATGGGTACACAAGTGGGAAAATGAAGCGCTATCAGATATAGTGCATCAACTTAGGTACATTTTATTTACATTATTTTATTACGATGACCATACGATGCGTGAGGATGCTTTGCTTTCATCACAATGGGTTATGTAATTATTTAATTTTGCAGACCGTACGATGGAAGTACATATCAAGCGTACAAGCAGTGGTACTGCATCAGCACACGTACTAGCCTGACCAGTCAACCAACTACTATACCAACACATCTCACATAGGAGGATCAGGCACAAAGACATATTGAGCTGCATGCAGCTTACTATCGTGACCAGATGGTAATCACTTGTAACTTTTTTAGGTCCATCATTTCATAATCATTTCAACCAAATAACATCAAATATTGTTTAGCTTGAAAGTTGCAACGAAGTAGGGCAGATGGCTGCGGAAAGAATGTCGGCCCGGGGCCCAGCTCGCAAGTCATTCCAGAAACGTTTTCAAGAATACATGGCAACAAAGTTCAGATGCGGTAGAGGTGATGCCGTTGTTGCTGGAGCGTACAACATGCCGGTAGTGAGGTCAGCCAGACCGAGTGCGGCACCGTCGTCCAGACCGAGCGAGGCGCGTATGAGCCATGGGCAGTGGGGGGAGGGTCCGAGTACTAGAACGACATTGCCACGACATGACTCATCACTGCCACTGCATCGCTCTTCTTCGGTGCAGCTTCATCAGGGGTAGACATCTCAGGACCATGGCACGGGCTTGGATTCGATGCCCGAGTAGACTCTTTCCCCGAACCCATATGCGTACATAAGATATGACACATACACCCAAGGTGAGGGATCTCAGTCGTATCTCTCCATGCGAGGGATCTCCATGCCCGAGGAGACTCGTGTACTAGATTTAAACCAAGACCACGCACAATGGCCGACAAGACAAAGTAGGGATCTGATCAGGTAGTCATGTTTACATTTTAATGCATTTACAATGATATCATATATTATCCTCTAACAATTTGTTTACAATATTTATATGTGTAGGACATACCTGATGTTAATTGGGACGATGAGGACACCCAACGTGGCCTCCACACAGGCATCCGGGGAGCATCACATGATCATGGCGACACGGTTACATCATTAATTACAGAGTTCTTCGGAGGGGACGTTATTGGCCCATTTTTTATCCCGAGGAGTCACAACCATACGCCTACAGTTACGCTTCAGGTTCGCAACAAGGATTCCAGACTCCACCACCTACGCAGGAGTCGCACACACATGAAGCCGAAGTGGAGTACGGCCACGGTCTTCGTGTTGTTGGGGAACGTAGTAATTTCAAAAAAATTCCTACGCACACGCAAGATCATGGTGATGCATAGCAACGAGAGGGGAGAGTGTGTCCACGTACCCTCATAGACTGAAAGCGGAAGCATTAGCACAACGCGCTTGATGTAGTCGTACGTCTTCACGATCCGACCGATCAAGTATCGAACGCACGACACCTCCGAGTTCAGCACACGTTCAGCCCGAGACGTCCCTCGAACTCTGATCCAGCTGAGTGTTGAGAGAGAGTTTCGTCAGCACGATGGCGTGGTGACGATGATGATGTTCTACCGACGCAGGGCTTCGCCTAAGCACCGCTACGATATTATCGAGGTGGACTATGGTGGAGGGGGGCACCGCACATGGCTAAAAGATCAATGATCAATTGTTGTGTCTTTGGGGTGCCCCCTTCCCCCGTATATAAAGGAGCAAGGGGGGAGAGGCGGCCGGCCAGGAGAGGGGCGCGCCAGGAGGAGTCCTACTCCCACCGGGAGTAGGAATCCCTCCCTTCCTTGTTGGATTAGGAGACGGGGGGAAAGAGGAGAGAGAGAGAGAGGAAGGAAAGGGGGGGGCCCTCCTTGTCCATTTCGGACTAGAGGGGGAGGGGGCGCGCGGCCTACCCTAGCCGCCTCTTCTCTTCTCCACTAAGGCCCATGTAGGCCCGTTAAACCCCCGGGGGGTTCAGGTAACCTCCCGGTACTCCGGTATATATCCGATAACCCCCGGAACCATTCTGGTGTCCGAATATAGTCGTCCAAATATATCAATCTTCATGTCTCGACCATTTCGAGACTCCTCGCCATGTCCGTGATCACATCCGGGACTCCGAACTACCTTCGGTACATCAAAACATATAAACTCATAATATAACTGTCATCGAAACTTTAAGCGTGCGGACCCTACGGGTTCGAGAACTATGTAGACATGACCGAGACACGTCTCCGGCCAATAACCAATAGCGGAACCTGGATGCTCATATTGGCTCCTACATATTCTACGAAGATCTTTATCGGTCAAACTGCATAACAACATACGTTGTTCCCTTTGTCATCGGTATGTTACTTGCCCGAGATTCGATCGTCGGTATCTCAATACCTAGTTCAATCTCGTTACCGACAAGTCTCTTTACTCATTCCGTAATACATCATCACGCAACTAACTCATTAGTTGCAATGCTTGCAAGGCTTAAGTGATGTGCATTACCGAGTGGGCCCAGAGATACCTCTCCGACAATCGGAGTGACAAATCCTAATCTCGAAATACGCCAACCCAACAAGTGCCTTTTGAGACACCTGTAGAGCACCTTTATAATCACCCAGTTAAGTTGTGACGTTTGGTAGCAAACAAAGGGTTCCTCCGGTAAACGGGAGTTGCATAATCTCATAGTCATAGGAACATGTATAAGTCATGAAGAAAGCAATAGCATAATACTAAACGATCGTGTGCTAAGCTAACGGAATGGGTCAAGGGAATCACATCATTCTCCTAATGATGTGATCCCGTTAATCAAATGAAAACTCATGTCTATGGCTAGGAAACATAACCATCTCTGATCAACGAGCTAGTCAAGTAGAGGCATACTAGTGACACTCTATTTGTCTATGTATTCACGCAAGTATTATGTTTCCGGTTAATACAATTCTAGCATGAATAATAAACATTTATCATGATATAAGGAAATAAATAATAACTTTATTATTGCCTCTAGGGCATATTTCCTTCAGTCTCCCACTTGCACTAGAGTCAATAATCTAGATTACACAGTAATGATTCTAACAGCCATGGAGCCTTGGTGCTGATCATGTTTTGCTCGTGGAAGAGGCTTAGTCAACGGGTCTGCAACATTCAGATCCGTATGTATCTTGCAAATTTCTGTGTCTCCCACCTGGACTAGATCCCGGATGGAATTGAAGTGTCTCTTGATGTGCTTGGTTCTCTTGTGAAATCTGGATTCCTTCGCAAAGGCAATTGCACCAGTATTGTCACAAAAAGATATTCATTGGACCCGATGCACTAGGTATGACACCTAGATCGGATATGAACTCCTTCATCCAGACTCCTTCATTTGCTGCTTCCGAAGCGGCTATGTACTCTGCTTCACATGTAGATCCCGCCACAACGCTTTGTTTAGAACTGCACCAACTGACATCTCCACCGTTCCATGTAAATACGTATCCGGTTTGCGATTTAGAATCGTCCGGATCAGTGTCAAAACTTGCATCAACGTAACCATTTACGACTAGCTCTTTGTCACCTCCATAAACAAGAAACATATCCTTAGTCCTTTTCAGGTATTTCAGGATGTTCTTGACCGTTGTCCAGTGATCCACTCCTGGATTACTTTGGTACCTCCCTGCTAAAGTTATAGCAAGGCACACATCAGGTCTGGTACACAGCATTGCAAACATGATAGAGCCTATGGCTGAAGCATAGGGAACATCTTTCATCTTCTCTCTATCTTTTGCAGTGGTCGGGCATTGAGTCTTACTCGACTTCACACCTTGTTACACAGGCAAGAACCCTTTCTTTGCTAGATCCATTTTGAACTTCTTCAAAACTTTGTCAAGGTATGTGCTTTGTGAAAGTCCTATTAAGCGTCTTGATCTATCTCTATAGATCTTGATGCCCAATATATAAGCAGCTTCAGCGAGGTCTTTCATTGAAAAAATCTTATTCAAGTATCCCTTTATGCTATCCAGAAATTTGATAACCCACAAGTATAGGGGATCGCAACAGTTTTCGATAAGTAAGAGTGTCGAACCCAATGAGGAGCTAAAGGTAGAACAAATATTCCCTCAAGTTCTATCGACCACCGATACAACTCAACGCACGCTTGACGTTCGCTTTACCTAGAACAAGTATGAAACTAGAAGTACTTTGTAGGTGTTGTTGGATAGGTTTGCAAGAAAGTAAAGAGCGCGTAAATAAAAGCTAGGGGGCTGTTTAGATAAAGACACAACTAAATTAGTAAAGAGCTTTTTGTTACGAGAAAGTTATTTGTCACTAGGCAATCGATAACTAGACTGGTAATCATTATTGCAATTTTATTTGAGGGAGAGGCATAAGCTAACATACTTTCACTACTTGGATCATATGCACTTATAATTGGAACTCTAGCAAGCATCCGCAACTACTAAAGATTCATTAAGGTAAAACCCAACCATAGCAGTATCAAGTCCTCTTTATCCCATACGCAAACAACCTACTTACTCGGGTCTGTGCTTCTGTCACTCACGCCACCCACCATAAGAAAATCATGAACATATTGCAAACCTATAGCGGAGATCCCTCACGCTTGTGCGACACGGAGAGCACCATAGGTCAACGCCAATAATAAAACATGCAACTCAAACCAATCTTGATCATCAAATAACCCATAGGAAAAAACGAATCTACTCAAACATCATCAGATAGCAATACATCATTGGGAAATAATATATAGCGTTGAGTACCATGTTTAAGTAGAGATTACAGCGGGTAAGAGAGAGGTTACACCGCTGCATAGAGGGGGGAAGAGTTGGTGATGATGGCGGTGAAGTTGTTGGTGAAGATTGCGGTGATGATGATGGCCACGGCGGCGTCCAGTATACCACCGAAGAGAAGGGGGAGAGGGGGCCCTTCAGATTCTTCTTCCTTGACCTCCTCCCTAGATGGGAGAAGGGTTTCCCCTCTGGTCCTTGGCCTCCATGGCTTGGGAGGGGCGAGAGCCCCTCCGAGATTGGATCTATTTCTTGGTCTCTCTCTGTTTCTGCGTTATGTTCTGTTGCCCTTTAACCGTTTCGGGTATATATGGAGATCCATAACTCCGATTGGAATGAAACCTTCGCCGTGATTTTTTACCGAAAATTAGCTTTCTTGCGACTGAAGAAGGGCATCAAACGCCTTACGGGTGGACCACGAGGTCAGGGGCGCGCCCCCCTACATCGTGCCCACCTCGGACACCGTTTCGCGATGATCTTTCTTCCAGACCTTCCAAATATTCCAAAAAAAATCTCCATCCGTTTTTATCCCGCTTTGGACTCCGCTTGATATGGATATTCGTGAAACCAAAACATGCAATGCATGTGAACCGCACGGGCAATCGGATCAATATGTTAGTCCCAAAAATAGTATAAAAAGTTGACAAAAAGTATATGAAAGTTGAATAATATTGGCATGGAACAATCAAAAATTATAGATACGACGGAGACGTATCAACATCCCTAAGCTTAATTCCTGCTCGTCCTCGAGTAGGTAAATACAAAAAAATAATTTTTGATGTGGAATGCTACCTAGCATAATCTTGATCATATATCTAATCATGGCATGAATATTAAGACATGAGTGATTCAAAGAAATAGTCTATCATTTGCCATAAAAACAATAATACTTCAAGCCTACTAATAAAGCAATCATGTCTTTTCAAAATAACAGGCCAAAGAAAGTTATCCCTACAAAATCATATAGTCTGGCTATGCTCCATCTTCACCACACAAAATATTCACATCATGCACAACCCCGATGACAAGCCGACCAATTGGTTCATACTTTTTAACGCGCTTCAGCTTTTTCAACCCTCACGCAATACATGAGCGTGAGCCATGGACATAGCACTATAGGTGGAATAGAATATGATGATGGGGGTTATGTGGAGAAGACAGAAAAGGAGAAAGTCTCACATCGACGTGGCTAATCAACGGGCTATGGAGATGCCCATCAATTGATGTCAATATGAGGAGTAGGGATTGCCATGCAACGGATGCACTAGAGCTATAAGTGTATGAAAGCTCAAACCGAAACTAAGTGGGTGTGCATCCAACTTGCTTGCTCATGAAGACCTAGGGCATTTGAGGAAGCCCATCGTTGGAATATACAAGCCAAGTTCTATAATAAAAATTCCCACTAGTATATGAAAGTGATAACTCAAGAGACTCTCTATATGAAGAACATGGTGCTACTTTGAAGCACAAATGTGGTAAAAGGATAGTAACATTGCCCCTTTTTCTCTTTTTTTTTCTTTTTTTGCGGGCTTCTTTGGGCCCCCCTTTTTTTATTTAGGCTTCTTTGGCCTCTCCTTATTTTTGATGGGGCAATGCTCTAATAATGATGATCATCACACTTTTATTTACTTACAACTCGATATTACAACTCGATACTAGAACAAAGATCTGACTCTATAGGAATGCCTCCGGCGGTGTACCGGGATGTGCAATGATCTAGCGTAGCAATGACATAAAAATGGACAAACCATGAAAACATCATGCTAGCTATCTTACGATCATGCAAAGCAACATGACAATAAATGCTCAAGTCATGTATATGATGATGATGGAAGTTGCATGGCAATATATCTCGGAATGGCTATGGAAATTCCATAATAGGTAGGTATGGTGGCTGTTTTGAGGAAGATATAATGAGGCTTATGTGTGATAGAACGTATCGTATCATGGGTGTTGAGGATATAGCTACTAAGTATAAACCGGCCAGGAGGGCCCGGTTCACCTTAGACTGTGCTGAAGCCCATGAAGGTCTTGAAGATGGCGTTCAACTAGTAAAGCTTGGAAGCCCACGGCCCAAAGGCGGATTAGGGCCCGTAGTGGTAAACCGCCATGATTATGTAAACTTGTAATAAGTTAGAAAGGAGAGAGACCGAGCCAGACACTTTGTATAGGTCGACTCGGGACTCTGTAGACCGGCCGAGCGTCAACCTGTGTATATAAAGGGATGACCCGGCGGCGGTTCAAGACAGACAGCAACAACTCGAGGCCTAGGCGAAGCTTATTCGCTCCCTAGTCATCGAAACCACATCAATCCCATCACAACTAGACGTAGGCTTTTACCTTCATCGAAGGGGCTGAACTAGTATAAACTCTTGTGTCTTTGCGTCCGCTTTAACCCCTTCAAGTTAACCCGTAGCGATGGCTCCACGACTAAGTCCTTTCACGAGGACATCTGCCGTGACAAAACCACGACAGTTTGTGCCCACCATGGGGCTATCGCACGATGGTTTGATGATCTTGGAGGGCAAGTTCGAAGGACTCGAAGGCTATGCTGTGGGCCGGATGACCAAGAGTCGTCGCGGCAAGCTCTACATCGACGACGCGGGATGGGGCCCCGACGCCGGCTCAATCGAGTACGGATACCGGGTCCCCTTTGGTGGCATACATGTTTTCATCGGCAAGATTGGTGAGCCAGGGGCTGAGCCGGACATCTGCACCGACCTTGTCGAGACGGCTCAGCGTACGAGATCTGCCCAGGTTAAACCGGCCGTGAAGCGTGCCTTTGTGGGAGTCATCCACGGAGGAAGTTATGAGGACGGATCGAAATCTGTGGCGAGACCATCGTCTACTCTCGCGACGAAGTCGTCAACCGGAGAAACTGAATCTCTATATCGGTTACAAGATGGCCGGATTGGGGCTGCTCGATGGTGACGAGATTCCGGACCCTCCGATCTGCCCAACCGGTTGGGATATTCATGGCGGTACACAAGCAGCACTTCACTCTTTGACTGCTGCGGCAATGATCTCCGGTTCAACAATGGCGACAATGCCGTGGCAGAGGGCCCCGTCGCCCGCCGCTCAAGTTTTATCAGATCTGTTCGATGTGTTGGCTGTGCTCATGGCGAGGCTAACCCGGCGGATTAGGACGCCATAACGCAGATTGCGAATGTGAAGGAACAAATCACTCAGCTAAAGCGGATCTAGCAGCTGCAAACGCCAGATGACGGCAGAGCGGGCCGCTTTAGATGCGCAGGCTTATAGGCTCATGTTGGATCAGAACGTGTCACATGAAGTCATGAAGAGGAAATATAGATCCGTTTGCCTTGATTTTGAAGCGAGACCTCTTCAACACCCCCGGAGCGGGAACCAGTAATCCGCCGGTGGTAAACCGGGCGGAAGCACCTGGGACGGGCGCGCCGGTCCAGCCCCGCTTAATAGATATACCTCGCCATAACGCCAGTGTGCCTCAGGCTGTGCAAACACCTCCGGGTCACTACTCCAACCTGATGGATAACCTTGTTGCAGCTGCGGCACGGCTGGAGGCCATTCCAATTGAAGGTGATTCACCACAGGCGGTAGAGACGCGCCGGATCAAGGAGCTCCTTAGGGCAACTTTGGTCCAACAGGAAGCGTATTCGTACAGCCGCGACCGGATCCACTCTACCCCCCGCCCAAGCCGGAGCTATAGCAGGCACGTGGATGAACCGGCTGTATCAAGTAATGCACGGCGTGGTGCGCCCCATGGCAACAACCCGGCAGGTGGTGTCGATAACGCCCTGGAGGTGGTGTACCGGGCCCGAGCGCGCAGGGAGGCCGAATTAGCAGCACAACATCAGGCTCATCAGCTTACGCCGGTTCGTCCGACCATCTCGTTCGAGCCTGGGGTTACCTCTAGCTCTTTGGGGGTGCCTTGCCTAGTCCCCGCTTTACGCAATGTGCGCTTGCCCAAAGATTTCAAGGGTCCGCGCAAGGTGCCAAATTACACTGCCGATTTATCTCCAGAAGCATGGATAGAAAGCTATGAGATGGCCATGGAGATGCTGGATGTGGATGAGGCTGCGTGTGCAAAGTACTTCACCATGATGCTTGAAGGCACGACCCGTACTTGGTTGAAGAGCTTGCCGCCCAATTCTATCAATTCATGGGCCCAGTTGCGGACCCGGTTTATCCAGAATTTCAAAGATACCTGTAAGCAGCCCATGTCCATAGTGGACTTGGCGGCTTGTGTCCAGGGGGAAGGGGAGTCAACAACCCATTGGGTACGCCGTGTTTCAGAAATCTTGCACTCGTCAGACCGGATCAACACTGACTCTGCGATCTTAACCCTGGAGGGCAACTGCCGGTTTCAGCCTCTGAAGTTAAAGTTGGGGCGCATGAAGTGATTTTGTAATGACATGGGAACTCTCATGGGCGCTTTAGTGAAGTATGCTAATTATGATAGTACCAAGGATCCCGAGTCCGCGATGACAAGACAGGAAGGAAGGAAGAACAACAACTCAAGGGCCAAAGAACATCACTCAGCAGTAATGGCAAGCGTAAAGCGGATGGCAACATGGACTTTGTAGCTAATACCAACGCGCAGGACATGGGTCAGCGACGCAGAGGTAAGGCGGCGAATCGTGGTGGGGCTCTGAATCCTAACCCGGATCACTTAAATTATTTATTGAATCAGCCCTGTCCAAAGCACGGGACGAAGGAGATGCCGGCCAACCACCTTTGGAAGGACTGCTACATTATGCAGGAGTTCAAGAGTTCTAATGCTTTCCGGTATGATCACGGCTCTGGCGGCGGTTCAGGATCTGGGCCGGGTTACGGTGGAGGAAATTCCGGTTCAGGATTTAATGGTAATCCAGGCGGACATAACAACCAGAACAATCAGAATAGCCAAGGTGGTTACAACCAACAACAGCAGCAGTCGAGTTATCAGAGCAACCCAAAGCAGTTGAATAGTGGGCAGTACCATGTCTTCACCACTAGCTTAGAAAAGCGAGACCGGAAGGTTCAGAAGAGGGCAGTCAACGCTGTTGAATCGGTCGTGCCCCATTACCTACGCTGGTCGGAGCAGCCCATTATATGGAGTAGAGAGGATCATCCTCCCCGGGTCGACAATCCGGGTCAGCTAGCCCTGGTGGTGGCACCTCAGGTGGGAGGTTATAAGTTAACCAAGGTACTCATGGATGGAGGGAGCAGCATTAACATCCTGTACTATGAGACCTTCCGTCGTATGGGGCTAACGGATAAACATCTCAAACCGTCCAATACAAAGTGTTCCATGGTGTGGTACACGCAAGTCAGCATATCCTGTTGGTAAAATAGCTCTGGAAGTGGCCTTTGGTGATGATTATGACTCCAGATCGGAAACATTGACGTTTGAAGTGGTAAAAATCCAAAGTCCATATCATGCCCTGTTCGGGCGACCGGCTTATGCCAAGTTCATGGCACGGCCTTGTTATATCTATTTGCAGCTCAAGATGCCGGGTCACAAGGGGACAATAACGGTTCATGGGAGCCGCAAGATCGCTTTGGAATGTGAGGAAGGTGATGCGGCCTATGCAGAGTCGGTTTGCGCTACGGAGGAGTTGAAATATTACAAGGACAACGTTGACCCGGCGGACATGACCCCTTTGAAGAAGCCGACTACAGAACATGATCCGGACCTGAAATTCAAATCGGCAGCTGAGACTAAGCTTGTTGACTTCGTGCTGGCGATTCGTCCAAGCAGTTCAAGATCGCGCCAACTTGATCCGAAATAGGAAAGCGCTCATCGAGTTCATCCGTGAGAATCGGGACATTTTGCATGGAAGCCTTCGACATGCCGGTGTACCGAGGCAACTCGCTGAGCACACTCTTAATGTTGATCCCAAGTACAAACCGGTGAAGCGGTTTCTCCGCGGTTTAACGAAGAAAGGCGCAAGGCCATTGGAGAGGAGGTGGCGGGCTCTTAGCAGCTGGTTTTATTGTTGAAGTCTTCCATCCAGAGTGTCTTGCTAATCCGGTGCTGTTTCTTAAGAAAACGACACTTGGCGCATGTGTGGATTACGAGATCTTAACAAGGCTTGTCCAGCAGATCCTTTGCCCTCCCGCATTGACCAGATTATTGATGCCATCTGCGGGTTGTGAGCGTTGAGCTTTTTGGATGCATATTCTGGGTATCATCAGATCAAGATGGCAGTTAAGGACCAGGAGAAAACAGAGTTTATCACTCCCTTCGGAGCCTTCTGCTATGTATCTATGCCTTTTGGGCTCAAGAGCGCCCAAGCAACTTATCAACGCTGTGTACAGAATTGCCTGCATAAACAGATCGGTCGTAATGTGCACGCCTATGTTGATGATATTGTGGTCAAGTCAAGGGAGAAGGAGACACTGATTGACGATTTGAAGGAAACCTTTGACAACCTGCGGGTTTACAAGATGATGCTCAACCCGGCCAAATGTGTCTTTGGTGTTCCGGCAGGCAAGTTATTGGGTTTTCTCGTGTCCAACAGGGGAATTGAAGCTAATCCGGAGAAGATTACGGCTATTACCTCCCTGGCTAAACCGAAGTGTATTAACGATGTCCAGCGTTTGGCAGGCGGATTGCCGCTGCCGAGCCGGTTTATCGGCCGCCTCGGAGAAGGCCATCCTTTGTACCGATGCTTGAAAAAACGGATCGGTTTATGCGAGTCCACCGCCGATGAAGCATTGGAGGACTTAAAGCGGCAATTGGCCAACCCGCCTGTGCTCGCCGCTCCCATTGACAGGGAGCCGCTTCTACTATATGTTGCTGCTAACGCCAGGGCGGTCAGCGTAGCCATTGTGGTGGAGCGGAAGGAGCCAGGAAGGAGCATCCGGTTCAACGTCCGGTTTACTATATCAGCGAGGTACTTATTGAATCTAAGCAAAGGTATCCGCATTGGCAGAAGCTGGTATATGGAGTTTTCATGGCAAGCCGGAAGCTAAGCAATATTTCCAAGGGCACCCCATCACGGTGGTCAGTTCTGCTCCCTTAGGCGATATCATACATAACCGGGAAGCGACTGGCCGAATTGCCAAGTGGGCTATAGAGCTTGGGCCGCATGGTCTGAAGTACGTTCCTTGGACGGCGGTGAAGTCTCAAGCACTTGTGGATTTCATTAATGATTGGACGGAGTTGCAAGCACCTGAAGAAAAGCCGGATCACACATATTGGACCATCCATTTTGACGGATCCGAGCAATTGAGGGCTCGGGGCTGGAGTCGATTAACTTCCCCACGAGGTGACAAGTTCATTACGTTCTCCGCTTAATGTTCCCTTGTACTAACAATGCAGCTGAGTATGAAGCCTTGCTCCATGGTCTCCGGATGGCTAAGGAGATGAATCTAAGCCGGGTTAAGTGCTTCGGTGACTCGGACCTAGTGGCTCAACAGGTGTCTGGCACTTGGGATTCAAAGGACCCACTCATGGCTGCATATCGTCGTGAGGTGGATATTGTTGCAGGTCATTTCAAGGGCTATCAGGTGGACCACGTGGACCATCGGAAGAATGAAGCGGCGGACGCTTTAAGCCGGTTGGGCTCTCAACGTAAACCGGTCCCGCCCAATGTTTTTCTGGACATGCTGCACAACCCGTCGGTCAAGCTCCCTGGTGAAGCGGATTTGGCTATTCCTGATCCGGAGGCTCAATTGGTGGCAGCTCTTCACGTCACTCCGGATTGGACGCTTCCTTATCTTGCATACATGAACCGGGGCGAGTTACCAGAAGATGAGACGTTGGCCCGGCAGATAGTCCGACGATCCAAGTCTATGACCATTGTTAATGGCGAATTGTATCATTGCAGCGTGTCAGGGGCGTTTCAACGCTGTGTGTCCCCTGAGGAAGGCTGTAAAATATTGCATGAGATCCACGAAGGAGATTGTGGTCACCACGCCGGTTCAAAATCCTGGTGGCTAAAGCGTTCCGCCACGGTTTCTATTGGTTGACTGCTCATGCTGATGTGGAAGATCTGGTCAGACGATGTGATGGTTGCCAAAAGTTTTCCAGACGCGCTCATGTACCGGCCCAAGAATTAAGGATGATTCCAATTACTTGGCCGTTTGCAACTGGGGTTGGATATGGTTGGACCTTTCAAAAGGTCCAAGGACAAGAAGACCCACCTCCGGTGGCGGTTGACAAGTTTACAAAGTGGGTAGAGGCGAACACATTAGCAAGTGTGACGCGCCACGGCGGTTCAGTTCATCAAAAAGGTGATTTTCCGGTTTGGCTTTCCACACAGTATCATCACAAATAATGGTACCAATTTGTCCAAAGGTGCCATGAAAGAGTTCTGCGAACGTGAACACATCCGGCTTGACGTTTCTTCAGTAGCCCACCCACTGTCCAATGGTCAAGGAGAAAGGGCTAATCAAGAGATCTTGAGAGGCATCAAGCCCCGGCTTATGGTCCCTTTGCAGAGGACACCGGGTTGTTGGGTAGAAGAACTACCATCTGTGTTATGGAGTATCAACACTACGCCCAACAGATCCACAGGATACACACCGTTCTTTATGGTCTATGGAGCGGAGGCGGTTCTCCCCAGTGACATCCGTCATGACTCACCTCGTGTGGCAGCTTATGTTGAAGTGGATAACGAGACGGCACGACAAGACGCTTTGGACCTGTTGGATGAGGAGCGTGACATAGCAGCTGCCCGCTCGGCGATTTACCAACAGGATCTTCGTCGTTACCATAGTCGTCGGGTCAGAACCAGAACTTTTCAAGAAGGAGATTTGGTGCTTCGGCTCATCCAAGACCAGACTGATATGCACAAGTTGTCCCCACCTTGGGAGGGACCTTTCATGGTCAGCAAGAATCTGCACAACAGGTCATACTATCTGATCGATATTCGAGAGCATAAAGACTCACGTACATCGGAGGAGGAGACCAACAGGCCGTGGAACATAGCTCATCTTCGGCCTTATTATACCTGAGCCACCGGCTCTACTCATGTACATATTATGACAAAGTGTATATATTATGAATAAAGTAATAAACCGGAGCCTCGGCTAAAGCGGGTATCTGTTCATTACATCATGCGTGGTTACATGGAGTTGTTCTGTCTTAAAGCGGCCTCCGTTTACCCCCTGAGTTTGCTTTTCAAAAGCTTTATGATATCACTTGGGGGCTTGGTCGTGTCCGAACCAATGCAACACCTTTTGATAGGCGAAAGCCACCAGATCACTTGGGGACATGGTCAAGTCTGAACCAGTCACGCCTCTTGATCGCCTAAGGCCATAGAGTCACTTGGGGCTTGGTCAACCCAACCATTGCCACGCCACTTGATCGACATAATGCCACGATTTCAGTTGGGGACCTGGCTGACTTGAACCATAGCTACACCTTATTGGGAGCTTGGTCGTGTCCGACCATGGTAACACAATCTGATCGGCTTAGTAAAGCCTCTTTTTGCAAACGGTTTTATCATTGCCTTTGCTTCCATATTTTTTCATAACTGTTATTTGATTTTTTTTGCGTTTTTTAAACCGATAACATTTTTCACCGGTTCAAACTGTCAATTGACGGAATTCGGTCCATTTTTAATCCGGAGATAATTTTTCCGGTTTGACTTTTTCTGTTAACATCCCATTATGGAGTAACAGGGGGCTTGTCATGACCCGGCACGGTTTACATGGTAAACCGGCATTATAAACACATGAGCTGTTTTTCTCCTTTGACGGTAACGGTTTATACAACCTCCGCTTCAAGATTGGCTAAGCCAACTTCATGCCCAGCGATGGCAGGTATTTTGCATCACAAATTTTGGTTATATACCTCAATATTTCATTTCATATATATATGAATGTCACAAGCCGGCTGGCAGCACAAACCGCCGTGGCAGTTTAAGATTTTGTGACTGCAGGCAATATAGATTGAAGGTTTCGATCATTTAATTAAAAGTATCAGCACCCATGCACGAAGGCATATTAAAAGCAAAAGTGTTGGCTATCCTATTACAAGGCATTCAGAGGCCCAAAATTTGGAATTGCTTCATAACGGGGAGTTTCTGACGTATCAACCGACTTGACGGATTAAGCTTCATTGCCGGGTTGAGGTGAAGTAGATGGGTCGTCTGGCGTCGGTTCAACTTCTTCCTCCTCACCATCCAATGGCCGGAAGTCATTGGTGGTCCAGTCAATCCGGGTTAAAGCCTAAAAGACAGCCTCTTCACTTATAAGCTCAACCGGATCAACGTCAGGGGCATAAGTGTGCTTACGGGTTGGTGGAACAAGGTTCTGCACTTCCGGAATAACAGCTTCAACCCGTCTGTTGTTCGCGTCGTAGAAGGAGCGGTGCACCGTCAGGTTGGCCTCTTCTACCAGTTGACTCGCCAAAGGACGCATCTCCCTTGTTACCCGTTTGAGAGCATCATTATCAAATACTTCGCCATTTTCTTGAGCACTGGGGAAGCCTTTGGCTATGTCAGCCGGATCAAGGTCAGCTATCCATGCTTTGGTGCGAGTTAGTGCCAATAAGGTGCCAGCCCGGGCAGCGGATCGTTTCAATTCTTCTATCTGTGCTGGTATCATAGATAGTTGGTCCAGTGTGTCCTTGATCAGTGTCGGAGCTGCATTATCATAAGAAGTGGCGCAAATAACTCGTTGGGTGCCGGTATACAGCTGTTCAATTAGCGTATACGCGGCCTTGAGTTTCTTCCGCATGTCGAGCCACGATGAGCAATGCGCCTACCTATACCGGTTTAAGAAAGTTCAGGTTAAACCGAGGAAATTTCAAACGGAATATTCATCGCAACCTTGGTGAAACGTTGCTTACCAAATATTGCGAGAGGTCATGGCATTGATTTGGCACTTTAATCCAAAGGAGCTCTTCCGTCATTTGGTTTAAGAGCTGCTTCAGCATCTTCCGCCCGTTTTAGCAAGCCCACCTTTTCAGTATCCCAGCTGGCCCGCTCAGACTTAAACCACTCCTTGAGCTGCTCCATGGTAGTCAAGGCGGTTTTCAGCTCATCCTTGGCCTTGGAGGTTTCTGCTTGTTGAGATTTCAGATTTTCTTGAAGATCATTGATTTGTGAGACTTGTTGGCATATCTCACTCTGCAGCAAAAAGGGAGCATGTTAATATCTTCATAAGAAGTCCCAAGCGCATAACCAGTCATACACTTGGCACTTGGGGGCTAATGCGGATCATTTTTTATACTGATTATTGAAGTCCCATGGATTAATACAAGTGTTAATCATGGCACTTGGGGGCTAATGCGTGTTTGATCAGAAATATATAAGACAAAGTACTATGGATTATGCAAAGTCCCGGTTTGACTTTCTAGGGACAAACCGGCCCTTGGGGGCTACTATGCAATGAAGGTACAAGAGAAAGGCACAACTGTTTACCTCATAGCGCTCCTTCATAAGATTTACTAAACCGGCTTCATAATCACGGCTTGTGTAGAGCCGCCTCGAGAAGCAGTGAGGAAGGTCTTAGGCGGAGAGATTGTTATAAGTCGACAGATCAGTTTTTCCTTCCCTTTGCTCATGGCAGCAAATTCTTCCTTGGCAGAGTGCTTTGATAAAGCAACCGGATTGCCAGGGGTGGTATATCTTGGTGCCGTAACTACGACATCATCATCTTTGGTCGGACTGGCCAAAGTAGCATTTTCAACAGGGCTTGGCGCTTTCATATCCGGGCTTGGCGGATCAGCAGTTGAGTCCCGTTGTTCTGCTGCAGGACTCGGAGGAGCAGGAGGATGTGAAGTCTCAACTTGGACATCCGGTTCAACCTCTGGCGGATTAGCATTGGCATCTTGATTTTTCCCAGCAGAGTTGTCTTTACCAACTTCGGGATTTTCACCATGATGCTCTGGAGTCTTCTCCGGATCAACATCCACAGTAGGGTCGAGGGTCTTGGCCTTTTTACTAAGTCGGGCCTTGGTGCTACAACATCAAGAGTTAGAATATGATAAACCGACAAATACAAGGAAAAAATTAAGGAGTAATATACTTACCCAGCAGCAACTTTGAGAGGAGGCAGCTGAGTGGTTGATGAACCGCCAGACGAGTTGGAAGAAGCCTGGTAATTCGGATCAAACGGATTGAGAGGGCATCGGAAGAAACCTTTCAAAGGATAACGCTTTTCAGGATAACAAGTCACCTCTGGACGACGTTTCTGGGTTGGTGTGTCAGCTAAACCGGACGACGTAATTTGTTGACCGCTATGCCGGGTCGTACGGCGTTCTTCAGTTTGCTGTGTCTTCAAAGAAAATTTTGGATCCAAATGAGCATAGGAGTGAGATTGTTTCACTTTCCGGACTGCTGTGGCGAATTCTTTTAACTGGTACAAGATCGTAATCGGAAGAAAGAAGGATTACCTCAACAGTTCTCGCATGGCTGGCCTCGGCGTCATCCCAGGAATTGTAATCGTCAATAAAATGAATGAAAAAGAACCAAGTGAGTCAAGCTCTACCTCAGCATCTGATTCTTCATCTTCCGGCGGTTCGTAAGACTCGCGGTTTTTCTCTTGCCGCTTTTCTTGGTGGTCTTGGTCTTTGCACGAGGAACCCGGGCGGTTTAGTTCGTTTCAAAAGGAGCTATTAGCCTGAAAATTAATACTGAGAGGATTAATACAATCAAATATGGAATCAAAGTCAGTAGAGTAATGAGAGGAACCTTACATGGGCGGTTTGTTGGAGATGCGAGCGGAGCCAACCGGTTTGGCTGCATGCGGAGATCGGTTCATCGAGCACTTTCTTCACTGTTTCGGTAACTTCAAGCTCAGTTATTGATAGTTTGTGATGTCATTGAGGATCTTTGACATCACTAGTATATTCGTGCATCAGTCCGGGGCGGCGGCTTAATGGCAAGATGCCCCAAGAAACCCAGCAGCGGACAAGGTCAATACCAGTTAAACCGTTGGCCATCAGAGCCCGGAGCTTGGTAATTTGAGGTGCAAAATTCTTCCGTTCTGCGGCGGTCAAGCGCAAAGGCAATGGGTGGCTGTTGCTAAGCCGGTGAGGGCGATAACCCGGCAAGGGATTTTCTCCGTTAGGAGCAGTGTTCCGGCAATAGAACCAGGTTTGATTCCAATCTTTAGGATGGCTATGATGTTTGGCGTGAGGGAAGTCCACTTCCTTCCTTTTATGGATTGAAACGCCACCAAGTTCTGTGTTAGGACCGTCCGAGAATTCTGTACGGCGGTTCAAATGAAAGAAATCTTGAAATAACTCCACGGTTGGTTCTTCTTGAAGATAGACTTCGCAGAATACTTGAAAGTTGCATATATTGGACACGGAGTTCGGACCAATATCTTGTGGATGGAGTTGGAAGCTTGCGAGGACATCCCGAAAATTTTGATCCGGGCGGGCTGAATCCCCGGTCTAGGTGTTGCATAAAAACAATCACTTCTCCTTCTTGAGGTTCAGGTGGACATTCCGATTCCGGAACTCGCCAGTGGAGAACATTTTTTGAGGCTAAAACGCCAGTGGTGACGTAGCCGTTGAGTTGTGTTTTCGTGATCCGGGACGGAACCCAATTGCAAGCAGTAAATTGTTTCGCCATTCCGGAAGGGGGGAGCTGAAAGAAAATCAAACAGGTGCCGGTTTACTGTCCACGGTTTGTAAGTGAAAAAATTTAGTGTTAAATCGGTGAAAATACAATGCAAGGTCAAGTTGGCGGTTTAAGAGAGGGCTAATGACATATGGCGGATTGGCCATCAAGGATTAAACCGCCCATAGGCAGAAAGGCCCAGATTCAAAATTTCTGCTAAGTATTGACAGAAACAGGTTTTACACAATGTTCAAATCTATTTGGATCAACCGCACATCTATAAAGCAGTTTTTACTACGTTCTTTAAAAGGCGTTCAAGTAAAACAGATAAGGATGCATACTCTACCAGAAGAAAAGGAAGGGCTGCTAGTATTAAAAACAGATGCGGAAAGACTACCGCAGGAGATCTATATCGTTTTTGGATCAAAACTACCGTGGCGGAAGGTAGGATGAAGAGGAAAATGGAGAGCTATGCGGATGAGCTTGTAAAACCTAATGCAGATCTAAGGACGAGGAACAGAAGAAGCTTACCGCTGCAGATTACGGCGGAGGGGGGCGATGAGCCTCTGATCTAATTCAGGTTGATGCAGCGGCCTTGGTTGGTGCAGTTCTCGAAGGTCGCGGACGGCGGCGGAGCTTCAGAGCTGAGGGCGTCGCGAGGAAGAAGAAGATGCAGAAGAGAGAGAAAAAGGAGCCCTCGGGCTTTATTTATAAGGGAAAGAGTAAATGGCAGGCGCGAGAATCAAGGCGGCCGAAGCGGCCGAGTGGGCGCGCCTGTCGCCTCGATTTTTGAGATAATCATTAATGAGAAGGGAATCTTTTTATCCTTTTATGCAGAGATGATGTCATGACGGACTGTTGCGGTGCTCTGAAGATGACGTCACGGCGGTTTACAAAAATTCACAGGAGAAGTCAATACGGCGGTTTACAAAAATTCACAGGAGAAGTCAATATGGCGGTTTACGAAAATACAAGAGGATGTTTACAAGATATTTTTAGTGTTGAAGATTGACATGAATAAATTCAAATCAATCCGGGCCTCTTGTTGAGGATATAGCTACTAAGTATAAACCGGCCAGAGGGCCCGGTTCACCTTAGATCATCTTTGAAGCCCATGAAGGTCTTGAAGATGGCGTTTAACTAGTAAAGCTTGGAAGCCCACGGCCCAAAGGCGGATTAGGGCCCGTAGTGGTAAACCGCCATGATTATGTAAACTTGCAATATAATTTAGAAAGGAGAGAGACCGAGCCGGACACTTTGTATAGGCCGACTCGGGACTCTGTAGACCGGCCGGGCGTCAACCTGTGTATATAAAGGAATGACCCGGCGGCGGTTCAAGACAGACAACAACAACTCGAGGCCTAGGCGAAGCTTATTCGCTCCCTAGTCATCGAAACCACATCAATCCCATCACAACTAGATGTAGGCTTTTACCTTCATCGAAGGGGCCGAACTAGTATAAACTCTTGTGTCTTTGCGTCCGCTTTAACCCCTTCAAGTTAACCCGTAGCGATGGCTCCACGACTAAGTCCTTTCACGAGGACATCTGCCGTGACAAAACCACGACAACGGGGTTTGGATGCACCGGCGAAGTTTGCACCAACTCTTGAGGTGAGAAAGGGCAATGCACGGTACCGAAGAGGCTAGTAATGATGGAAGGGTGAGAGTGCGTATAATCCATGGACTCACATTAGTCATAAAGAACTCATATACTTATTGAAAAAGTATATTAGCCCTCGAAGCAAAGTACTACTACGCATGCCCCTAGGGGGATAGATTGGTAGGAAAAGACCATCGCTCATCCCCGACCGCCACTCATAAGGAAGACAATCAATAAATACCTCATGCTCCGACTTTTCGTTACATAACGGTTCACCATACGTGCATGCTACGGGAATCACAAACCTCAACACAAGTATTTCTACAATCCACAACTACCCACTAGCATGACTCTAATATCACCATCTTTATATCGCAAAACTATTGCAAGGAATCAAACATATCATATTCAATGATCTACAAGTTTTATGTAGGATTTTATGACTAACCATGTGAATGACCAGTTCCTGTCATCTCTCTAAATAGATATAAGTGAAGCACGAGAGTTTAATTATTTCTACAAAAGATATGCCCACGCTCTAAAAATATAAGTGAAGCAAAAGAGCATTCTACAAATGGCAGTTGTCTAAGTGAAGAGAAACCGGCAATCCAAACTTCAAATGATATAAGTGAAGCACATTAAGCATTCTATAAAGCCATACTCAAAAGATATAAGTGAAGTGCAAAGAGCATTCTATAAATAAAACAAGGACTATCTCATACCAGCATGGTGCATAAAAGAAAAATGAAAACTAAATGCAAAAGACGCTCCAAGATTTGCACATATCGCATGAAAGAAACGAATCCGAAAACATACCAATATTTGTTGAAGAAAGAGGGGATGCCTTCCGGGGCATCCCCAAGCTTAGACGCTTGAGTATACTTGAATATTTACTTGGGGTGCCTCGGGCATCCCCAAGCTTGAGCTCTTGCCTCTCTTCCTTCTTCTCACATAGAGACCTTCTCGATCATCGAACACTTCATCCACACAAAACTTCAACAGAAAACTCGGTAAGATCCGTTAGTATAATAAAGCAAATCACTAATCTAAGTACTGTTGCAAACCAATTCATTTTTTTTTGCATTGTGTCTACTGTAATATAGCTTTTTCATGGCTTAATCCACTGATATAAATTGACAGTTTCATCAAAACAAGCAAACTATGCATCAAAAACAGAATCTGTCTAAAACAGAACAGTCTGTAACAATGTGAACATTCGCCATACTTCTAATACTTAAAAATTCTGCTAAAATTAGGAAAAATAAAAAAATTGTACAGAAAGACAGTGCAAAAAGAATCAGAACCATTTGTCGTTCCAGTAAAAAATTAAAATTCGTGCACTACAGCCAAAGTTTCTGTCCTGCACCGTACAAACCAACAAGTATTGTAAACATCCTAAAGGCAAACCTTGGCACATTATTTTTATAATACAATGGAATTTTACAAGGGGATAATTATTTTTATTGAAAAGTTTCTGTAATTAAGATTCACAAAGTTCCCATGGGCATGAACAAAGTTCAAGGACGTACCCCACTTTCACAATGCCCGTCTTTCTCACTTTCACTTTCCTTTTTGAAAAGTTTTGGGTTCCCCTCTTTATTTTTGTTGTTTTTAAACTATATGAAAGCACTCAACAGAAATAAATGACTCTCTAAAACTTCCGGGTTGTCTCCCTGGCAGCGCTTTCTTTAAAGCCATCAAGCTAGGCATATTGTGCTCAAGTAATGGATCCACCCGGATCCCAAGGTATATCAAAACCAATTTTAATTAACAATGATTTGTAATTTAGTAATGAGCACAAAGCAACATATATCATGCAACAACGAAGTCTAACTCTCTTCCTATGCATCGGCATGTCATAAAATAACAATTCATGCACACAAAGTAAAGGCCAATGCATAATATAAACAGTTTCTTGCAATTTTATCGTGTTGGAAACATAAAGAGGCGGAGATGTAGTTCCTCTCTCATAATAATTGCAAGTAGGAGCAGCAAGCACATGCATATTATAATCATCAAAATCATCATGTGCAATGGTAAAAGGCAACCCATCAATATAATCCTTAATAAGGGCAAACTTCTCCGATATAGTATAATTGGGAGAATTCAAAAGATAATAGGACTATCATGTGTGGGTACAATAGCAACAATTTCATGTGTAACATAAGGAACTATAGCAAGTTCATATCCATAAGCATAATTCATATTGGCATCTTGGCCACAAGCATAGCAAGCATCATCAAAAAGGGATATTTCAAAAGAATCAAAGGGATAATAACAGTCATCATTGAAGGAAATATGCCCTAGAGGCAATAATAAAGTTATTATTTATTTCCTTACTTCATGATAAATGTTTATTATTCATGTTAAAATTGTATTAACCGGAAACATGATGCATTTGTGAATACATAGACAAACATATAGTCACTAGTATGCCTCTACTTGACTAGCTCATTAATCAAAGATGGTTATGTTTCCTAACCATAGACATGTGTTGTTATTTGATTAATGGGATCACATCATTAGGAGAATGATGTGATTGACATGACCCATTCCGTTAGCCTAGCACTTGATCGTTTAGTATATTGCTATTGCTTTCTTCATGACCTATACATGTTCCTGTAACTATGAGATTATGCAACTCATGTTTACCGGAGGAACACTTTGGGTGCTACCAAACGTCACAACGTAACTGGGTGATTATAAAGGAGTACTACAGGTGTCTCCAAAGGTACATGTTGGGTTGGCGTATTTCGAGATTAGGTTTTGTCACTCCGATTATCGGAGAGGTATCTCTGGGCCCTCTCGGTAATGCACATCACTATAAGCCTTGCAAGCAATGTAACTAATGAGTTAGTTACAGAATGATGCATTACGTAACGAGTAAAGAGACTTGCCGGTAATGAGATTGAACTAGGTATTGGATACCGACGATCGAATCTCGGGCAAGTAACATACCGATGACAAAGGAACAACGATGTTGTTATGCGGTTTGACCGATAAAGATCTTCGTAGAATATGTAGGAGCCAATATGGGCATCCAGGTTCCGCTATTGTTTATTGACCGAGAATAGTTCTAGGTCATGTCTACATAGTTCTTGAACCCATAGGGTCCGCACGCTTAAGGTTTCGATGCGGTTATATTATGAGTTTATGAGTTTTGATGTACCGAAGGAGTTCGAGTCCGGATGAGATCGGGGACATGATGAGGAGTCTCGAAATGGTCGAGACGTAAAGATCGATATATTGACGACTATATTCGAGTTCAGAAAGGTTCCGAGTGATTCGGTATTTTTCGAGTACCGAGAGTTACGGAATTCGCCGGGAGTATATGGGCCTTATTGGGCCATACGGGAATAGAGGAGATAGGCTAAAGGAAGGAGGCCTCGCCCCCTCTCCGTCCGACTGGACAAGGCGCAGCCCCCCTTCCTTCTTCCTCTCCCCTCTTTCCCTTCTCCTACTCCAACAAGGGAGGTGGAATCCTACTAGGACTAGGGAGTCCTAGTAGGACTCCACACTTGGCGCCCCTCCTAGGGCCGGCCTCCTCCCCTTGCTCCTTTATATACGGGGCAGGGGGCACCCCATGACACACAAGTTGATCTACGGATCGTTCCTTGGCCGTGTCGGTGCCCCCTCCACCATATTCCACCTCGGTCATATCGTCGCGGAGTTTAGGCGAAGCCTGCGTCGATAGAGCATCATCATCGTCCCACGCCGTCGTCTTGTGGAACTCATCCCGACACTTTGCTGGATCGGAGTCCGGGATCGTCATCGAGCTGAACGTGTGCTGAACTCGGAGGTGTCGTGCGTTCGGTACTTGGATCGGTCGGATCGTGAAGGCGTTTACTACATCAACCGTGTTGTCATAACGCTTCCGCTTACGGTCTACGAGGGTACGTGGACAATACTCTCCCCTCTCGTTGCTATGCCATCACCATGATCTTACGTGTGCGTAGGAAATTTTTTGAAATTACTACGTTCCCCAACAATCATAGCAATCATCCTTCGGTAAGCACGAAGGGAAATTAAACAATGTATGAGTTGAAGAGTTACTCTCATTAGAAGGTGGGCACAGGTGATCAATCCACTATTCCTCCTTTTGTTCTTCACTCTCCTCCTCATCTTTTTCATCCAATGAGCTCACAGTTTCATCATCTTCTTCTTCCATAGATTCCTGCAAAATATTAGTCTCTTCTTGGACAGCGGAGACTTTCTCAATAAGCGCATTAATATATGAATTATATTCCTAATTATCATAGCAATATTTTAGGATAGCTAAATTTTCAGGCCTATAAACGTCATCATCAAAAGCTTCATACTTTTCAAACAAAGATTCAATTTCATAAGCACCCTTAAAAGAAACAAATTCTTCTATTTGTTCCACATCATAGTAATCATATATACCTCTAGCATAAGACGCTAAGGTTTCATTATCGTTAAATTTGCATGAAAAGGGAAGGTGTGGAGCCTTCGTCCTAGAGCAACAAGTATAATCATAATTCAAGCATAGTTGTCTAGCATACCACTTCAATATATGAATTTGATCCCATAATAGTTTCCCTTTTTGTGTCAAGCGATAATCCCTAAAGTATTCACGTTGATCCAACGTTACTCCCATAACATAACTGAATGGGGTTTTCTCAGGATTATCAAAGTAGTACATAATATCTTTCACATAACCAGCATCGACGGTTTTAGGAGGTTCCCTATCTCCATGAGCAGAAAGTACACCTAATTTTTTTGTATTTCGTGTTCCATATCCATAACTAAAGATAAAGAACAACTAAGAACAACAAATAAAAATTACTTAGTGATAAAGCAAACAAGCACACACGAGAATATTCACCCCACGCTATGGCTCCCCGGCAATGGCGCCAGAAAAAGGTCTTGATAACCCACAAGTACATGGGATCGCAACAGTTTTCGATAAGTAAGAGTGTCGAACCCAACGAGGAGCTAAAGGTAGAACAAATATTCCCTCAAGTTCTATCGACCACTGATACAACTCTACGCACGCTTGACGTTCGCTTTACCTAGAACAAGTATGAAACTAGAAGTACTTTGTAGGTGTTGTTGGATAGGTTTGCAAGAAAGTAAAGAGCGCGTAAATAAAAGCTAGGAGTTGTTTAGATAAAGACACAACTAAATTAGTAAAGAGATTTTTGTTACGAGAAAGTTATTTGTCCCTAGGCAATCGATAACTAGACCGGTAATCATTATTGCAATTTTATTTGAGGGAGAGGCATAAGCTAACATACTTTCTCTACTTGGATCATATGCACTTATGATTGGAACTCTAGCAAGCATCTGCAACTACTAAAGATTCATTAAGGTAAAACCCAACCATAACATTAAAGTATCAAGTCCTCTTTATCCCATACGCAAACAACCTACTTACTCGGGTCTGTGCGTCTATCACTCACGCCACCCACCATAAGCAAATCATGAACATATTGCAAACCCTACAGTGGAGATCCCTCACGCTTGCGCGACATGGAGAGCACCATAGGACAACACCAATAATAAAGCATGCAACTCAAACCAATCTTGATCATCAAATAACCCATAGGACAAAACGAATCTACTCAAACATCATAAGATAGCCATACATCATTGGGAAATAATATATAGCGTTGAGCACCATGTTTAAGTAGAGATTACAGCGGGTAAGAGAGAGGTTACACCGCTGCATAGAGGGGGGAAGAGTTGGTGATGATGGCGGCGAAGTTGTTGGTGAAGATTGCGGTGATGATGATGGCCACGGCGGCGTTCCGGCGCCACCGAAAGAGAAGGGGAGAGGGGTCCTGAGGGAGTCCTGGATTAGGGGGTGTCCGGATAGCTGGACTATAACCTTTGGCCGGACTCTTGGACTATGAAGATACAAGATTGAAGACTTTGTCCCGTGTTCGGATGGGACTTTCCTTGGCGTGGAAGGCAAGCTTGGCAATACGGATATGTAGATCTCCTCCCATTGTAACCGACTCTATGTAACCCTAGCCCTCTCCGGTGTCTATATAAATCAGAGGGTTTAGTCCGTAGGACACAACAACAATCATACCATAGGCTAGCTTCTAGGGTTTAGCCTCCCTGATCTCGTGGTGGATCTACTCTTGTACTACCCATATCATCAATATTAATCAAGCAGGAGTAGGGATTTACCTCCATCGAGAGGGCCCAAACCTGGGTAAAAACATTGTGTCCCTTGTCTCCTGTTACCATCCGCCTAGACGCACAGTTCGGGACCCCCTACCCGAGATCCGCCGGTTTTGACACCGACATTGGTGCTTTCATTGAGAGTTCCTCTGTGTCGTCATCTTTAGGCCCGATGGCTCCTCCGATCATCAACAACGAGGCGGTCCAGGGTGAGACTTTCCTCCCCGAACAGATCTTCGTATCCGGCGGCTTTGCACTGCGGGCTAATTCGCTTGGCCATCTGGAGCAGATTGAAAGCTACGCCCCTGGCCATCAAGTCAAATCTAGAAGTTTGAACTACACGGCTGACATCCGCGGAGACTTGATCTTCGACGGATTCGAGCCACAGCCGAGCGCGCCGCACTATCACGATGGGCATGATTTAGCTCTGCCGCCGAACAGTGCCTTGGAGGCCGCACCCGCATCAGCTCCGACCCTTAGCTCGGAGCCAACTGCGCTGATCGAGGACGGGTGGCTAGACCCCGTCGCGAGGGCTGCAGTCTCAACGGCGATCGAGCCGAACACCAGCCTTATCCTCGGCGAAGACCGTGACTCAAAGGTGCCGGACTCTCCTCCGGACTCTGAACCCTCCGCGCCCCTGCCAATCGAATCCGATTGGGCGCCGATCATGGAATTCACCGCCACGGATATCTTTTAGCACTCGCCCTTCGGCGACATCCTGAATTCACTAAGGTCTCTCTCTTTGTCAGGAGAGTCCTGGCCGGATTATGACCGACAGGATTGGGATGCGGACGATGAATAAATTCGACGCCCACCCGCCACCCACTTCGTAGCCACTTTCGATGATTTAACAGACATGCTAGACTTCGACTCCGAAGACATCGACGGTATGGACGATGATGTAGGAGACAAACAGGAACCAGCGCCTATAGGGCACTGGAAAGCCACCTCGTCATATGACATATATATGGTGGATACACCCAAAGAAGGCAATGGCAACGGAACAGCGGGGGATGATCCCTCCAAGAAGCAACCCAAGCGCCGGCGTCGGCGGCGCCGCTCTAAGTCCCGCCAAAGCAAAAACGGTGATACCGGCACAGGAGACAATAACACCCCAGACAGTGCCGAAGACAACTCCCCCCAGCAAGATTCAGCGCAGGAGGATGGAGAAGCCAGCCCCCCTAAGAGAGCGGCAGACAGAGAGGAAGAGGATGATAATTACATGCCTCCCTCCGAGGACGAGGCAAGCCTCGGCGACAACGAATTTGTCGTGCCTGAGGATCCCGTTGAACAAGAGTGCTTTAAGCGCAGGCTTATGGCCACAGCGAGTAGCCTTAAGAAAAAACAGCAACAGCTTAGAGCTGATCAAGACTTGCTAGCCGACTGATGGACTGAAGTCCTTGCGTCCGAGGAGTATGAACTCGAACGCCCCTCCAAGAGCTACCCAAAGCGCAGGTTGCTACCCAGATTAGAGGAGGAAGCACCTAAACCTACATCACCAGCGCATGATGGGCGGACCGGCCACCTCATGGCCGCGACAGAGAGGCCTCTCGGCCCTCCACTCAAGCCGCACCCCGACGCCGCTCAAAAAATACCAAGGCAAGGGGAAACACGCTAGACCAGCGAGATGTGTTGGAGGACAAGGCAAGGAAAACAAGATCGATCTACAGATCGCGTGGGCGCCCCACGACACGAGACGATAACCGTCAAGCCGGATACAGTAAATCTGGTTCGGCCGAACACAGCAGACAAAGCTCATTTGAGCTACGTCGTGATATAGCCCAGTACAGAGGCGCCGCACACCCACTATGCTTCACAAATGAAGTAATGGATCATCAAATCCCAGAGGGTTTCAAACCCGTAAACATTGAATCATACGACGACACAATAGATCCTGCGGTATGGATCGAGGACTATCTCCTTCATATCCACATGGCCCGCGGTGACGATCTACACGCCATCAAATACCTCCCACTCAAGCTTAAAGGACCAGCTCGGCATTGGCTTAACAGCTTGCCAGCAGAGTCAATTGGATGTTGGGAGGACCTGGAAGCTGCATTCCTCGACAATTTCCAGGGCACCTATGTGCGACCACCAGACGCCGATGACCTGAGCCACATAATTCAGCAGCCAGAAGAATCTGCCAGACAATTCTGGACACGGTTCCTAACCAAGAAAAATCAAATCGTCGACTATCCGGACGCAGAGGCCCTAGCTTCCTTCAAACATAACATCCGTGACGAGTGGCTTGCCCGGCACCTTGGACAGGAAAAGCCGAAATCTATGGCAGCCCTCACGACACTCATGACCCGCTTTTGCGCAGGAGAAGACAGCTGGCTAGCTCGTAGTAATAACATGGCCAAGAGCCCTGGTACTTCGGATACCAAGGACAGCAATGGCAGGTCACGCCGCAACAAGCACAAGCGCCGCATTAACAGCGACAATGCTGAAGATATGGAAGTTAATGCCGGATTCAGTGGCTCTAAACCCGGTCAGCGGAAAAAAGCCATTCAAAATAAACACTCTGGGCCCGTCCAGTTTGGACCGTATACTCGATCGCTCGTGCCAGATACATGGCACCCCCGAAAAACCAGCAAATCACACCAACAGGGATTGTTGGGTGTTCAAGCAGGCCGGCAAGTTAAATACCGAAAACAGAGACAAGGGGCTACATAGCGATGACGAGGAGGAGCCCCGGCCGCCGAACAATAGTGGACAGAAGGGTTTCCCCCCACAAGTGCGGACGGTAAACATGATATATGCAACCCACATCCCCAAGAGGGAACGGAAGCGTGCGCCGAGCAACGTATACGCGTTGGAGCCAGTCGCCCCAAAGTTCAACCCATGGTCCTCCTGCCCGATCACTTTTGATCGAAGGGACCACCCCACTAGCATCCGCCATGGCGGATTCGCCGCATTGGTTCTAGACCCAATCATTGACGGATTTCACCTCGCTCGAGTCCTTATGGACGGCGGCAGCAGCCTGAACCTGCTTTATCAGGATACAGTGCGGAAAATGGGCATAGATCCCTCAAGGATTAAACCCACAAAACGACCTTTAAAGGCGTCATACCAGGTGTAGAGGCCAATCTGACGAGCTCGATTACACTTGAAGTGGTCTTGGATCCCGGATAATTTCGAGCGAGGAGTTAATCTTCGATATAGTCCCGTTCGCGATGGCTATCACGCCTTCGCCGGACGAACCGCATTGCAAAGTTCAATGCGGTGCCGCTTCACGATACCTCAAGCTCAAGATGCCAGGATCTAGAGGAGTCATTACGGTCAATGGAAACACCGAACGCTCTCTCTGAACGGAGGAGCATACGGCGGCCCTCGCAGCGGAAGTACAAAGCAGCCTCTCAAGGCAATTCTCCAGTTCGGCTATTAAACATCCGGACACCGTCAAGCGCGTCCGGAGTAACCTACAACAAGACCGCCTAGCACGTTCCGAGCAAGCGTAGCAATGCGGCCCCAACCCCAGCCCTCGCGAAATTGCGAAACCAGTACTACGCGTACATAATTACGCTTTGAAAATACCATGGGCACAGGGGGAGGGGCACAACAACGGCACGCCCAAAATGCGGCTCAACCGCACTAGGGGCTCCCGATTTCGTCATTTTTTCCTTTCTTTCAGGATCCACTATCTGGAAGGCCTGTCCGGCAGTACAATCACCGAACACACGATGCAACAACCAAGGAGGCAGAAAGCTACGTCGAATTCCCACGTGGTCTCTATAACGAGCAAAATACCTGTTTTACATACCGTCCCGCAGCTAGCCCCTGGAGAGGGACATGTCAAATAGTCCCATCTCTTGCTTATCGCACTATTTGTATCGTTCTGCGTTTACCGCAGCCTTTTCGAATAAACAATGCTTAGCTTCAGCTTATTATTGCATTCTCTATTCGTTCCTTTTTTCATATACATGTTCAGTTATGACATTTAGCACCCGTACACTTTGGTACGGCCAATACGCCAGGGGCTCAAGCACCCCACAATACGGTGTGAGAAGTCCGAACACTTTCACAAGTGCGGCCCTCCGAACTTATAGCATTATATGCATCAGCTCCGAATCATGTCTTTGGTCAATAGTTGGGTTTGCCCGGCTCCCATGTTTTGGTACCTTACGTTCCGCTATATCGGCTAAGGTAGCGTTGGGAGAACTACTGCGATTGTGCCCCGGTTGAGCTGGGCTAAGCACCTCAGTAGAGAAAGCTAAAACTGACTGTCAGGATAGGGCGAGAGCTGGTCGCTGTTCGAGAGGTTTCGAGTCCCTAAAGACTTATGCCGCTTAGAGCGAGGAGTCGGCTTTGTCCATCCTAGGCGTGTATAGCGCCCCGAAATCGGTCTTCCGAATACTAGGGGCTTCGCTGAAATTTAAAATTATAGAATTCTCTGGCTAAGTGAGAGTGATAATGCATTATAGTCCGATTGCCTTGTTCTTGTGCTGAGCACCTCCCTCGAAGGACCCAAGAATGGGAAAAAGAGCGCTCGGGTTTATCCCGAACACCCAGCACTAGTGGCATGGGGGCAGAAGCTGACGACTCGCCATCTCTCAGATTTAATAAACGGCCGCATAGAAGGTAATATTTTAAATTAAAACAAGCGTTGCATAGCGATATGAACAAGTTTTCAGCGTCATGTGATAACACGGCGAGTTTACTCAAATATTACATCCTGGAACATTCATACGCCACAAGGCGGGCACCCTTCAGACGCCCTCATAGTACATCTCGGGTGGCGATGCTCCTTGCCTGCGGTGGCCCGTTCTTCACCAAATTTCTTCGCATCCATCTTGCCCGGTGCACTTTAGACGGGCAGCGCCTGGCGCCCCGATCTGGCGGAGTGCTTGATAACATCAAGCCACGGACAGCATCCACCAAATTACTCACCAGCCGGTAGCTCCCGAGCCACGGCCTCTCCGAGCCACAAAGCCGGACTACGAGACCCTTCATGGCCTGTTCGGCCACCTTATGGAGCTCGACCAGCTGCTTCACTGGTCGCTCAAAAACACCAGTGTCCGGCCTCGAATCTTGAGACCGAACACCTTCTCCGTCGAGCTCCCCTCTTCGGCCCGGTAGAAGGCGGCGGCATCGGACACGCTACTGGGCAAATCTGCGAATGCTCCTGGAGAGCTCCGGACTCGGGTAAGTAACAAGTAATTCACTTTCACGTGCTTGCTTTGCATAAAAAATGCCTTACCCGCTGCTATCTTCTTCATCGCCTCAATTTCCTGGAGGGCTTTTTGGGCTTCGGCCTTGGCAGACTTGGCGCTTTCAAGGGCCGTCGCAAGCTCGGACTCTCGCGTCTTTGAGTCAAGCTCCAAACTCTCGTGTTTTTTCACGAGAGCCTAGAGCTCTTGCTGCACCTCGCCAACCCGAGCCTCATGTTTCTCCCGCTCAGTGCGCTCCGTGGCCGCCTTCTTTTCGGCCTCGGAAAGTGCTTGCTTCAGGGTCGCCACCTCGGTCGTGGCCCCTGGCACATCAATAACGATCCTGTCATTTTTTGCAACTGCATCTTTTTAAATATACTCCACAAGGTATTACTTACCTTCTTTTTCCTCAAGCCTCTTCTTGGCAAGGCCGAGCTCTTGCTCGGACCGCTCGAGGTTTTGCTTCAGTGTGTCAACCTCCGCAGTCAGTGCGGCAGAGGCCAACAGCGAAGCCTGCATACGCATATCGACATAACTATGTTAGACTCCTGCGAATATTATTAGATCCTCTATTCGGCTTTTCTTTGTGAATGCCAAACGGAGCATCAGGGGCTACTGTCTATGTGGTAATATTTTCACATATTTTTTACATACCTCAAAGCCTGTTAGCAGGCTGGCACAAGCTTCAGTCAGCCCGCTCTTGGCGGACTGAACCTTCTGGATCACCGCACTCATAATAGTGCGGTGCTCCACGTCAATGGAGGCGCCGTTAAGCACCTCCAACAAGTTATCTGGTGCCTCCGGTTGGACGGAGGTCACCGGCGCAGTAGGCTTGCCCTTCTTAGTGGTGGGCCTCCTGCCGGAGTCCGGAACCGCTGAAGGTTTCGACGCAGTGTCTGGCCCAAGGCCGGACTTGGAGCCCTTGGGGGTCTTGTCCCCTCGGTGCCTGCAGTCCGGGAGGTCGCCTTGCGGCGCCTCTAGGACTACCTCCCCTTGGCTTGGAGCCTTTTGGGATAACACCTCGGTGTCATCCGTAGGGCGAGGGGAGGTAGCGGTCGGAAGTGAAAAACTATTCACATCTGACGAATCCAAGGAACCGCTCGACGACACGTCGAGCCGGGCTTTGGGCGGACTGCGTAATTATATTCGGCGTCAGGGGAAGCTGGGCAATAAAGGAACGCCAAGAATCACTCTGGTGTCCGGATACTTATGACTTTGCCAGGGGCTTGGCCCTGAGCGGCCACTCCTCTTCGTCGTTGTCGACGTTGGTGGAATAATCCGGAGGAAGGGTCCTCCCCTTCTTGGACCCTTCGGCCTCCCCAGTTGGGGCGGCCTTCCTTTTCTTTTCTCCCCCTGCTGGGGAAGAAACCTCTCTTTCTTGCTCCTCATCTTCTTGGGAGGAGTGCGCCTCGGAGTCATTGGACGCTGAGTCCGACTCCATCGGGCGCCGGGAACTCTTTCGGGTTCCCGTGGCCTTCTTCTTGGCCTTCTTCTCCGGCACCACGAAAGGTGCCGGAACCAGCAGCTCCGCCAAGCGGCCGTCTGCTGGGTCTTCGGGCAAAGGAGCCGGACACTTGATTTGTCCGGCCGTCCTCTACCAGTCCTGTCAGAGGCATGGGGGCTTAGATCCCGCATAGAGTCAAACTATGAAACACAAATATCCTGTAAGAGGTAAAACAGCTTACCGCGCTGGCTTGACGCTGTGCGCTGAATCCGCGATCCTCGATAGCGGAAGCGGGAGCCTCGGCGCCCTTGAATAGCACCTTCCAGGCATCTTCGTACGTTGTGTCAAAGAGCCTTCTCAAAGTTCGGTGCTGGGTCGGATCAAACTCCCACAAGCTGAAAGCCCGTTGTTGACACGGGAGGATCTAGCGGATGAGCATGACCTGGACCACGTTGACAAGTTTGAGCTTCTTGCTCACCAGGTTTTGGACGCATGTTTGGAGTCCGGTCAGCTCTCCCAAACTACCCCACGGCAGGCCCTTCTCTTTCCAGGAGGTGAGCCGCGTAGGGATCCCGGATTGAAACTCGGGAGCTGCGACCCATTCAGGGTCGCGCGGCTCGGTGATGTAGAACCACCCTGATTGCCACCCCTTTATGGTCTCCATGAAAGAGCCCTCGAGCCATAGGACGTTGGGCATCTTGCCCACCATAGCGCCTTCGCACTCCGCTTGGCGGCTGCCCACTACCTTCGGCTTGACATTGAAGGTCTTCAGCCATAAGCCGAAGTGGGGCTGGATGCAGAGGAAGGCCTCACACATGACGATAAACACCGAGATATTGAGGATGAAGTTCGGGGCCAGATCATGGAAGTCCAGGCCGTAGTAGAACATGAGCCCCCGGACGAATGGGTGGAGAGGGAAGCCTAGTCTGCGGAGGAAATGGGTGAGGAACACTACCCTCTCATGGGGCCTGGGGGTGGGGATGAGCTGCCCATCCTCTGGGAGCCGGTGCGCGATGTCATCGGACAAGTATCCGGCTCTCCTCAGCTTCTTGATGTTCCCTCCGTGACGGAGGAGACCATCCACTTGCCTCCCGCTTCGGACATGGTCGGAGAAGGTTGAGAAAGAAAATGCAGACTTGGGCGCTGGAGCTCGAGTGCGCGAATACAGATGAGCAAAGGAGGAAGAAGGCGTGGATGAAAAGGTGGATCCTTATCCCCTTATATGGGCGGACGAAACTATGTGTCCCCACCAGCCTGGTAAAACTCGCTTATCCCCCAAGCACCGTAATCAATGGCACGGTTGGGTTACCCACGCCCGTATTGATGAGGATCCCGGGATAAGGGGACACGATCTCTGCTTCGACAAGACGTGTCAACGAAACCGCCTCGCAAAACGCGCTAAGGTGGGACAGTAAAAACGATTCGAATAAAGGCTTGGGTGTGGTGTGATGTCATGCTACAGAATACGTCAGCGGATTAGATTTGTGTAAATATTATTCTCTCTACGGCAGTATGTGGAACTTATTTTGCAGAGCCGGACACGATCCTCGTGTTCAAAATCTTCTATGAAGTATTCGGAGGAGGAACCCGCCTTGCAATGCCAAAGACAATCTGCGCGCCGGACTCGTCGTCATTGAAGCCTGGTTCAGGGGCTACTGAGGGAGTCCTGGATTAGGGGGTGTCCGGATAGCCAGACTATAACCTTTGGCTGGACTCTTGGACTATGAAGATACAAGATTGAAGACTTCGTCCCGTGTCCGGATGGGACTTTCCTTGGCGTGGAAGGCAAGCTTGGCAATACGGATATGTAGATCTCCTCCCATTGTAACCGACTCTGTGTAACCCTAGCCCTCTCCAGTGTCTATATAAACCGGTGGGTTTAGTCCGTAGGACACAACAACAATCATACCATAGGCTAGCTTCTAGGGTTTAGCCTCTCTGATCTCGTGGTAGATCTACTCTTGTACTACCCATATCATCAATATTAATCAAGAAGGAGTAGGGTTTTACCTCCATCGAGAGGGCCCGAACCTGGGTAAAAACATTGTGTCCCTTGTCTCCTGTTACCATCCGCCTAGACACATAGTTCGGGACCCCCTACCCGAGATCCGCCGGTTTTGACACCAACAGGGCCCCTTCGTCTTCTTCTTCCTTGACCTCCTCCCTAGATGGGAGAAGGGTTTCCCCTCTGGTCCTTGGCCTCCATGGCTTGGGAGGGGCGAGAGCCCCTCCGAGATTGGATCTATTTCTTGGTCTCTCTCTGCTTCGCGTTACTTACATTGCCCTTTCACTGTTTCGGGTATATATGGAGATCCGTAACTCCGATTGGACTAAAACCTTCGCCGTGATTTTTTACCGAAAATTAGCTTTATTGCGGCCGAAGAAGGGAATCAACCGCCTTACGGGTGGACCACGAGGGTCAAGGGCGCGCCCGGGGGGTAGGGCGCGCCCCCTACCTCGTGCCCACCTCGGTCACCATTTCGCAATGATCTTTCTTCCAGAATTTCCAAATATTTCAAAAAAATCTCTGTCCGTTTTTATCCCGTTTGGACTCCGTTTGATATGGATATTCTGTGAAACCAAAAACATGCAACAGACAGGAATTGGCACTGGGCACTAGATCAATATGTTGGTCCCAAAAATAGTATAAAAAGTTGCCAAAAAGTATATGAAAGTTGAATAATATTGGCATGGAACAATCAAAAATTATAGATACGACGGAGACGTATCAAAATTCTATATCATTTCCAATCAGTAATATGTCATCCACATATAATATCAGAAATGCTAAGAGCTCCCACTCACTTTCTTGTAAATATAGGCTTCTCCAAATGTCTGTATAAAACCGAATGCTTTGAGCACACTATCAAAATGTTTATTCCAACTCCGAGAGGCTTGCACCAGTCCATAAATGGATCACTGGAGCTTGCACACTTTGTTAGGTCCTTTTGGATCGACAAAACCTTCTGGTTGCATCATATACAACTCTTCTTCCAGAAATCCATTCAGGAATGCAGTTTTTACATCCAATTGCCAAATTTCATAATCATAAAATGTGGCAATTGCTAACATGATTCGGACAGACTTAAGCATCGCTACAGGTGAGAAAGTATCATCATAGTCAATCCCTTGAACTTGTCAAAAACCTTTCGCAACAAGTCAAGCTTTATAGACAGTAACATTACCGTCAGCATCAGTCTTCTTCTGGAAGATCCATTTATTCTCAATGGCTTGCCGATCATCGGGCAAGTCAACCAAAGTCCACACTTTGTTCTCATACATGGATCCCATCTCAGGTTTCATGGCCTCAAGCCATTTTGCAGAATCTGGGCTCACCATCGCTTCTTCATAGTTTGTAGGTTCATCATGGTCTAGTAACATGACTTCCAGAACAGAATTACCGTACCACTCTGGTGCGGATCTTACTCTGGTTGATCTATGAGGTTCAGTAACAACTTGATCTGAAGTTTCGTGATCATCATCATTAACTTCCTCACTAATTGGTGTAGGTGTCACAGAAACCGGTTGCTATGATGAACTACTTTCCAATAAGGGAGCAGGTACAATTACCTCATCAAGTTCTACTTTCCTCCCACTCACTTCTTTCAAGAGAAACTCCTTTTCTAAAAAGGATCCATTCTTAGCAAAAAAATCTTGCCTTCGGATCTGTGATAGAAGGTGCACCCAATAGTATCCTTTGGGTATCCTATGAAGATGCATTTCTCCGATTTGGGTTCGAGCTTATCAGGTTGAAGCTTTTTCACATAAGCATCACAGCCCCAAACTTTAAGAAACGACAACTTTGGTTTCTTGCCAAACCACAGTTCATAAGGCGTCGTCTCAATGGAATTCGATGGTGTCCTATTTAACGTGAATGCAGCCGTCTCTAAAGCATATGCCCAAAACGATAGCGGTAACTCAGTAAGAGACATCATAGATGGCACCATATCTAGTAAAGTACGATTACGACGTTCGGACACAAAATTTCGCTGTGGTGTTCCGGGTGGCGTGAGTTGCGAAACTATTCCGCATTGTTTCAAATGAAGACCAAACTCGTAACTCAAATATTCTCCTCCATGATCAGATCGTAGAAAATTTATTTTCTTGTTACGATGATTTTCAACTTCACTCTGAAATTCTTTGAACTTTTCAAATGTTTCAGACTTATGTTTCATTAAGTAGATATACCCATATCTGCTTAAATCATCTGTGAAGGTGAGAAAATAACGATACCCGCCGCGAGCCTCAACATTCATCGCACATACATCTGTATGTATGTTTTCCAACAAATCTGTTGCTCGCTCCATAGTTCTGGAGAACGGCGTTTTAGTCATCTTGCCCATGAGGCACGGTTTGCAAATACCAAGTGATTCATAATCAAGTGGTTCCAAAAGTCTATCAGTATGGAGTTTCTTCATGCGCTTTACACCGATATAACCTAAACGGCAGTGCCACAAATAAGTTGCACTATCATTATCAACTCTTCATCTTTTGGCTTCAATATTATGAATATGTGTATCACTACTATCGAGATTCAACAAAAATAGACCACTCTTCAAAGGTGCATGACCATAAAAGATATTACTCATATAAATAGAACAACCATTATTCTCATATTTAAATGAATAACCATCTCGCATCAAACAAGATCCAGATATAATGTTCATGCTCAATGCTGGCACCAAATAACAATTATTTAGGTCTAAAACTAATCCCGAAGGTAGATGTAGAGGTAGCGTGCCGACCGCAATCACATCGACTTTGGAACCATTTCCCACGTGCATCGTCACCTCGTCCTTAGCCAATCTTCGCTTAATCCGTAGTCCCTGTTTTGAGTTGCAAATATTAGCAGCAAAACCAGTATCAAATACCCAGGTGCTACTGCGAGCATTAGTAAGGTACACATCAATAACATGTATATCACATATACCTTTGTTCACCGTGCCATCCTTCTTATCCGCAAAATACTTGGGGCAGTTCCGCTTCCAGTGACCAGTTTGTTTGCATTAGAAGCACTCAGTCTCAGGCTTAGGTCCAGACTTGGGTTTCTTCTCCTGAGCAGCAACTTGTTTGTTGTTCTTCTTGAAATTCCCCTTCTTCTTCCCTTTGCCCTTTTTCTTGAAACTGGTGGTCTTGTTGACCATCAACACTTGATGCTCCTTCTTGATTTCTACCTCCGCATCCTTTAGCATTGCGAAGAGCTCAGGAATTGTCTTATCCATCCCTTGCATGTTATAGTTCATCACGAAGCTCTTGTAGCTTGGTGGCAGTGATTGAAGAATTCTGTCAATGACACTATCATTCGGAAGATTAACTCCCAGTTGAATCAAGTGATTGTTATACCTGGACATTTTGAGTATATACTCACCGAGAACTATTCTCCTCCATCTTACAAATGTAGAACTTATTGGAGACTTCATATCTCTCAATCCGGGCATTTGCTTGAAATATTAACTTCAACTCCTGGAACATCTCATATGCTCCATGACGTTCAAAACGTCGTTGAAGTCCCGGTTCTAAGCCGTAAAGCATGACACACTGAACTATCGAGTAGTCATCAGCTTTGCTCTGCCAGACGTTCATAACATCTGGTGTTGCTCCTGCAGCAGGTCCGGCACCTAGCGGTGCTTCTAGGATGTAATTCTTCTGTGCAGCAATGAGGATAATCCTCAAGTTACAGACCCAGTCCATGTAATTGCTACCATCATCTTTCAACTTTGCTTTCTCAAGGAACGCATTAAAATTCAACGGAACAACAACACGGGCCATCTATCTACAATCAACATAGACAAGCAAAATACTATAAGGTACTAAGTTCATGATAAATTTAAGTTCAATTAATCATATTACTTAAGAACTCCAACTTAGATAGACATCCCTCTAATCCTCTAAGTGATCACGTGATCCAAATCAACTAAACCATGTCCGATCATCACGTGAGATGGAATAGTTTCAATGGTGAACATCACTATGTTGATCAAAATATCTACTATATGATTCACGCTTGACCTTTCGGTCTCCGTGTTCCGAGGCCATATCTGTTATATGCTAGGCTCGTCAAGTTTAACCTGAGTATTCCGCGTGTGCAACTGTTTTGCACCCGTTGTATTTGAACGTAGAGCCTATCACACCCGATCATCACATGGTGTCTCAACACGAAGAACTTTCGCAATGGTGCATACTCAGGGAGAACACTTATACTTTGATAATTTAGTGAGGGGTCATCTTATAATGCTACCGTCAATCAAAGCAAGATAAGATGCATAAAAGATAAACATCACATTCAATCAATATAAGTGATATGATATGGCCATCATCATCTTGTGCTTGTGATCTCCATCTCTGAAGCACCGTCATGATCACCATCGTCACCGGCGTGACACCTTGATCTCCATCGTAGCATCGTTGTCGTCTCGCCAATCTTATGCTTCTACGACTATTGCTACCGCTTAGTGATAAAGTAAAGCATTACAGGGCAATTGCATTGCATACAATAAAGCGACAACCATATGGCTCCTACCAGTTGCTGATAACTCGGTTACAAAACATGATCATCTCATACAATAAAATTTAGCATCATGCCTTGACCATATCACATCACAACATGCCCTGCAAAAACAAGTTAGACGTCCTCTACATTGTTGTTGCAAATTTTACGTGGCTGCTACGGGCTGAGAAAGAACCGTTCTTACCTACGCATCAAAACCACAACGATAGTTTGTCAAGTTGGTGATGTTTTAACCTTCGCAAGGACCGGGCGTAGCCACACTCGGTTCAACTAAAGTTGGAGAAACTGACACCCGCCAGCCACCTATGTGCAAAGCACGTCGGTAGAACCAGTCTCGCGTAAGCGTACGCGTAATGTCGGTCTGGGCCGCTTCAACCAACAATACCACCGAACCAAAGTATGGCATGCTGGTAAGCAGTATGACTTATATCGCCCAGAACTCACTTGTGTTCTACTCGTGCATATGACATCTACGCATAAAACCTGGCTCGGATGCCACTGTTGGGGAACGTAGTAATTTCAAAAACTTTCCTACGCACACACAAGATCATGGTGATGCATAGCAACAAGAGGGGAGAGTGTGTCCACATAGCCTCGTAGACCGAAAGCGGAAGCGTTAGCACAACGCGGTCGATGTAGTCGTACGTCTTCACGATCCGACCGATCAAGTACCGAACGCACGACACCTCCGAGTTCAGCACACGTTCAGCCCGATGACGTCCCTCGAACTCCGATCCAGCCGAGTGTTGAGGGAGAGTTTCATCAGCACGACGGCATGGTGACGATGATGATGTTCTACCGACGCAGGGCTTCGCCTAAGCACCGCTACGATATTATCGAGGTGGACTATGGTGGAGGGGGGCACCGCACACGGCTAAAAGATCAATGATCAATTGTTGTGTCTTTGGGGTGCCCCCTGCCCCCGTATATAAAGGAGCAAGGGGGGAGAGACGGCCGGCCAGGAGAGGGGCACGCCAGGAGGAGTTCTACTCCCACTGGGAGTAGGACTTCCTCCCTTCCTTGTTGGAT
Source organism: Aegilops longissima (assembly GCA_021605205.1). Classification (NCBI taxonomy): domain Eukaryota; kingdom Viridiplantae; phylum Streptophyta; class Magnoliopsida; order Poales; family Poaceae; genus Aegilops; species Aegilops longissima. Next base: position 190,795,783 of record CM038677.1, on the reverse strand, counting down.
TAGGAGAAGGGGGAAAGAGGAGAGAGAGAGGAAGGAAAGGGGGGCGCCGCCCCCCTCCTTGTCCAATTCGGACTAGAGGGGGAGGGGGCGCGCGGCCTGCCCTAGCCGCCTCTCCTCTTCTCCACTAAGGCCCATGTAGGCCCATTAAACCCCCGAGGGGTTCCGGTAACCTCCCGGTACTCCAGTATATATCCAATAACCCCCGGAACCATTCCAGTGTCCGAATATAGTCGTCCAATATATCAATCTTCATGTCTCGACCATTTCGAGACTCCTCGTCATGTCCATGATCACATCCGGGACTCCGAACTCCCTTCGGTCCATCAAAACATATAAACTCATAATATAACTGTCATCGAAACTTTAAGCGTACGGACCCTACGGGTTCGAGAACTATGTAGACATGACCGAGACACGTCTCCGGCCAATAACCAATAGCGGAACCTGAATGCTCATATTGGCTCCCACATATTCTACGAAGATCTTTATCGGTCAAACCGCATAACAACATACGTTGTTCCCTTTGTCATCGATATGTTACTTGCCCGAGATTCGATCGTCGGTATCTCAATACCTAGTTCAATCTTGTTACCGGCAAGTCTCTTTACTCGTTCCGTAATACATCATCCCGCAACTAACTCATTAGTTGCAATGCTTGCAAGGCTTAAGTGATGTGCATTACCGAGTGGGCCCAGAGATACCTCTTCGACAATCGGAGTGACAAATCCTAATCTCGAAATACGCCAACCCAACGAGTACCTTTTGAGACACCTGTAGAGCACCTTTATAATCACCTAGTTACGTTGTGACGTTTGGTAGCACACAAAGGGTTCCTCCGGTAAACAGGAGTTGCATAATTTCATAGTCATAGGAACATGTATAAGTCATGAAGAAAGCAATAGCAGAATACTAAACGATCGTGTGCTAAGCTAACAGAATGGGTCAAGTCAATCACATCATTCTCCTAATGATGTGATCCCGTTAATCAAATGAAAACTCATGTCTATGGCTAGGAAACATAACCATCTTTGATCAACGAGCTAGTCAAGTAGAGGCATACTAGTGACACTCTGTTTGTCTATGTATTCACACAAGTATTATGTTTCCGGTTAATACAATTCTAGCATGAATAATAAACATTTATCATGATATAAGGAAATAAATAATAACTTTATTATTGCCTCTAGGGCATATTTCCTTCACGTGTAACTCGGCCACCTAATCGTTTGTCGCTTTCCGGTCCTAAGGAAAGGCCAGGTGGTCATCGTCGACTAGGGTGATTCATCTATCCACGTGTGCGACCCATTGTATCTACATATGTAAGTATCAGACTTTCCGATTTAAACATCTATGTATGCTGAAATAAAAATGCACCAGTCAGAAACAATGTTTCCCGCCTATATCTCCCGCCATACTATCCCGCTTCACTCTTCGGCTTAAGTTAGGCCAAAATGTTGTTTTTTTTATTTTGGCTGATGAATACTGTGCAACCATTGCCCATCTTAGACATTGGAAAAATATATTTGCGCAACCCTTTCCCCTCAATATTTTCCCGCCAACTCTTTTGCTCCATATGTTTCCGCCACCCGTTTCCCTCCAACCCCTTCCCGCCACCCGTTTCCCGCCAACCCCTTCCCGCCATATGTTCCCACCAACCCTTTCCCGCCATACCGCAGTCGTTCTTTACCGCCATTTTCTCCTCTCTACCTATAAAAACCCCTTCAGGCGGAGGTGGATAAGCATTCGAGTGTATGTAGTCGAGATGTCCCATTATCCTTTCGATCGTAGTTTTCACCCTGGGATGAGCAGGACTCTTCTGAGGCTAGCTACCGATTTCAGGATGGACAATAGGATAGTTCCATGGGACGAACTCACCGGTAGTGACACCATAATGAATGAGTTGGCTCATGAATTACATAGGTTTGGGTGGCCTGAAAGGACCTATGAGGAGGAACGTAAAGAACTTCTTAGGTTGCATGCAAGGTGGAAGAAGGTAGTGGAGCCGAAGAGTGAAACTTTCAGAAAGACTGCAGCAAAGCATCCATTTTTATGAACTGAGGACAGCGAGGACGAAGATGATATCTTCATGCCGCCGCTTCCGGGTTCTGCATCGTCAAAGGGCAAGAGTTCTGCATCGTTCAAGGGCAAGAGTACTGCATCCTCAAAGGGAAGAGTTCTACCTCGTCCAAGGGTAAGAGTTCTGCATCCTCGAAGGGCAAGAGTTCTGCATCGACGGAGGATGACGATGATGCCTTCATATAGTTTTTAAGCTGTATTCCAGTTCTACCGTTTAATTCAGATGTACTTGCATTATTAGTTTGTGCTCTCTTATTGTACGACATTATGTTATATCTTAATTTCATTTTGTAGTTGTTGATGTTCGATAATTAGTGGAGGGAAAGAAAATGCCACTAATTTATTCTAAAACTATATACGCGTGGATCTTCCTCATAATTGGCACACATGAAATACTTCATGCCCAATCAATCTAAAAAATCCGTCACCTCATTCACCTTGCAAAGATCGCCACACCAACACCACAGGACTGCCACCCCCAAAGGCAAACTTGTATTCTTCATTTTTCTCGGCCTAATGCTTTGATCCGAGCAAGGCAAACTCATACTGACTGAAAAAATGTGTTACACACTTTGCGTAGTGACGATTTCAAGGATGGCTGGACGAGGATGACGAGAGCCTCGGTGTCTCCTTTTATAGGCTCAGACGACAAATGATGGCGAGAAAATAGGCGTGAACAGACGAAATTTTAGGTGAAAAATACGCGTGATCCAAAACAGTGCTGACTGATTGGTGCGGTCGCATCCTCTAAAGCAAAAGCATAGGTAAGTGACTGATGCGGCCGCGTCCGCTAAAGCAAATGCGGGCACCTGCAGTGTCCGGGATAACTTTGTTTGACTTCTGACCAGCAACGCCGGTAAATGCGAGAGCTGAGCGGAGCAGAGGTTGCATGCGCGAGGTGCACAAGCTATTTTCTGGCTTACTAGATGACCCGGTGCGCCAAATGGCGCAGAGACCCATTTGAAACCATGTTCATGTTGAAAAATATTTGCCTTTTATAGTAACTTTATGTTTGATCGAGGATAGAGACCATGTCAAACCCGAAGTATTTTGAACGTGTATTTGGAAAATGTGCCATTTGGCTCTATGTTACCCAAGTAAGGTGCAAGGTCCAAATTCAAGCATCAAGGGTAATGATTCTAAACCTTTTGTAACAGAAACCTTTTCATTTGTTAGTAACTTCGAGTTTTAGCAAGCACAAAAGGTAATAACTCTAAACCTTTTATATGAAAAATTAAGGAATACTTATGTTCAAACTATATACTTTAGCATGTGAAACTAATTCAAACCATGCAAGTTAAAATATTTAGAGACCGATCATAAAATTGCCAAATCAGGATATAGAAGCAAGAACAAAGTATCATCAGTTTCGTCGAACTAACAGAAATGCATTTTACATTGCCTACTCACTACTATTGTTGTCCATAAATAAATGTCTATCTATTGTTGTATCCAGGTTAACTTGAATTAGCTAGGATGAATCAAACACTTCTGAAATGAACAGTAACATATCAACAGGGTATGCATCTGCATGAGACTACTGATCTTTTCTTGTTAGCAACGAAGACATATTGATTTCAGTCATGGGCAAACCAAGATGCAAGCAAATCTAAAATTTCTCAATCTTTGACCATGTCTCTAAGGAACAACACTAACTCAAAATTTAAATAATACCATGTTGGTAAAGGTTCGCCTGTTAAGCGGTCTGATTCAATGAGGATCCACCTGAGGAACTGACGTGTTGATATTGCAATCGAAGTTGAGGAACAACAACGATGGTCTAGAAGAGACAGGGTAGCGAGAGAAGGTTTGGTACACGGAGGGAAGAAGGGGATTGGTAAGGTCAAGGCGTCAGCAACCGTGTCTGGTGCCCATGTTGACACAACAAAACTTAATTTATTATTTACCTTTTACTAAGCCCAACAACATGGTGTAAATTTGAATTGGCACAACTAAATTAAATTATTTTGTCTAAAAAAGATGTCAAATCAAAAAATAAAAAGTTAAATCAAATAAATGAAAGAAACATTAGCTGATATATTTATAATGGTTATCCAGCAGTGGTAACACAAATGATCAGTAACGGTAGCTATTTTATATAACTGGCACTGCTAGTAGATTTATAGTGGTTATCCAGCAGTGTGATACAGATGATGGATCTTTTCAAACATTAGCTGGGCATATATATCTTCATGGATAGATACTTGATTACATATAAAACACATGACCACAAAGGGATGTTTAGCACATAGATTATTACAAAAATATGAAGCCTATACATGTCTTATTCTTCAGAGCAGGAACAAAAGGGTTAGGGCATCATTGGAACTAAACATGGAGTATGCTGCAGAGGAAACAAAAAGTGGCTTCTCCAGGGGTCACACACGCATTGTAGGTAAGACAGATCCAACAAAGGTAATTAGAAACGGCCTTTCATAGTTTCCAGCCGTTGTTCTAACTTCATACCTATGAAGCGTAATCTCTTTGCCAATTCCTCGATGCCTATAAGGGCATGTACAATAGTAGCAGCACCTAGGTGCTGCCCAGCTCAACCACCTATGACCAAGGAAATGAGGCTACCGATTAGATTTTTATCATCCAACGTTAAACGTGAAGCTACCCTTCTGTGGAACCCACCATCATCTTCTTTCCTTTCTGATTCTCATCTCTTTTTTCACCTCCTGGGACCATCTCCATCTTGCTTTCCCTCTACTTTTCCTCTCTCCCCACTTTCTCTTGGTTTCTCGCATGGAGCAGCTGGCTCTTCTGCAAGCCACACCAGGACCTGCAGGGCTACCACTTTTTCTACAGCGTGGCATCCGAACCTAGGTGGACAATGGGGCAGCAGGTTTAAGGCAGCCCATTGGCCTTGCCCTAAGTGATGCTATCATAACTCCTTTGGTGTCATCCTGTCCTTTTAGGTGACGAACAGTTGTCGTGTTCTGCAGAAAACAAAAGGGCAGAAGTTGATGTGACATAACACATAACACATAACATGTGAATAAAGATGACGTCCTTGTGGCACTCAAAGAAATAGTGCTCATATGGTTAAATACTTAATCGTATCCAACTCCCACCGTTCATAAATATAAGTCCTTTTAGAGATTTCAATGCGGACTATATACAGAAAAAAATAAGTGAATTTACATTCTAAAATATGTGTGGGAATTCCCACACATTCCCATATGTAATTTGTATTGGAATCTCTAAAAAGATTTCTCCTCATCAAGAAGATCACATACACTTTATCTATCCTGTACAATGAGCATAGGACAAGCTCAGCTAGTGTAACTACCAATTAGCTATGTCTTATAAGAAAATTAACTTTGATTATGTGTCTTGCGCCAAGACTACTCCAGAAACATGCATGTTGAATGAAATGAACAAACAAATAGCCAAAAGACCATTGGCTATCCTTGACTGGCTAGTTGACTAAATGGCTCAGGAAAATAAATTGTCATGACATATTATAAGTAATAAAAAGGCAAAAGGCCACAATATGTGGTACATAATGTTCACAGTCCATCGGCTTCACCAAACACTAAAAAGGGGTAAGCATAAATACACCTCGCTAATCTCATGGAGGCACTTCTCACATAAAAAGGCAAATGAATGAAAACAGACAGGTATCTTGTTTTCCTAGACTGTTGCATCCATGGCGAAATGACTATAGAAAAAAGATGTGTGCTATAGATTTGAAGAAAATACGGGTTCGCCTGTGAGGAATATACTAAAAGTCTACAAGAATAATCATAGTGAGGTAATCAAGAAAATAGTGCAAATGCCTAAATCTGATACGCTATAGAACTCATCCTTCCGTATGTAGTTTTCCTATCTTCCATGTGGAAGAGATTAAGGTAAATACTAACAGTTCGAATTTGTTTTAGAATATAGGAGAGGCATATATATAAGTAAACTAAAAGGAAAAACCTACACACACATGGTGCAACACCAGTCATGCTATTTATTTCAAGCATCAATGGTAAATACTAACTTGCCAAACCTCATATGTTTACTAATTATGATACTGAAGAAGAAGTTACTGAAGAACAAACTAATCATTCCAGTGCTACAGAATCATGAAAAGGAACTGTGATGAAAACCGAAAGGAAAGACTTAATTTATTTTATTTTATATATAACCATGGAAGAGCAGCATTATAAATCATAAGTTGTAGCTCCTATAAATCATAAGTTCCCTCATATTGTAAATAGCGCCCTTGTATGGATGGGGGAACTTACTATCCCAATGCCACATAGATAATCACAGTACGTGAACACTGACACAGGATTGCTCTAGATTTGAGATCGTGGCACTCTGCACCTCCATATAAAAATTACCAATGGGCAATGTGTGGGAATTCTCATGAACATCATCACCACTCACTGACCCACCTTCGAGCATCTCTTAAGGATTTTGGTGATGAACCATCTCAAGGAAATTTGCATTCAGGCTAGCAACTTCAATCCAGTCGTATGGTCCAACAAAACAATTCTCTAGTCGGAGAAAAAAATAAGTAAATAAAAAATAAAAAACACTCTCTTTTCACCTAGAACTGAAGCTCAGGAAGTTTACTTCCCTTCCTAGCTTCCAACCCTGTCCCTCCTCAGACCTCTCTGATCTATACCTTTGTCATGGATGGAGCTACACTTGCTCATGAAGATGGGTGGAAGCTGGGAAGGGAACAAGATTGGAGAAAAGACAGTATCGAACCTAGGAGACATTATGCTATGAGAACAAATACGAGAAAAAACCAAAGCTCTCCTCTAGCTTGGTCATGTTTACATCAACATAAATCGTAACGTCAAATTGCAGGAATACACTTGACCGTGCGAGATTAGTATGAGGCTCAGGCTCCACATAGTGATACGAGAGAATTATCATCCAACTTCATCTATACTATGTGTATATGATGACATCAAGCATGAGGCTAGCAGCAGGCTTCTAAATTCTAACCACCGGTAATAAATCACCACATATGCCAAAAGCTCTAAGAAAAACAAGCCAATTTGCAGGCAACATCACACATCACTTCTCGAGCTATTTCCTAAGAAATGCATCATATCGTCAAAATCACCCAACCAAGGTCGCTAACCCTACAAGCTTTGTCCAGAATGCAGAATTGAAGCAGGCAATCACCTGACGAAACCTCAGAAGAGTGGGGGTCGAGGCTCAATGAAGCGGAGGATGTAGCAGCTAATAACACCTAAGCAAAGTCTTGATAGCCAGCTGGTAGCTGATTTGCCATTAGTGGATCAACACATGTTCAATATACATGTCCCCTGATGTCATTTTCAACAGCATAGCCTGAGTTTGCAGTAACAACAAGATCTTTACTTCTCTATCATCAAAGAGTACTAACAATTAATATGTAGTCAGCCTGCCTAATCATTTCCCATGAAGGCAAAAGCAGCAGCCATACACCAACAAACATAGAGATAACAGAAATTAGTAGTTGCAAAACCACACATAAGCGTTGGATGAAACAAACAACTTTCTAGAGGCAGTGGAAAATCTTTCTCAAAAAAGGCAGTGGAAAATCCCTAAATATAAAAATATATTCACAGATGCAAACAATGTACATGAGTAAACAAACAATTTTAGAAATCCTAAAGGAACATCTACAAAAGGAACATGTACATGAGTAAACAATGTAAACATATTACAAGCAAGCATCCGGATTTCTTAAACAGTACCTTCCACATCTCGCTCTCTTAAGAACATGATTTCCCCCATCTCATGTACACACTAACAAAGACCAGGATTTGGACATGAAGACCAGCATCGATGGCTAATCCCAGTCGCCTTTTGTCGCTTGCATCTGGCTGGAATAAAACACCAAGCACAAAAAGTAACAACTCTGATTGAAGAGATTATGCGCAAAATAAAGGAAATCTACACATTGTTACCTAGACCAATGAAGCACTGATAAAGCGACAGATACGACAACACTGTTGAGGGGATACGGGATATGGCGATTTCCAGAAACAGTCATTTTGCAATGCATCGAGTATGTGTAAATAACTAATAAAAAGCCATATAGTAGGGCAAAGAGTAATTGAATGTGTGAGATGAGATCAAAATAATACCCCATTTGTTGCCTCCATGCTTCTTTTCAAGTCGTCAATCGACGAATGGTCATTAATTTCCTTAATCTTTGTGTTACGGTCAAACGCATCATAATTGAATGTCGTTATTGTCACTCCATAGGCAGCACAGAAACAACATCACCAGCAAGTAACAACATTATACCACACCTGGACAGTACACAACAAAAATTAGCAAAAGTTCATAATACACATACCAGTAGCAGCCAAATCTTAATTTATAGAGATGCTATGTTGTGGTATTGAATCGAAAAAAGAGCACAATTTTCAATTAGAAAAATTATCAAGCACCCTATCTACATACAGAAACTAATCAAACCTGTTGATGGCGTCCCAAGGACAGCTAGGATCCGCGGTGGCCAGTGAGCCAACACTGGAGGTGGGGCGCAGATCCGCTCTTGGTACAAGGAGATGTGGAACAAATTCCTGCAAACAAATTGATCAAAATAGCAAGAAATCAAACTCATGTCAACTTATACAATACCTAAAGACGCCAATCAAGTATATTTGTCCTTTCAAATCCAGGAAAAAGAACTATCCAACAGATGCCCAACAGATGCAATTTAGCGCTCCTACATGATAGGTGATATAAATCCACAGAGCATTGAGTTTTAAGAACTATACTCATACACTGAATTCTGAAAATGGCTATGCCTATGGCTCAATGGAATTTTCACATCATCTCCCAAAAAATGTACATTAGTTGATTTGTATATCAAACAGAGGATGGATTGTCCAAAAAAAATCCAAAAACTCGATATTTATTCGAGTATATAAGTTTTCCTGAAAACATGATATTTACTCGAGTATATAAAATATCAGGGCTCTTTGGCTCACTTCTATATGTGTCTTTTTTTATGGTAGGTCCCTCGACAAGAACATGCCAGGTGTGTAAAGCTTCATCACAACTCATTTTGAGTAGTTTTCTACTGCACGTGTCCGGCGAAAGAATGAACCAAGCACCTCCACTAACCAAACCTACTGTTAGAAGATTGGGTTGCTCTTATTCTTCCATACCACGTTAATGAACAATACACTACTCGGCTTTGCACCAACCTACTCGGTTTTGCACCAACCTACTCTTGGGAGATCATGAATCTGCAAAATTTACATTTACGTTACTACAACAGCGATTATTTTGCAGAGATTTGGAGAACCATCTACTGACCATCAGTTTGACCCCCAAATAAATCTAGTAACTATTAAATGGCAGCAGAAAATAAGTTAACATAGTAGTAGGAATATATCACTGCTTTTCAAAATCTCAGTTGTCAAAACCAACTAAATACAGTCACCGTTCACCACCAACAAAGCAAGAAAGCATCGGCAACTTATTCGGTAGATCACAATATGGCAGAGATTACTAACAATTAGATCACATCAAAAAAAAGACTTCCGGCAAGAAATGGACAAGTCTAATGTTGTCACACACTTATAGATATCTTAAAAGTACACCAAACTGCTACGTACTACTGTGAATAGAAGCAACGCTAACTACTACCAGAACAAGCACACCACATAGCTAGGAAACCAATTAGGTTGCTCTTAGTCTTTCTGTGTCAAGCCAATGGACAATACACTCGGTTCTGCACCTACCTACTGTCAGCAGATAATGAATCTGAAAATTTACCCATTTACATTACTACAAAGCACACTCACTTTTCAGATTAGGACGGCCGCCTAGTAATTGTCGAATCACATGAAAATCAATAGCAAAAATGTATCGTTCCTTTCAAAATCTCAGTTTGCCAAAAGCAGCACAAAATTCAGTTACCACCAAGGAGCCAACAAAGCATGTTAATGACCATCACAGCAGCAATGTCAGGGTGCTTGGCGACAGCAGGCAATTAAAGACGATTGAACAATGGAGTCCGTTGATGCAGAAGCGTAACCTACTGGTCATCAACCTAGAATCTCATCTCACATTACTAAAAAAACAAAATCGTATGGCAGAGTTTAGTAGCTATTGCATGACAGTAGAAATGAATCATTGCTTTCCTCCCAGACAAAAAGGCAAATGAGGAACAACAAAAGGAAGTAAATCAAGTCTAGAGAGGAATGATCCTGCACTTACCTCAACCAAGGTCACATGTGCCAATGGCTGCCAGATTGATATGGTAGTTGAGGAGAAGCATACTAATGGAGAAACCCATAGAAATATCTGTAAGAAACGAAATCAAGGGGCTGCTTGGATTTTCACCAAACACCTTGTAGGCATATACACAAAAGAATCTGCACAGATAAAAACCATAAATTGTAGGGATTAAACCAAATGCGAGAAGTGGAAGAGAGGGGGGAGAATGCAAATCAGGAAGAAAAGAAGGGTGTGGCTGCCTGCAAGAGCTGAGCCCGGCCAGCCAATGGCCACGCGCGCACAGACGGCCTCTCCTTCCTCTTCTCCTCCTGCCCCGTCACCTTCCTCTTCTCCTCTTGCCCCCGTCTACTATTTGTCCATCCCTCTCCCTATCTCTCATGGTGGGGGAGGCAGAGGGGTCGGGGAAAGAGGTAGCAGGGAGAGAGATATCTGTCCTCAGCACCCACCATGGACGAGGTAGTGCAGTGTGGTGACCTCTCGTGCTCGTCCCCTTGAGCACCAAGGAGGAGGCAGCAGCGGCCAGGCGGCACTGGCGAGAGAGAGGAGGAGGAGGAGGAGGAGGAGGAGGAGGGAGGCGGCGGCTAGCAAGGAGGACGAATGGGAAAGGGAGGAGGAGGAGATCGCTTGCGCTGGTGCGAAACCTAGGTGTTCATCCATGGAGAAAATCCATTTGCACCAAAACGGTAGCCAACTCCACCTCAATATCTGGCCCCCACGCCCAACAGGGCCCACCCATCATCCACTCCTGAAGCAGGCACGGACGTGAAAAAAAACCAACGGCGGACCGGATGCCAGCAGCCAAAAAGGAGCTACAGTAAAAAGATCGCTCGGTCCAACGAGCGCAGCACACGCGGTTGCGCTAGAATGGCGGGTAACACAGCAGCGTTTATATGTTAGATGAAATCAGTACTGCACATCACGGGTTGACCGCTGGATCACCAATCCGTTGTTCTTTCATTTTATTATTTGATAAACATATATACACACATATTTGAACGCACTGAAAAGCAATGACACATGACAAATGTATGTCAAGGCGCCCCTTGACGCTCACCACACGAAATCCCTTTGCGTACATGCCTAAGGCAAACAATGAACAAAACCATTCCAATAGCTGTAATTAACAACTAAGCAAAAGCGCCTTGAGACTTGAAAGGCACCGCGTGCCTGCGTACGTGCTCATTTCCAGCGATAGGCCGACCCGGCGACCGTGGCGGCCGGCCGGGCGTGCTCCTCGGAAGGACGCACGTCGGCCGGCGCCTGGATAAACTCCGACCACGGGCCTTGGTGGCGGATGGCGTCGGCGTCGGCCGCTCCGGCCGGCAGCTCCCGGTAGTCTATGAGGTGCCGCCTGCTGCCGCTGCCGCCGTGGGAGCTGCCGTCCGAGGAGGCGCAGCGGTAGCTGTCCCTCGCGTGGCTCTTCCTGATCGCGTCGATCACGAACGGGATCAGCCCTTCCATCGCTCAAACAGAATACCACCACCCACTCCCTCTTCTTCTTCTTCCTCCGGCTGCTGGATATTCTCTTTTGAACTTGTTGTTAGCTTGTGCTTCTGTCAAGTGGGAGACTGGGGGCCTATTTATGGAGCCAAGCGGCCGGGCGCGCGTGCGTCTGATGGCTGGCGGCGAGCGAGCGAGCGAGCGCGGGCGGGATTATCTGATCGCGGCCGCAGCTCCGCTTTCCCTTACCGGTGGGCGTTTGACTGATGGCGATCCGGGAAGCTTCTTCCTCCTCTCCCTACCTCGTCGTGCTGGGTGGTAAGGTTTTTGTTCCGTTCCGACACATGTTTCAAACGACCTGGCCGCCAGTGTTTTGATAAGTTTCCCAAATCGGCACGATGGAACTGTCAACTGTGGGCCGAGGAGAGATCAAAGAGGGATCGCGGCTCTGTTTTGACCCTTGCCTTGTACGGGGTAGTTGTTGTCTATGTTGGACCGACGTAAAGCTTCTGTTTATCGTTAATCATTTGAGTACGAAAGCAAAATGGGACTAGGTTACGTCGGCAGAGTAGCAAAACTGTAGCCGCTCACTCATATCCGGGTAACGGGGTAAGGAAGAACCTAGCTAGGCTGTAGGTTTTGGTCAAATCACGGCCATCCTTTTGACCTCCTCTCTGTCCTGCGTGAATTTGCTTTGCTTAAGAACTTGAAAAGTGAATTTGCTTTAATGGACCTGGGAGAGTCGCACTATTTCCTAGGCATTGAAGTAAAAAAGATACATGAGAGTATTCTGCTAACTGAAGAAAAGTATGCAACAGAGATTCTTAAACGTGTAGACATGAACGATTGTAAATCCTGTTCACTACTGAACACTTGTCATTACATGAAGGAGAATTGCTAAGTCCGAAGGAAGGGACAAAGTACAGAAGTGTAGTTAGGGCACTACAGTACTTAACCTTGACAAGACCTGATATAGCTTTCTCTGTTAACAAGGTCCGTCAATTTTTGCATTCTCCTACATCTCTGCATTGGACAACTGTTAAAAGAATATTGAGGTATATCCAAGGAAGTGCTGGAATTGGCCTGAAAATATGTAAGTCGCCATCAACAACAGTAAGTGCCTTCTCTGATGCAGATTGGGCAGGATGTCCTGATGACAGAAGGTCTACTGATGGGTTTCCTGTTTTCTTTGGTTTTAATCTTGTGTCTTGGAATGCAAAGAAACAAGCTACAGTCTCACGTTCTAGCACTGAAGCAGAATACAAGTCTTTCGCAAATGCAACAACTGAGGTAATGTGTGTAGAAACCATACTAGATGAATTGGGAATTGCAAGACCACGTGTCTCTTGTTTATGGTGTGATAATTTGGTAGCAACTTATCTTTCTGCAAACTGTGTGTTTTATGCAAGAACAAAGCATATAGAAATTGATTTTCATTTTGTTCGTGAACGAGTTGCAAAGAAACTCTTGGACATTAGGTTTATTCCAACAAAAGATCAAGTTGCTAATGGCTTCACAAAGCCTTTACAAGCTCGACAACTTCAAGCCTTTAAGAATAATCTCAACCTTGACGTGTTTAGATTGAGGGGGGATGTAAATGATAAGCTTGTTTCAGGTGTGTAACGTGGCATACAAGTCACGATGTATTGCGTGCGTATTGTGTTGTATTTAGGCAGGTTGTTGGACTAGATAGATCATCTCTTGTATAGCTTGAAGTATGGATCAAGTCTAGAGACAAACCTGCCGCACAATGTAATCTATTGGCCTATTTAACACGCACGCGTCCCTGTGATGATGCATACGCTTCCACATCTCTAGTTCTTTCAGTCACCACCAGCGTTCCCGGGGGCCAGGCCGGAGGCAGGGGAGATGGGGGGCTGGAGGAGGAGGGGGTCGCCGCGCGCCAGTGGCCCGCGGGGTGACGGGGTCGCGAGAGGAGAAGGGAGGGAGGCTAGGCTCTAGTCCGAAACGAGCATTTCATTCCTTTCACTGACCATATAGCCTTAAGGCAGTGCTTCCTACGGGAATCGACTCTGCCATCTTCCCACGGTCGAAGATTGCACGGCGCACGAGACGCGGCATTGAAGCCGAAATTGATGGCCTTTTCAGCGGGAACGAAAGCGAGCAGCGACCTGCTCGTCGGACGTCAGTACTCCTACGTAGTACTACTTGCGCCGACGATGAGCAGTTGAGTCTGCATGGGCATGCACGTAAAATAAACAGAGCATGAACAGCCTAGCTCCGGTACAGGAACAGTAGGCGGAACAGGGTTCCTTCCGAAAAAGAAGGTCGATCCTTGCATCAAGAATTTCTTGTGCGTGAGCAGATCCTACAGGCACCTGCAGTGTCCAAGATAACTCTGTCTGAATACTGACCAACAACGTCGGTAAATGCGAGAGACGAGCAGAGCAGAGCTTGCATGCACGAGGTGCACAAGCTATTTTCTACTTCACACAGTCCTGCACATCATGGGTTCACCACTGAATCACCAATCCGTTGTTCTTTCATTTTATGACAAACATATACACATATCTGAACGCACTGAAAAGCAATGACACACGCCAAATGTGCACGTTAAGACGTCCTTTGACGCTCGCCACACGAAATCACGAAATCCCCTGCTTACATGCCTAAGGAAAACAATGAACAAAACCAATCCAATAGCTGTATTAATAATAAACTAAACAAAAGTGCCTTGAGACTTGAAAGGCACCAACGCCAGCGTACGTGCTCATTTCCAGCGATAAGCCGACTCGGCGACCGCGGCGGCCGGCCGGGCGTGCTCCTCGGAAGGACGCACGTCGGCCGGCGCCTGGATAAACTCCGACCACGGGCCTTGGTGGCGGATGGCGTCGGCGTCGGCCGCTCCGGCCGGCAGCTCCCGGTAGTCTATAAGGTGCCGCCTGCTGCCGCTGCCCCCGTGGGAGCTGCCGTCCGAGGAGGCGCAGCGGTAGCTGTCCCTCGCGTGGCTCTTCCTGATCGCGTCGATTACAAACGGGATCAGCCCTTCCATCGCTCAAACAGAATACCACCACCCACTCCCTCTTCTTCTTCTTCCTCCGGCTGCTGGATATTCTCTTTTGAACTTGTTGTTAGCTTGTGCTTCTGTCACGTGGGAGACTGGGGGCCTATTTATGGAGCCAAGCGGCCGATCCCCGCGTGCGTTTGATGGCTGGCGGCGGCGAGCGAGCGCGGGCGGGATTATCTGGTCGCGGCTGCAGCTCCGCTTTCCCTTTCCGGTGGGCGTTTGACTGATGGCGATCGGGGAAGCTTCTTCCTTCCTCCTCTCCCCACCTCGTCGTACTGCGTGGTTATAAGGTTTTTTGTTCCGTTCCGACGCATGTTTCTAACGACCCGGGGTTCAGATCTCTGGTGTCTCGTTAAGTTTGCCAGAGAGAGAGAGGGGTCGCACCTCTGTTTTTTACCTTTGCATTGTAGCTGTACACCTATTTAGGCACGGGGTAGTTGTCTATGTTGGACCGCTGTAAATAAAGCTTCCGTTATCGTTAATCATTTGATTGATCACGAAAGCAAAATGGGACTAGGTTACGTCAGCGAACTAGCAAAACTGTAGCCGCTCACTCATATCCGGGTAACGCCGGAAGAACCTGGTCAAATCACGGCCATTCTTTTGACCTTCCCTCTGTGTTAAACCTTCCGTGGCTGGTTTCCGATGAGACCAACTGCGGCTCTCCTGCGTGCGTTCAAGGATCAGAGGTGCGACGCTCTGAGAGTCACGTAGATTCTGTTCCTCAACTCCGCCGGCGAGTCCGGCATGAGGTTACGGAGCGAGAGCGATCGTCGTAGACGAAGTAGTCGAACACATAAAAATAGATGAACGCAGGAAAGTATGAAGGAGACTGTCTTTATTAATCAATGATCAACTATTACAATGATTGCTCCTCGTCTCTTTATATAGGGGTAGGGGGTCAAGAGATAAATACCCACTTAACGTAAAGTGTGGAACCAGGAGGGGCTAGCCCGTGCGTATCGCACGCAGCCGCCCAACACTCCCCCTTGGGTAATTATCCGTATATCCATGTCTCAAAACTCCGAAAAACCCAGTAGGAAAAAATATGAAGAAAGAGCACACAATATACGTTGTTGTATTGCATGAATTGCCTCGTCAAAAACCTTGTTTGAGAAACATAAGGAAAACTCACTCAAGGGAAAAAGAGTACAATCCACTCAACCATCAAGTTGAGTACTCGATCATCAGGATCGAGATTTTAACGACGAGTTTGTGAAGTTTCTCCCCCTGAACCTTGCATCTCTCTAAGTCTCATCATACCGATTCCACGCACACACCTCTCTAAGGTTGATGCCGATAATGATTTAGTGAACATATCAGCAAGATTGTCACAGGACTTAGTATGCAAAACTCTCACCTCGTTCAACTGCTGCAGCTCATGTGCATAGAAGAACTCGGGACTAATATGCTTTGTGAAGTTACTCTTCACATAACCCATCTGGACTTGTGCAACACCAGCAACATTATCTTCATAGATAATGGTAGGGTTTGTACGGTGTTCAGCCCACATGTCTGCTGAATGTGGCCGACCATCCGCCGAAGCGATACACATTCTTTTGACGCTTCGAATAGTGCCATGATTTCCGAGTGGTTCGTGGAAGTCGACACAAGAGTTTGCTTGGACGATTCCAGGAAAACGCAGTTTCACCATAAAGGAAGACATATCCAGTTTGCGATTTGCAACCATGCGGGTCCGATAGGTACCTAGCATCGGCATAGCTTATAATAGATAGGTCTTGATTCCTTTTATAAAACAGACCAAGATCTTTGGTCCCTTGCAGGTAACGGAAGACGTCCTTGACACATTTCCAATGTCTCTTGGTAGGTTCAGAACTGTACCTAGCAAGCAAACTGACGGCGAACGAAATGTTTGGCCGTGTACAATTTGCAAGGTACATGAGTGCTCCAACTGCACTCAGGTAAGGAACCTCTGGTCCCAGAGTTTCCTTCCCCTCTTCCTTTGGCCTGAACGGGTCCTTGTCTGGCTGTAAAGATCTCCCGACAGTCGGGGTCTTAGAAGGATATGCCTTATCAAATCCAAACCTTACCAACACCTTCTGGGTTTAGGCCGACTCGTGCTCTAGAATCCCATCAGGGGAATGTTCAAGTTGCAGACCTAGATAGAACTTGGTTTTACCCAAATCTTTCATCTCGAATTCCGACATCAGGTAGGAACTCGCTTCCTCAATATCCTCTGGCGTACCGATTATGTTTAAGTCGTCCACGTACACCGAGATAATCCATCTTGGGATCGCCGTATGAAAACACATGAGCAATCTTTATTGCTCGTGTAGCCCTTCTGATGAAGGAAATCGCTTAGGCGATTATACCACATTCTACCAGACTGTCTGAGTCCATACAGTGCCTTTTGAAGTGAACACTATATAGACTCCTATTTGCTCTATCATGATTCGGAACAGGGATACCTTCAAGAACCTTCATGTATATGTTTGAATCCAAGTTGCCATACAGGTAAGAAGTGACAACATCCATTAGTTTCATTTTCAAGCCCATGTTTACTGCCATTGAGATCAAGTATCTAAAGGTAACTCCATCCATGGTCGGGGAATAAGTCTCCTCAAAATTGACACCTGGTCGTTAAGTGAAACCTTGAGCGACGAGCCTTGCTTTGTACCGTACTACGTTATTATTTTCATCTATCTTTCGAACAAAAACCCACCTATGGTGTAACGCCCCGAGTCCGATGTGCCAGGTGTCTTCCAGTTATTCGTCGTCTTTTCCATGTCATTTGCTTACGTGTTGCACTTTGCCATGTCATCATGTGTATTGCATCCTCATGTTTTCAAAACTTGCATCCGATCTTTTTCCCCGTTGTCCGTTTCGGCATCCGACACTCTCACATGCACCTGTTGCACCTCTCAGACCTTGTTTCGTGAGCGGGAGAAAAACATTCTCGGAATGAGCCGAGATTTGTCGAGTGGTCTTGGTATAACATCGGTAGACCACCTGTCAAATTCCATTCCATTTGGAGGTCGTTTGATGCCCCAACGGTTAACCGCGTTAACCGCCAGACCCTTTTCTCTTTGCAGCCCAGCACCCCTTCCCAACAGCCCACTAGCCCATCTAAACCCCCTCCATGCTCTCCACCGTTGTATCACGATTGTGTGGGCGAAAACCGCACATCATTTGGACTCTCCTAGCTCACTCTACCTATATAAACACCTCCCCCCCTCGGAAATCACGGGCGAAACCCTTGTTTAAAGTAGAAAATAAAGAACGAGAGAGTTTGAATGAAAGATGATCCATCAGTCTTTATTGATGATAGAAGTGGGCTATTTATACTCAGGCGGAAGTACACATGGTGCTTGGCGGTCAAGTAAACACATAGTTACTTGAGAGCCAAGAAATTACATAGTTGCCTTGAGAGCCAAGAAAGTACATGGTTGCTTGAGAACCAAGCAACCTATCTAACAATTAACTTAATCCTAATTAGCTTAATTGTAAGCAACTATTATATCCTTAACAACCCTAACCCCCTCTTCCTCCGCGCCACCGGACGCGTCCGCCCGTGCCAGACACGTCCATCATCCACGTAGCCCGGACCAATCCGGTGACACCACCTCAGCACCGCCGCCTCCCGCGCCCAACAGGGAAGTGCCACGTCGCCCCTGCCGGCTCCTCTCCACCGTGCGGCCCGCTAGGCCCATTCGGAGCCCGCCCGGGCCCGGATCTCTGCCGTCACATCCCGCGAGCGCCCGCGCGCCTCCCACTCGATCCCGCGCGCAAGCTCGTCGCCTCGCCGCTGCGCCTCCGGCCACGCCGCCGACCACCGGGCTGCGCCGCCCTGCTCCTCCCGCCGGCGACCGATGCCAGCGCCCGCTTGCCAAGCGCCGCCCAGCGCCTCCATCCGCCGTCGTCCGCGCCACGCCACGCGTCGAGCCGCCGCGTCCCCGCCTCGTCCTCCGGCCACCAGTCTCGTACGCCCCGCCAGAGCTCCGCCGGCCTCGCCTCGCCTCGGCTCCGCCCCTCCATGCCGGAGATTCGGTGAGCCGCCGCCCTTGCTTCGTCCGACGGGATCGATCCGATCTGGATCAGTCGCTGCGTTGACCCCCAACAGCCGCTGCCGCGTGGGCCCGGCCACCCGAGCTGAGCCAGCCCACTTCTCCTCGAGGCCTAGTCCACCGATCTGGCCCAAGTGGCCCAAGGTGAGCACCAGCCTCTATCCCGCAGCCTGAGCGTAGTATAGTATTTTGCGCCGCCTGTTTTTTTTTCTGAAAAATGGCCAGGTTCCTGTATTTTGTCATCATGTGTGCATGTTAAACTGCTTGTAACTTTGCGCATGTTGCTTCGTTTGGAGTGTATGATATATGGAAATGTTCCTCTCTGAGTGCCCTACACGCTAGTGTCATTTTCGTGCATGTTACTGCTCATATTGTCACCTTAATCATCGTTGCAAGAGTGCTAAATGTTATAACCTGCTGAAGATTGTCATAACTTGCTGATTTGTCTTTTTCATAGCATTTTGTGTGTTTATCTTTTGAGCATCATGTCAACCTGTTTTAGGAGCATATTCATGCCATGTCTACAGTGGTGCAATCCATGTATTTTTATGTTCCTTGTGGTGACTAGAACAAGCTTGTGAATTGTGCTACTTGATGTTTGCTGTTTTCTAAGACTTAGTGAATTTTGCCAAGTCTGTAACTGTTATAGTATGTTGCCTTGTTAACTTGCTGCTACCATCTATTGCATGCATAATCTGGAGATGCCTAGTTGACATGTCTTGGTGTGCATATTATGCTCTATCATGCCGTGTCCTTTGATGCCTTATATATGTCCTGTAGAATATGTTTTAATTGCCATGAACATGCCCAAATGATGTTCCAGTTTTTTGTTCACTTGATGATGCCATGTTGTGAGCTTGTTATTGATTGACCTATGCCTCTTTTGGAGATTCTCCAATTACATGAATTGAATTATGCTATGAGTAATTAGTCTACATGCCAAGTTTGTCAATTTTTGACTTCATATGACCTTTGTTACAAGCTTGCAAATATGTTATGATGATGTTGCTGTTTTACACTTGCTGAAACTTTTACAACATTCAAACTTGTCTTGATGGTTCCCACTAGTCCATGAGCCATATTCATATGATTCCATGATGTTATTTCATCTTTGTCATGAGTACTTTGATGCCATGCCCTTGGTTGTTATATTACTTGTTGTGGTTTGTCTCTTTCTTGCTCTCAAGTTGCCATCATACTAAATCTGTCAACATGTTAACAGCATGTTCATTTTTTGCAAGTATCATAGTAATTATTCCATGCTTCATATGAACTTGTACCCATGATCTAACTTGAATTATATCATGCCTACTACATGCCCATGACTTTTGCATAATTATTAAAGTTGCTATGCTTGATG
This sequence comes from Aegilops longissima, assembly GCA_021605205.1. Classification (NCBI taxonomy): domain Eukaryota; kingdom Viridiplantae; phylum Streptophyta; class Magnoliopsida; order Poales; family Poaceae; genus Aegilops; species Aegilops longissima. The sequence continues at coordinate 190,775,652 of CM038677.1, read as the reverse complement.
TTATGTGTCTCCAAAGTCAGCATCATAATGTTATTGTTTTGCTTTCCCAGATTTCGTTTAAGTTTGAGAATCTGTTTTCAACTTGCAATGTTGTCTTGATGAATGATATTGATCTAGGGGCTATATGGAGATTCTTAGTAATCATGTTTTGCCATGCTTAACCTGTATTTTGATGCCATGCTCTTGCTTGTTATGATCTTTCTCTGTATCATCTTTGTTTCATGTCTTCAACATGTCAACATGTTATTTCTGCTCACATGTATGCCCTGTTTTTCACTAAGCATAATCTGTGTTATTAAGTTGCTTCTTGCATTGATCATCTTGGATTAATCTTGATGCATATGAACCTGAACCTTAATGATATTTGAAGCATGTTGCCTTTAATTGAAGTGCATATCGTTCTTATGCTCATATGTTTCGTGTAGCATGTTGTTTTCTTGATTGCAAAGTGCTTAGTTGTTGTTTTGGGCAGATTGTGTTGGAAACTTGTATTGAGTGTATGTGTTGAACCGTTGCTCCGTTTTAAGCATGCTCTATATGAAACTTTCTTAGTTTTTCATGTAGTTTCATCATGCCATGTTGCATCCATGTTTTAGAGTGTTTTTGATGTTGTTTTGCTTGCATTTGCATCAATGCCATGTTTAACTTGTTTCGCTCATATCTTCTAGGCCGTAGCTCCGAATTAAATGAACTTTATATGTAACTTGACTAGAAAACCGTGTAGATCATCTTGGTGCATCTTAACTTGCTGTTTAACAATTTTAACTTAATGTTATGTTCAGATCTGAACCAATTTCGAAATTTGCATATGGGGAGTTTTCGGAATTGTTCTATGTTGTTTCCGGCCTCATTTAAACTTGCTTTGATGTGTTATTCTTGTATGCATAATCTCTTGCCATGAGTAACATCATGTAGCCTTGTCATGCATCATAATTGGTTGAGCATCATTTTATGTTTATGTGTTGTGTGTTTACCATGTTGTTTGCTTCTTTCCGGTCGTGCTCCTTCTCGATAGTTCATGTTTCTTTGCGATTGTGAGGATTCGTTCGACTACGTGGGATCGTCTTCTTCATGGACTCGTTCTTCTTCCTAGCAGGATTTCAGGCAAGATGACCGTCACCTTGGATCTCACTACTATCATTGCTATGCTAGTTGTCTCGATGCTATCGCTATGTCACGCTACCTACCACTTGTCTATCAAGCCTCCTAAATTGTCATGATAGCATCTAACTTGTTTTACTCTTCCTAGCAAACCGTTGTTTGGCTATGTTACCGCTTTGTTCAGCCCCTCTTATAGTGTTGCGAGTTGCAGGTGCAGTGGCAGGTTGTTCCATGGTGGGACATGGATATCATGGATATCTTGGGATATCACAATATCTCTTATTTACTTAATGCACATATATACTCGGTAAAGGGTGGAAGGCTCGGCCTTATGCCTGGTCTTTTGTTCCCCTCTTGTCGCCCTAGTTTCTGTCATACCGGTGTTATGTTCCTTGATTTTGCGTCCCTAACACGGTGAGGGTTTATGGGCCCCTCTTGACAGTTCGGTTTGAATAAAACTCTTCCAGCAAGGCCCAACATTGGTTTTACATTTGCCATAATAATACTTGAACTAAATAATTAATTGGCATAGGGCGTCATGAACCCGAGGATTCTTTCTACATACAGGGCGGGGCCAGTGCCGATGGTGTTGGTCCCAACTAGAGCACCGTGCGGGACCGCCCCTAGGCAACTTGGGGTATCTGGATCCTGTACGCTTCGCTCATCTGGACGTGGCCTAAAACAAGATACGCGCGGCTACTATCAGGGTGTCGGCATGCCGGGAGGTCTTGCTGGATTAGTTTTACTATTGTCGAAATGTCTTGTGCACCAGGATTCCGAGTCTAATCGGAGGGTCCCGCGATGGAGGATTATCTAAGCAGATCGTGAGCTTGTCATGGGCTAAGTTGGGACACCCCTGCAGGGTACTTTTGAAAGCCATACCCGCGGTTATGTGGCAGATGGGAATTTGTTAATATTCGGTTGTAGAAGACTTGAAGTAATCTCAATTAAAATACACCAACCGCGTTGTGTAACCGTGACTATCTCTTTTCGGGGAAGTTCGAGAGGAGAACACGGTTGGGTTATGTTTGAACATAAGTAGTTCAGGATCACTTATTTATCATTACTAGTTTGTGATCGTTTGCGTAGTTTCTCATCTTACTCTTGTACTCGTAAGTCAGCCACCATACTTTGCTTAGCCGCTGCCGCAACCTCACCACCTATCCTTTCCTCACCCATTAAGCTTTGCTAGTCTTGATACCCATGGTAATGGGATTGCTAAGTCCTCGTGGCTCACAGTTTACTACAACACCTGTTGCAGGTACAGGTAATGCAATGATCATGACGTGAGAGCGATGTTTGCTTGTTTTGGAGTTCTTCTTCTTCGTCGATCTTGGGTTAGGTTCTTGGTCGGCAACCTGGGCTAGCAGGATGGATGTCGTTTGAGTTTCTGTTTCTGTTTCATCTGTAGTCGGATGTTGTTCTCATGTATGATGTTGATGTATTCTTGCGGCATTTGTATGCCTTGTATGTATCCCCAACTATTATGTAATGGTACGATGTAATGATGTCCACCTTGCAAAAGCGTGTCAATATGCGGCTCTATCCTTGGTGGGACCTTCGAGTTCCTTTAGGATAGAGTCGCATATTGGGCGTGACGTATGGCCAACAGGGCAAATGTGGGGAGGAGTTTGACAAACTGGTCCGAACACCTTCCTTTTGTTGAGAGATAATAATTCGGCAGTAATTGCCTGCTGCCAATCGTTCCAATCCGACCGTTTCTTGCAATCAGCGAGCGTGTTAGGCTCAGGGTCAAGATCTATGATTGAGGCAATTTTTGTAGCAAAGTTAATGTCGACAATCACCGTTGCTCGGTTCAGGGACTCCCCCATATAAATATAATTTATGGCCATTTCGTCATGGAGCGCATCCGGCGCAAACACTTTCTCTACCAAATTTCCCATTATGGGAGCAAGGTCCTTTAGATTTCCCGCGCTGATGTGTGCGCCACACATCTCCGCTGGGTGTTTCCCCTATGGGAAAGTTTCATTCCGGAATTTGGTGCATTGAATTTTTCGTACTTGTGCTAGGTCTCGACTGGCTCCCCGTTTCACTTTGGGGTACTTTGGTGACAGGCTGTAATAAATCTCTCTTATCCTTTTTCGTCAGGCGTCCCCGAGTACTTGGGATTTGAGAAGTCGGATCTCTCGTCCTTTTAGGCCTTTGGACGGGAGCAGGTATACCATCATTTTTCTTCGGTATTTCAACCCTTTCCGGTGCATTGCGCGCGTGCACATGCGATTTTGTCACAGTCTTTAAGTCACTAAAGTGGTCAGGCAATTGATTTGCTAATGACTGCAAATCTATTATCTTTTGGACTTCTCTCTCAGTCTCAGCAGTGCGCGGGTCATGAGCGTGGATTACCATGGCTTGCCAAATGATTTCTCGACTTTTAGCATCAAGGGGTTGATTCTCTCCCCCTTGATAACCCACAAGTATAGGGGATCAATTGTAGCCTCTTTCTATAAGTAAGAGTATCGAGCCCAAAGAGGAGCTACAAGTAGAACAAATAATCCCTCAAGTTCTATCGACCACCGATACAACTCTACGCACGCTTAACGTTCGCTTTACCTAAAACAAGTATGAAACTAGAAGTACTTTGTAGGTGTGATACGATACGTTTGCAAGATAATAAATAGCACCTAAATAAAATCTAGGGGCTGTTTAGATAAAGAAACAACTAAGTTAGTTTTAGTAGAGAGCTTTTTGTCACAAGAAAGTTATTTGTCCCTAGGCAATCGATAACTAGACCGGTAATCATTATTGCAATTTTATTTGAGGGAGAGGCATAAGCTAACATACTTTCTCTTCTTGGATCATATGCACTTATGATTGGAACTCTAGCAAGCATCCGCAACTACTAAAGATCATTAAGGTAAAACCCAACCATAGCATTATAAGGCATGAAGTCCTCTTTACTCCCATACGCAAACAATCTACTTACTCGGGTTTGTGCTTCTGTCACTCACGCCACCCACCATAAGCAAATCATGAAGATATTGCAAACCCTACAGCGGGGATCCCTCACGCTTGCGCGACACGGAGAGCACCATAGGAAAGCACCAATAATAAAACATGCAACTCAAACCAATAACGATCATCAATTAACCCATAGGACAAAACGGATCTACTCAAACATCATAGGATAGCCATACATCGTTGGGAAATAATATATAGCGTTGAGCACCATGTTTAAGTAGAGATTACAGCAGGTAAAAGAGGGGTTACACCACTGCATAGAGGGGGGAAGAGTTGGTGATGACGGCGGTGAAGTTGTTGGTGTAGATCGTTGTCGCGATGATGGCCCCGGCGGTGTTCCGGCACCACCGGGAGAGAGGGGCAGAGAGCCCCCCTTCTTCTTCTTCCTTGACCTTCCCCCTAGATGGGAGAAGGGTTTCCCCTCTGGTCCATGGCCTCCATGGTGGTGGAGGGGCGAGAGCCCCTCTGAGATTGGATCTCTCTTTCTGTTTCCTTCTGTTTCTGCGCTCCCTGATTCTGCCCTTTCACCGTTTCTTAAATTCCCGGAGATCCGTAACTCTGATTGGGCTGAAATTTGGACACGATTTTTATCCGGATATTGGTCCCAGGGCGCGCCCCTCACCCTCGTGGCCCCCTCGGGCATAGTCTCGTGTTGATTCCACTTCCCAAAATTCACATATATTCCAAAAAATATCTCCGGAAGTTTTTATCGCATTTGGACAATGTTTGATATGGATTCTCTACGAAACAAAATACATGCAACAAACAAGAACTGGCACTGGGCACTGGATCAATATGTTAGTCCCAAAAATAGTACAAAAATTTGCCAAAAGTATGTAAAACTTGTAGAATATTGGCATGGAACCATCAAAAATTATAGATACGATGGAGACGTATCAGCATCCCCAAGCTTAAATCCTGCTCGTCCTCGAGTAGGTAAATGATAAAAAAAAGAAATTTTTTGATGTGGAATGCTACCTAGGATAATCTTGATCATGTAATCTAATCATGGCATGAATATTAAGACACGAGTGATTCAAAGCAATAGTCTATCATTTGACATTAAGACAATAATACTTCAAGCATACCAATAAAGCGATCATGTCTTTTCAAAATAACATGGCCAAAGAAAGTTATCCCTACAAAATCATATAGTCTGGCTATGCTCCATCTTCACCACACAAGATATTTAAATCATGCACAACCCCGATGACAAGCCAAGCAATTGTTTCATACTTTTGATGTTCTCAAACCTTTTCAACTTTCACGCAATACATGAGAGTGAGCCATGGATATAGCACTATAGGTGGAATAGAATATGATGGTGGAGGTTGTGTGGAGAAGACCAAAAGGGAGAAAGTCTCACATCAACTAGGCAAATTAATGGGCTATGGAGATGCCCATCAATCGATATCGATGCAAGTGAGTAGGGACTGCCATGCAATGGATGCACTAGAGCTATAAGTATATGAAAGCTCAAACTGAAAACTAAGTGGGCGTGCATCCAACTTGCTTGCTCATGAAGACCTAGGGAATTTGAGGAAGCCCATCATTGGAATATACAAGTCAAGTTCTATAATGAAAATTCCCACTAGTATATGAAAGTGATAACTCAAGAGACTCTCTATATGAAGAACATGGTGCTACTCTGAAGCACAAGTGTGGTAAAAGGATAGTAACATTGCCCATTCTCTCTTTTTCTCTCATTTTTTTTGTTTTTTGTTTTGTTTTGGTGGGCTTCTTTGGCCTCTTTTATTATTTATTTTAAAATCCGGAGTCTCATCCCGACTTGTGGGGGAATCATAGTCTCCATCATCCTTTCCTCACTGGGGCAATGCTCTAATAATTATGATCATCACACTTTTATTTACTTACAACTCAATATTACAACTCGATATCTAGAACAATATGACTCTATATGAATGCCTCTGGCAGTATACCAGGATGTGCGATGATCTAGCATAGCAAAGATATCAAAAAACGGACAAGCCATGAAAATATCATGCTAGCTATCTTACGATCATGCAAAGCAATATGAAAATTAATGCTCAAGTCATGTATATGAAGATGATGGAAGTTGCATGGCAATATATCTCGGAATGGCTATGGAAATGCCATGATAGGTAGGTATGGTGGCTGTTTTGAGGAAGATATAAGGAGGCTTATGTGTGATAGAGCGTATCATATCACGGGGTTTGGATGCACCGGCGACGTTTGCACCAGCTCTCGAGGTGAGAAAGGGCAATACATGGTACCGAAGAGGCTAGCAATGGTGGAAGGGTGAGAGTGCGTATAATCCATGGACTCAACATTAGTCATATAGAACTCACATACTTATTGAAAAAATTTATTAGCCATTGAAACAAAGTACTACACGCATACTCCTAGGGGGATAGATTGGTAGGAAAATACCATCGCTCATCCCCGACCGCCACTCATAAGGAATACAATCAAAAAATAAATGATGCTCCAATTTCATCACATAACGGTTCACCATACGTGCATGCTTCGGGAATCACAAACCTCAACACAAGTATTTCTACCAATCCATAATTACTCACTAGCATGACTCTAATATCGCCATATTTATATCGCAAAACTATTGCAAGGAATCAAACATATCATATTTAGGGATCTACAAGTTTTTTGTAGGATTTTATGACTAACCATGTGAATGACCAATTCCTGTCATCTCTCTAAATAGATATAAGTGAAGCAAGAGAGTTTAATTCTTTCTTCAAAAGATATGCCCACGCTCTAATAAATATAAGTGAAGCAAAAGAGCATTCTACAAATGGCGGTTTTCTATGCGTAGGGAAACAGGCAATCCAAGCTTCAAATGATATAAGTCACGCACATGAAGCATTCTATAAAGCCATACTCAAAAGATATAAGTGAAGTGCAATGAGCATTCTATAAATCAACCATGGACTATCTCATACCATCATGGTGCATAAATGAAAAAGGGAAAAACTAAATGCAAAAGACGCTCCAAGATTTGCACATATCACATGAACGAAACAAAACCGAAAACATACCGATACTTGTTGAAGAAAGATGGGATGCCTTCCGGGGCATCCCCAAGCTTAGACGCTTGAGTCTCCTTGAATATTTACTTGGGGTGCCTTGGGTTCTGTAACTCTGATTCTGCCCTTTCACCGTTTCTTAAATTCCCGGAGATCCGTAACTCTGATTGGGCTGAAATTTGGACACGATTTTTATCCGGATATTGGCTTTCTTGCGGCGTAAGAAGGGCACCAACTGCCTTACGAAGTGGCCACGAGGGCCCAGGGCGTGCCCCTCACCCTCATGGGCCCCTTGGGCATTGTCTCGCGTTGATTCCACTTCCCAAAATTCACATATATTCCAAAAAAATCTCTGGAAGTTTTTTATCGCGTTTGGACTCCGTTTGATATGGATTTTCTGCGAAACAAAAAACATGCAACAAACAGAACTGCATCGGGCAATCGGATCAATATGTTAGTCCCAAAAATAGTATAAAAAGTTGCCAAAAGTATGTAAAACATGTAGAATATTGGCATGGAACAATCAAAAATTATAGATACGACGGAGACGTATCACTCCTAAAGTCGGGAAAAAATCCTCGTCAAAAATGCAATCAGCAAAACGAGCCGTGTGACAGCCACCTGTCATGGGGTCCAGATACCTTATTATGGACACAATCTCAGAACTAACGTATATCCCCGACTTACGAGCAGGCCCATCGCCGATCGCTGGGGTGGTGGTATTGGTACATATACCTGGCAACTGAACCTACAAAGGTGGGAAATTTTCGGTGCCGACCCTTGTGCAAGCTGAACAGGAGAGTGGATGTTGTAGGCCGACGGTCTAAAGTTGATGAGATTGGTCGCGTGTAACACTGCGTGGCCCCAACACGTAGTTGGTAAATTACAATCCTGAAGGAGCGGTCGGGCAATGAATTTAATTCTTTTAATCAATGCCTCGGCAAGTCCATTTTGTGTATGAACGTGCGGTACTGAGTGCTCAACTTTGATTCCCATTGCCATGCAATAATCTTCGAATGCTTTTGAAGTAAATTCTCTGGCGTTGTCCATTCAAATAGACTTTATACGATAATCAGGGAAAATATTCCTCATTTGTATGATCTGAGAGATCAAATTTGCAAAGGCATGGTTCCATGTTGACAGCAGGCAAACATTGGACCATTTAGAGGAAGCATCAATGAGCACCATGAATTACCAAAACGGCCCCATGAGGGGCTGAATTGGATCGCATATGTCCCCTTGGATACGTTCCAAGAACACGGGGATTTCATCCCTCACCTTGAGGGGCGATGGCCTAATGACTAACTTCCCAGTGGCGCATCCGGAGCATACGAAATCATCGGGATTTGGGAAGTTCTTCACGTTAACATTATGACCATGCGAGTTGTTAATTATGTTTCTCATCATCCTAAGTCCGGAGTGGCCTAACCTGTCGTGCCAAAGGCAGAAGAGTTCAGAGCTTCTAAAAACAGTCTTGAGGGTAGTGTACACAGGCGGTGCAACTATTTTAGTGTAGTATAGCCATGTGTCAAACGAAGGAAGCCTTTCGATAACGTGTTTACCACTTGCATCCCACTTTGTGATGAGTAGGCACTCCTTGCCGTTTTCATCATCGGTCTCAATATGGAAACCATTAGCGCGGATGTCTCTAAAGCTCAAAAGAGTACGAGTCGACTCCGGGTACAACAACGCATCATTAATGATCAAAGTTGTTCCCATAGGAAGTATAATAGTGGCTCGTCCGGAGCCAATTACGTGCGAACCGCAGCCGACGATTGTCATAATACTTCCTGGAGATTTTTTAATAGACTCAAAGTACTTAGTTTCTCGTAAAATGGTATGTGTGGTGGCGCTATCGGCAAGGCATGTGTCCTCCATTCGGGCGCCACACGCGTTCTAAAATATGACATCTAATTAATGTAATGAGGAAGAAACTACATTAAAAATAAATGCACACATTTCAGAACATAACATACTATCATGTATAAATAATGGAATAAATGAATGAAATAAATGTCATCCAATCGCCAAAGTAAATAATAAGTTTATGCTCTCATAGAGCTTACAACCGAATCACATTTATTCGAATTTATTGTATCAAATCACGGAATCATGATAACCAACGAGGTATGCTAAGCAGACTCCGTAAAGAAGCCATTGACTTCAGCCGCAATCTCCATACTAGTGAGTTGATCCTCCTTAGAAATCATCTTGGAGGCAGCATCAACATCTAGTTGCGGCACCACCGAGGCGACCATGTAGTCAACCTCCATGGCAACGTGGGCGTCATTAGAGACCGCAAAGCCGCCGCGATGGGCACCACGGGGGTCGCCTCTATGGGCGCAACAGGGGGCTTAGAGATCATCACGGGTGCCGCCATGGGCGCCGGTGGTGCTCCCTCCTGAACCAAGGCGAGGTGCATCTCACGTGGCTTCCGAGCCTTATATGCATCAACGACCGCCTGTGGTGCGCGGCACTGGCGGGAGAAATGCTCCACTGAGCCACGCCGAAAGCACTCCTGAGGCCTCTGCCCCCCTTGCCCGACTTTTGGTGCTTAGCCGGGGCAGAGGGTTGAGGGCACTTCTTCTTGCCCTTGCGGCCCCTCTTCTTCTGTTGAGGCTTGCGGACTTTGAGAGTGTTCACCTCCTGGTGAGAACTCCCCCCAAGTGGTTGCACGACAAAGTTCTTTTTCAGAACCTCGTCCTGTGCCTCCGCCACCTGGAGGACGTCAATCAACTCTGAATCCCTCGTGTAGTTGCCCTGGCGGTAGTTCCGTGAGGACTGGACCGCGTCAGGGTGGAAAGTGGATAGGGTTTTCTCAATCTTCTGGGTGTCGGTAATCTCAGTACCACACAACCGAAGAGTCGTACAAATCCGGTGCAGAGCCGAATTGTACTCCTCAACCGTCTTGAAGTCCGCAAACCTCAGACGGATCCACTCTGCCTCTGCACGTGGCTTCAGTGTACTTCAGCCACTCAAACCGCTGTTGAAGAGCGGTCCAAAGGCCAGAAGCACTCCGCTCAGCCATATATTCGTCTTTCATAGTAGGTAACAGGTGATGACGGAGAAAATGCAGAGCCTGCGCATTCTCAGTTTCAAACTAGGGATTAGTGGGGGGCAGCTGGGTCCCCTTACCGATCGCCCTCAGGAGCCTTTTTCCCTGGAGAAAAATCTCGCAGTCTGAGGACCATGATAGGTAGTTCAGCCCTGTCTAGGCCAACTCAGCAAACTCCTTGTTGACAATTCCGGCCATCTGCGGTTTATGCAAAAATCATGATATTACAACAAGTAATCTTTTGCACAAATGCGATGTTGATAAACTTATTCAATAAAAATGATGTTCCATTATTTAAAACATGTTCTTATATGACTTACTTAATGATTAAGAGTGCTAGACAATTAATCTACAGTAGTAAAATCATACTATAAAAACATGTTTACAAAATATAGCATGTTAAGTGTATTTTTGACGTGAAAAATATCCCAAAAATTGAATTCCCGAGATATTTTTAAGCCTAAAATAGCATTTTTTGCGAAATAGACAGTTCCAGGGACTTATACATAAGATATTACAGCAGGAATATAGTCGCATAAATCTACGGTACCGCGGGGGCTAAAACACAAAGAATCCGCACTACAGTCAGCGCCACCCTCATTTTTTTATGGAGGACCCCCACGGCCGTGGCCCATCCGGGCCCAGCAGCCAGTGCCCGGTAGGCCCACCCGGCCCTCACCCGAGTGGAGGGGTGCGCTAGGGTTCCTAGCGCCCGAGTGGGCAGGGCGGCGGCGGTGGCCACGCCATGCGGCGGCGGCTGCGACCTGTTGGGGAACGTAGTATTTCAAAAAATCCCTACGATCACGCAAGATCTATCTAGGAGAAGCATAGCAACGAGCGGGGAGAGTGTGTCCACGTACCCTTGTAGACCGAAAGTGGAAGCGTTTAGTAACATGGTTGATGTAGTCGAACGTCTTCGCAATCCAACCGATCCAAGTACCGAATGCACGACACCTCCGCGATCTGCACACATTCAGCTCGGTGACGTCCCTCGAACTCTCGATCCAGTTGAGGCCAAAGGAGAGTTTCGTCAGCAAGACGGCATGGTGATGGTGATGATGAAGTTACCAGCGCAGGGCTTCGCCTAAGCACTACGACGATATGATCGAGGTGTGAAACTATGGAGGGGGGCACCGCACACGGCTAAAAGATCAACTTGTGTGTCTTTGGGATGCCCCCTGCCCCGCATATAAAGGAGGGGAGGATGAGGCCAGCCAACAAGGGGCGCGCCAGGGAGAGGGGAGTCCTACTAGGACTCCAGTCCTAGTAGGATTCGGCCCCACCCTTTTTCTCCTTCTGCCGGAGGGGAAAAAGGGGAAGGAGAGGGAGTAGGAGAAGGAAAGGGGGTGGAGCCCCCTTCCCAAGTCCAATTCGGCCTCCTCCCTTGTGGGGGGCGCACCAGCCCCTTGTGGGCTGGTTAGCCTCCCTCCTATGGCCCATAAGGCCCATATGTTTCCCCAGGGGGTTCCGGTAACCTCCCGTTACTCCGGAAAAATGCCCGAATCACTCGGTACCATTCCGATGTCCGAATGCAACCTTACAATATATTAATCTTTACCTTTCGACCATTTCGAGACTCCTCGTCATGTCCGTGATCTCATCCGGGACTCCGAACAAACTTCGGTACATCAAATCACATAACTCATAATACAAATCGTCATCGAACGTTAAGCGTGTGGACCCTACGGGTTCGAGAACTATGTAGACATGACCGAGACACATCTGCGGTCAATAA